>ML661325.1:17206509-17628270 GCA_007570785.1 Antilocapra americana | reverse complement strand
GACATTGTATGGCAAAAACAAGTAAAAAAAATAAATAAATAAAAAAGAAAAAAAAAAAAGAAATTAGAAACTAGTGGAACGAGGAAAGACAATTTTATAAGATGATTACCACTCCAAGCAGATTTATTTTGCCTATGGTATTATGAGTCTAATAAAAGAGAGCTGAAGTACAAAAAAAAAAAAAAAAAAACATTTTGTTCCACAACCTTCTGCCTTTTTCAGGCAACTTCATAATTCCATCTTCCCAAAACTTTTCTGAACAAAGAACTATTCCAGGTGCTTTTTTAAAGACTTTCAGGGAACTGAAATTTTTTCATGAAGAGAATTTTGTAAAGGCCTAAATAAATGGACATCCGAAGGTGCAATGTCAGGTGAATAAAGCAGATGAATCAGAACTTCGCAGCCAAGCTATAACAGGTTTCGCTTGGTTATCAAAGAAACATGTGGTCTTAGGTTATCCTGTTGGAAGATGATGCATTTCCTGTTGACCAATTCCAGACACCTTTCCTCCAGCGGTATCTTCAGTTGGCCTAATTGGGAGCTGTGATTGTTGGAATAAACCATTTGGTTTCCTGGGAGGAGCTCCTAATAGAGGATTCCATCCCAACTCCACCACACACACATCACCTTTGAATAAAGACTGCCTTTGGTGCGGTTGGTTGTGTTCATTTACTTGCCCCACAGTCTCCCTCATTCCATATTGTGTACCATGTGTTCATTCATGTCCGACTCTTTGAGACCCGTCAGGCTCCTCTCTCCACGGAATTCTCCAGGCAGGTATACTGGAGTGGGCTGCCATTTCCTACTTCAGGGGATCTTCCTGACCCAGGGACTGAACCTGCATTGCCTGTGTCTGCTGCTCTGCAGGTGGATCCTTTACCCCCTGAGCCACTGAGGAAGCCCAAATCAAAGTGTTAGCCACTCAGTCATGTCTGACTCTTTGTGATCCCAGGGACTGTAGCCCATCAGGCTCTCTGTCCATGGAAGTCTCCAGGCAAGAATACGGGAGTGGGTAGCCCTTTACTCCTCCAGGGGATCTTCCCAATCCAGGAATTGAACCTGGGTCTCCTGCACTGCAGGTAGACTCTATTGTCTGAGCCACCAGGGAAGCCCAATCAATATCACTGTACAAGATTCACTTTTCATTGCCTCTCACAATTTGTTTTAAAAGTGAAATGTTTTCTTTGTATTTAAGTAGAGAATCACATGTGGAAATAGGTCCAAAAGGATTTTTCTTCCCTAACTTCTTCGGAACCCAAACATAAAGCGATTAATGTAACCAAGCTGGTGCAATGATTTTCAATGCTTTATTTGGATATTTTGAGTATTTCCGCTATCTCCCATCTCAGTTAATGTCCTGGTTTGAACACCGTCAACTCCAACTAGTGTATCCAATTGTGGAGCATTATCCAGTGAGACACCTGCAGACAAAGCTTCACAAACCACTTTTGGCACATTCGATCAGTTACAGCACTTTCTCCATACAAGTCTTTTTGGATTTCAGCTTCATTTTTACCTTTCTTGAAATAATAAAATATAATATGATGAAAGTGTTGCTTTTTTCTTCCACCCTCAATCTTAAATTGACTACACAAAAATGTACCAATTTGGGTAAGTTTTTTATTAAATGCACATTGATATGATAGCTGGTGACTAAAATAACATGATAGCTGTCACAATACAATCTAACAAAAGTGTTTCAAATGGAATTAAAGACAGCTAAGTGCTACTAGAGTTATCGTACAGAAAAAAAAGGAACAAACTTTTTGGCCATAATAGTTTCAAAGGCTAGACAAGCAACAGGTGAAGTGAGAGCACTCCCAGGGAAGTCAGGGGAGATGAGAAATAAGTCAGAGTTAAAGAAAAGTTCAAGCCTGAGGTCAGAAAGAATGGACAGTATAACCCCACATGGAAGTTGTTAAGGTTTTTAGACCTATAAAATATTAATGATAGTGATGATGATGACGATGAGAACTTCCTTCCTATGCTGGCCAGCCGCACTTGATATTCACAATTTTATGAAAAATATAAGAACAGTTATGTCATTTTATAAAAGCTAGCTTGTTGTTGTTGTTCAGTTGCCAAGTTGTGTCCAACTCTTTGCAACCCCATGAATGCCAAGCCTCTCTGTCCCTCACCATCTCTGGGAATTTGCCCAAGTTCATGTCTATTGAATTGGTGATGCCATCCAACCACCCAACTGGAGGAAGGAATGGCAAACCACTCCAGTATCCTTGCTGAGAACCCCATGAACTGTGTGTGTGTACATATATATATATATAAAGGTGGCTCAGAGCTAGCAAAAAATCAATTGCCAAAATGTAATCAGGAACAGACTGGTGATTGTAATGAAAATCTTTTAACTTGAAGTACTATGCCCATAACCACTACTCTCCTGCCTCTGGAGGAGTAAAGTAGGTTGGCATAATTTAATATTAACATCCTTAAGCACAACTGAAATGCATGACAAGTCTGTCCTTAATAAGTGACTATGCAGAGTTTTGACTCCAAGATTCCAGATGGTGCAGGGAAACAGCTTTGAACCCTCTTCAGTAGACTGATTAAAAACCCTGGGGGTTCTGCAGAAGAGAAGGGAAGAGACCATGCATTCTAGGCTACGACCTCTGGAGAGTGGGAAACCTCCAGTTAGGAGTCCTTCAGAGGCAGAAGGTGCAGTACATTGTATAAGAAAAGGAAACTTCTGTTTAGGGGTGATCTTCCCAGTGTGAAGTGTTAAAGCTTATTCTCAGCCTCTCCATTAAACTCATGCCTCCTCTTTGTCTTTGCTCCCCTCACGTCAATTACCTCAGCAGTGCCTGGTCCTGCACTTAAAAAAAAATCCATTTATTTATTTATGGTTGCGCTGAGCCTTCCTTGTTGCTCGTGGCTTTCCAGCTGTGGCGAGCCGGGCACAGTCTTCACCGCGGTACACGTCTTCTCATCGCGGTGCTTCTCCCGCTGTGGAGCGCAGACTCCGGGCACGTGGGCTTCAGTACCTGTGGCTGCAGGCTCAGAACTTGGGGCCTGTGGGCTCAGTTGCTCCTCAGCAGGTAGGAATCTTCCCAGACCAGGGATCAATCCGGCGTCACCTGCGTTGGCGGGCAGATGCTCAGCCACTAGACCACCAGGGAAGTCCGGTCCTGCGTTCTTTCCTATCTTCTGGTTGCCACCAAAATGTCAAGGGGAATTTGAGGACATGTGAAGGAGGAGGACTAACTAAATTCCCCCTGAGGAGCACTAGCTAAGGGTGTCCAGTGCGGTAGCAACAACAAGCAAGGAAGACTCTAAATGGAGAATTCCTCCTCACCTGACACCTGTACTTGGGTGGGGATGAGTCTGTTCTCATGATGAGAGGGGTCACTCACTAGTGATGCTTGACGCCCTTGCTAACAGCCTGGTAGGTTAGTCCCTGATGTGAACTAAGACTTTATTTTCTCTGAATTTCCTCAAATATAAATTTTAGATATGCATCCAATTGGAGCTTTGCATGGATTAAACATAATGATTATGTAACCATTAATCAAGCTCCTGAACCGAAATGGGCAATTCAGAAGGAGCTTTATTTTTTTCTTTCTTTAAAGTGGCAGTGAATCATATTCTCCTTACAAAATGTCTCTGAACTTCTCATTGGTAAAATCAGGACACTAATACTATATTGCTATTGTGAGAATGAAAGTGGTATATATATAAGGTGCCTGGGTAGTAGAGGTACAGAGGAAGTGAAGGTGTTAATGTGACTGTTTTCCTTCTAGGGACCCCTGTGTTAAGCCACTTACTGAGACAGGATATATGTAATCCTAAATGTTCATCTATAGGGCAATAATTATGCCTATTTTGGGACTTCCCTTTGATGGAATATTCAAAGTAATAATTACTAAATTAGGTAATAGGAAAAATAATAGCAGGTATGAGTTCTAAGAAAGAGTAAAGAAAAGCATGTATGTACATAATCTGTTAGCTCTATGAGAGCAAAGATATGTGTGTGTGTGTGCATGCGTGCAGTGTATATTTGCATATATATTATAGTTGTTTGGCAAAATATGTGGCATAGATAAAGTATTCAAATAATATATGTACGGGGAATAAAGAAATAGAGAAAATTTTCTTAAGGTTGAAATTTTGCTTTAAACATTTTCTTTTGAGTTTTACAACATAAAAATTGGGGTGATAAACACCACTGCCTCGCAGAATATTAGGGTAAGTGCTCATTTAGGAGATGGCCGTGCATGTGTCCCACTGCTTCCCCTACCCCTCCAGCACAGAGCAACCATTGTTAAGAGTGTTCTGATTATCTCAGTTTCTTTCTTGTATATACAAACATGAAATTACTCATATTCGTTTGCCAGGTAATTTGTTTTCATATCATGCAGTATGTCTACCTTTCCATGTCTATATGTAAGCTTCTACCTTATTCTCTGTTTGAATATCTTCAAAAATGTCATAGTATGCATTTTCCTTAATTTACTTTACCTCTCTTTTATTATTCATCATTTCACTATTGCAAGCAATGCTATAATGAACCCATAACCCATGGAACTGCAAAGTCAAAGCGCTACATGTACTTAAACTTTTTATCAATATCGTCAATTGCTCTTCTGAAAGGCTATTTCCATTATTGTGCTCATCAGTAATGTAGCAAGGTACCTATTTTCCCACATCTTCAACTAAAGTGGATATGATCAGTCTATTTATTACATTTTTATCACTGTAATAGGCAAAAAATATTGTCACACTTTAATATACATTTTGAATTAATTAGAAAAAGCTAAAATATTTTTATTTCACTTAAACTGCTAACTCATATTTCTGGTTCATTTTTCTACTGAATTTTCTTTCATTATTAATGAAGAATATGTATCTGTTCAAAAGGAAGATTGAAATGAAACCACTAAAGAACCTTGCTAAATGTAAGTCTTTTTCCCGGGAGAAATAAATCATTTACAGCTGGGGAGTAAAGAAAAGTCCAAAGGGAAGCAGAAAAGGTTCAACTTGGCAATTATAGCAAGAGCTTGCTTTGCTCTTATTCCCTCCCTAGAAGCAAATAAAATCCTTTGTGCTTGAAAACAAGTATCTAAGCCCCCAAAGCAGAAGGTTAGGAGTTTGACTGGGCCCTCAGTTTTCTACTGGGGAGGGAAGCTCCTATCAATGCTTCAGATATTTCAGGTTGAAGAGGTGTCAGTTCATCTGTTCATAGGTAATTGCTAGTTAGTAGGGACACTGTAAGATAAAACAGTTGTGACTTAATTCCCAAAAGCTGGGGAGAGAGACAACTAGAATTCTTCTTTCCCGTTTTCCTTTACTTCAGTAGAGGTAGGGGCATAAGGCAAGTGGATGAATGACAGAGCTAAATATACAGACTGATAAATTTTGAAAAACTTGGCAGAGTGGGGAGACAAGGTACAAAGCTGGTGAACATGTTTGGGTTATTAACAAACATAATGATGGTAAAAATAGTCCCTAAACTATAATTATTTTATCTAGTTATTTTTTTATTAACGTCTAGCAACGTTAATAGAAAATACTTCATGCATTGTTTTTCTCTTGTGTGGTTACATTTTCTTTGGGTTAAACCTTCCTGTTTCCCTCACTCCATTCCAGAGATGCTGGTTTCCATTCAAGAAGTTGACTACTGTTGAAATAGTATCGTGGTTGTATTAATTTGTCATAAATACATAATAAATGCTTGGTCCTTTCTATATTTGGAAGAAATAAGCCTATTTCTGCCTATTCCTTAAAAGTTTAAATGATTTATTATAAGTTGCTAACTAAAATAAGTTTCTAAATTTAAAACTGTGATTTCAGTATACCAAAACTAAAAGAATAAACTTAGTCCAATCTTCTACTTTTAGAGATAAGAAAGTAGACAAAAAATTTAAAATCTTTTCCCATATAAAAACATCCTGCTTCTTTCTTTCAAGCTCTTCCTTTGTACAAGAAAAGATGAAGCAAAAGAGAAAAATAAAGGGAAATTCATCCCGGGTTGGAATGGTATGCCGATTGGACACATGAGAAGTTTGTCAGCGTCTACAGAAACCATTTCCTCTTTCCTTAAAGCCACTGTGGTGACAGCTGACTCTTCCTCTGGATCATTACACACCTCCCACGGATGCCCAGCGCCTTCACGGCCACAGTACACGTCCGTGAGCCACAGGGTCTATTAGGAGGTGTTGTTTCAGTTGCTAAGTCACGTCCAACTCTTTGCAGCCTCATGGACTGTAGCCTGCCAGGCTCCTCTGACCATGGAATTTCCCAGGCAAGTATAATGGAGTGGGTTGCTATTTCCTCCTCCCGGGGATCTTCCTGACCAACAGATCAAACCCATGTCTCCTTCATCTCCTGCATTGGCAGGCGGATTATTTATCAGTAAGCCACCTGGGAAACCCCCATGAGGGTGGTAGTTGCTCTCATTTCGAAACAAAGGAAGTTAAAAATGACTCTAACTCACCCAAAAGTGAGAGATCTTGTGGTTTGGGGCGCTCTGCCAGACTGATTTTGAAGTTTTCTCTACAAATGAGATACCTGTTAAATAATAGAAATGTTTCTTAAACTGTTACAATTTCTTAAGGGACAATACATAGAGGGAAACAGAAGCTCACAATAATGTTAGACGATGCTTGGTTTTTTGGGCTTTGGAGGATAGGAAAGTTTACTTTTATTTTTATACATTAAAAATTTGGGTGCACAGGGCACATGACACAATGAAAGAGCATGGGGAGTAGACATTGACCTGGGCTGGACGTTTACCATGATTTTTATAAGCTGGGGGCTGTCTGCAAGGGGGTCACCTGGACATTGTTATACTTATTTCATGTTTTTATGAGGGTTGCATCTTTTAAAAATTAAAGCAAAATATCTGAATTAGCAGGTACTGTCCTATTTGTGCTGACATTCAAGTAACCAAATTTCAAATGACTAGAATTTTGATAAGTCTTTACCCAGGGAATTATCATTGCTAAATCTAATTCAGAAACTTTCATGATTACAAAACACTCTCCTGATTGTTGTTGTTGTTTAGTAACTCAGTCACATCTGACTCTGCGACCCCATGGACTGTATAGCCCACCAGGCTCCTCTGTCCATCGGGTTCTCCTGGCAAGAATATTGGCGTGGGTCTCCATTTCCTTCTCCAGCTCTCCTGATTATACTGACATATCTGACTAATACAAAACAGAGAAGTCCAGGCAGACCCACTGAGGCAGAGTGACTTGTCCAAGATCGCCAGCTAGGTAGTATTCAATGATTAAGTTTGGTCTGAAATCTAGTTTTCCGGACACTTGGGCAGAGAATACCAAAAGCTGCCTCTCAAAGATGGTATGCAGTAGTTCTTTGCACCTTCTCAAATATAAAATCATCAGTTTAAATAATTTTGAAACATCACTATCTCCATTTCACCACTACCATAATGGCTCTACCTTTAAAGTTAGTTCCAAAAGAACACACATTTTAACTAAAGAAGTCTGTGGATTGCCTGACATACATTTATATCTTCTTGATCCAACAGAACGTACTAATACATATCTATGAAAAAGAGCCATCCATATAAATATGAGACATATTACCTATTTACATACATTTTGATGCATTTTGTTCCTTACATCCTGCAAAACAACTTCATATGATCCATGCTTGGAAACTGTGGAAGTACGGTTCTTCATCTTTTTTAAGAACATGAGTTTGCTGAAGGCAGGGGGAGCCAATTCTTGGAAGAAATATGAGGAAGGTCAGTGTTGTTTCTATTGCTCCATTTCCCCTTTCCTCCATCTAGCTCTCAGGAAACCTCTCCCACTTGAGGGCTTCCCCGCTATGATGCTCTCTCTGAGCTTTACTCAACTCTGAATCCACCCCTTTTTCTAGTATCATAAGGGATTGTGTAGGAAACAGGATCTTAGTCAACAGTGAAATTATAAGTGGTTTTTCAGTTTTATTAGTGGAGGGATCATGATTTAGGCATATTTGTTGTAGTGCTCCAAAGTGTTTGCATGTTAACTGGGGGCAATTCAATTCAACAACCCTTCATTAAAGCCAAGTCCAAGCCTGCAGAGTACTAGTTACAGCCCCTCCTCCATCCCAGGCCTGCTCCTAGGGGCATGCTCAGAAACACAAATAGATGAATTAGATGAAGTCTGTGGGGCTTCCCAGGTGACTCAGCGGTAAGAATCCTCCTGCCAATGAAGGGGACATGAGTTCAGCCTCTGAGTTGGGAAGATCCCGTGGAGAAGGAAATGGAAACCCACTCCAGTATTTTTGCCTGGAAAATCCCATGGACAGAGGAGCCTGGTGGGCTACAGTTGACAGGGTCGCGAAAAGTGGGACATGACTAAGCAAGCATGCACACAAGCATGCACACACCTTGGTGGAAGCAGGTACTTACAAAGCAATTTTACAGAAGAAGTAATGGTAAAGCATAGCTGGTATAATAGGAAGGGCTTGGAATCAGTCATACAAGTGAAATAAAAGTGAATCTTCAGACATCAGTGATAAACTAGTAGTGAAATTGCTACCTAGAAGCTAAGCTCTGTTTTCTTGTCACATTGAAACTTTTTACAAGCAAAACAGAAACTTTCATACCTCTTTGCCTAGTTTTTTCCCTCCGCCCAAGATGCACTCCTTAAGTCATTCACCCTCTCTCCCTCCCACACATCCCTTATCAGATAATTCTGTATTATCACCATCACCACCAATTTATTAGAAATAAACCTTTACATTCCTACTGTAGATCTTAGAGTTTACAAAGCACTTTCACATATATCAACACATGTGATCCTAATAGCAGCTCTTTATGGTAAAACCTGTTTTTGTTTTATATTAAGAATATCTAAACCTCAGAGAAATTTCCCAAGATAATACACCTAGTAAGTGGATGCCAAAATTGTCTTCTGATGCTAGTGTTATTTCCACAATAGAACAATGAGACCAAATTCTTTATATAACACCTTACAAATTGAGAAAATCATACTTGGGTGTGAATGGAGAAAATAATAAGTAGCATATTTTTCAGCTTTCTAGTTTCCTTGCTTCTCCTTATATGTTTAAGTTTATTTATCACATCTTTTTACTACATATCTCTGAAATCACAGCTCTGTTTTTGCTACAGAAATAGCCTGTGGACTTAATATATGCATTGAAAACTACTTAAAATTGATTTTAAAATCTACATATAGAGGCCTTTCTGCACACAGAAGATGTACTAGATCTTTGATTTGATTAATTTAACTATATACTACTGAGATTACAACTGGAAAACTTCCTTCAAATAAAGTGACTTGTCATTTGTATTCACTAAGTTATCGGTGTCCCCTCCTCCACATATGGAATAATAACAATAATTTAAAGTAGACTAGAGATTAAACAGACAACAAGTCTTGAACTGTCATTTAATAGAAACTGGAGCTCAGAGAAGTTGTTACAGCTAATTAGTGGCAAAAACTTTCCTAGATTGGCTAACACTTCTGAGGAGGGAAACCTGGTTCGTTTGCAATCAGCTTTCCATTTTTCACACAACTATGAATATTATATGCTTGTTATAATAATGCTGGCTAAAACAACAATCAGAATTATCATCAGTTAAAATGATAAAAATAGTAATAAGGACTTTGAGGAGCCAATTCTCCACAGCATTTCTACACATCTTGTGAGAGATTATCTTTTCAAGATTGTTCTCTTAGCAGAAGGTCTTGGAAGCAAGAAATGGTGTCTCTCTAGAGGTCAAAGATGGGGCTTCCCAAGTGGCAAAAGCAGTAAAGAATCTGCCTGCCAGTACAGGAGATGCAAGAGACATGGGTCCGATCCCTGGGTTGGGAAGATCCGCTGGAGGAAAAAATGGCAACAAGCAACCCCTTCCAATATTCTTGTCTGGAAAATTCCACAGACAGAAGAGCCTGGCAGGCTACAGTCCATGGGACTGCAAACAGCTGGACACGACCGAGTATGCACACACCAAGCCAGAGGTCAAAGAACAGGTTTGTTTGGTGATCAGGACAGTAAACACGAGATGATTCCCTCTTCTTCCCGGAGACAGTCCAGACAACAAAGAGAGTATTTCTCTGCAGATGAGAGGTGAGACTAATTTGCCAGTAACTCCTACAGGGATAAGCATATCCTCATCTGAAAAGTCCTCAGTTGTGAGCCAGACCACGGTGTGAGCATTGTTTACCTGGATCCATGCCTGCATTGTGCCTGTTCCTTTCTTTAAGTATTATAAAATAATTTATAATGTAATTTTTAATATTATTACAAACTCTTCATAAACAGACTTTTGTTAGCTGTATGTATTTCTTGATTTTCACACGCTATATTTTTGCTCATCTCTGTGTAGTCATTTATTTTCCTTATTTTCTTCTTACAAATTCACTGTAAAATCTTTGTTCTTAAAAGTTTTTTTCTGTAGTTCATATGATTTTTAGCAGAATAGACATCCAAATATCAAATTGCTGAAGCAAGGACTAGAACTATTTTTTGAGATTTTTATTTCACATTACCAAAATACTTTCCAAAATGTTCAAACCAATTTATGTTCTCACTAGCCCCACCACAAAGTGTTTTCATAATTACCTTTCACTTCTTCCCCATCATTTATCATGATAGCTCTTCTGAACTTCCCATACATCCTCAGATACTTCCAGCCTTTCTGTATGTTTTTCCTTCTACAAAGAATGGTGTTGACATGTACAATTCTCACCCTGCAGATCTCAGCTTACACGTTATCTTCTTAAAGAATTCTTTCCCGACTGCCAAACTAACACACACTACCCTCACCTCTATCTAATACTTTCCTTTGTGTTATTTATGCACATGTAACTGTTAAATAATTTTATTCTTGGCTGGAATTTAAGCCCCAGGAAAGCAGCAATCTCATTTGGCATGTTCTTCACCGAATCCCTGGTGCTAAAACAGATCTTGACATACAGTAATTACTTAGTACATTTTTCTTGAATCAATTAATCTTTTTCAAATTTTATAAAAATCCAGTGAAGTTTCAAGGAAGAATCACAGGCATAGTTTGAACTGATCTCCTCAAGGTCACCGTGTGAGTTAGTGGCACAGACATTATCACAACCTGGCTTTCCTGACTTCTGGCAGCTATTTTAGAAAAAGTTCAATCAGTGCTTCAAGAAATATTTGAATATTTTTATCATTAAAAATAACATATCTCAGGCAAGTTGAGATCTCAGTTAGAGATATCATAGAGATTCTCTAAATTACTGTCTCTGTAGAGATATATCAATGTCTCTGATTTAATTATTCCCAATTAATGGATTCAGTTGAACCAAATCAGAAATTATACCTGTAGAGTGGACAATTGTTTTCCCAGTCTTCTAGGGAGCCAGAATGTTGAACTTAACACTGTATGGGAAATGAAATTACACTTTCTTTTTGACTTTGAGACACGTCATGTGAATCATGTGCAAATGCGCTTTTTTCATTAGCTCTTGCAATTATGCAACAAGTCTGTTGCCTACAGGCAAAGTTTTTCAAAGACAAATTAATAAAGAAATTCAACAAGGCACAATAATTCCTGTTTATTCCTATTTATTCAGGTTCTAAGTGACTAGAATTATGAAAGTTCAAATTATGGTAATGTGTCTGCATCCTTTTACAAAGATACACAAATGATGGCTTGATACGAAAAATTTATCTTTTAAAGCAACTCTAAGCATGGCGATATTGTAGTAAAATGGTATAATGGAACAGGACAGGGTCAAGATACTATTCAGCCTAGATCTTGTGGTTGTTGAGTCCCTCATTCATGTCTGACTCTTTGCGACCCCAAGGACCGCAGCACGCCAGGCTTCCCTGTCCTTCACCATCTCCTGGAGCTTGCTCAAACTCATGTCCATTGAGTCGGTGATGCCATCCAACCATCTGGAGTCGCAGAATATGAGTCAGTGCTTGTGGTCATGTCCATCAGGAATGGCTCTGCTGCAGTTTGAGGCAGCTGTCAGTTTTCTAGAGGACTCCAGGACTATCAACTCCAGCTTTCTGAATCAGTTTCACAAAGAACAGGGCTCTTTGCCCTGAACCAAAGAACTAGAAATTCAATTTGGCATGTGGGTCTAGAAGCAGAAGCTAGACTTGGTCCTGACTTAGTGACAGTTGAAGCAAAAACCCACTCATTAGAGTTTAGACTCCATATTTCCTCTTCCTAGTTTTCAACCTATCATTAACTTTCTTGGTCCTCTTCACTTTTCCTTGGTGAACTCCTGTTCTTTAGCTTAGCCCTTACACTTTGGTAATTATCAGGCTGTCTTCAGCCTCTTCCCTCCATTTCCTCTATGTTCTATGGGCTTGCTTAGGGTGATCTCTACTGCTATGTCAACTCTTACTTATTTGGTGAGAATTAATAAAAACTGCTTTCAATCAATACCTAAAGTAGTCTGAATACCCTGCAGGTATCCTCATTTCCTGTCTACACCTGAGTAGAGGAGATGCGGATAAACATGTGTATTGACCTGAATGACTGAACGGCCCCTTCCTTGAGCCCTACAGCAATACCTCCAGTTTATCCTTAGACACCTTCATTCTGATGTCCCTCAGGTCCTGGAAGTAGATGTCTCCACTTGTTTGTTGCTGTTGTTGTTGTTCAGTTGATAGGTTGCGTCCAACTCTTTTTCAACCCCGTGGACTCTAGTGCACTGGGCTTCTCTGTCCTTGGAATTCCCCAGGCAAGAAAAATAGAGTGGGTTGCCTTTGCCTTCTCCAGAGGATCTTCCCGACCCAGGACCGAGCCCTCGTCTCCTGCAAGGGCAGGTAGATTCTTTATTGCTGAGCCACCAGGGAAGCCTCCATCTGTCTTTACTTTCTTCCAGAAACACCTACTCTACCATCACTTCCTCTTGGTGGCTACAACACTATACCATGTTGAATAAATATGTATTAAATAAACACAGTTTTGTGGCTAAAGAAGTATTGTGCTTTTTATTTATGGACAACTATTTATTCAGAATATCTCCTTAAGATATTTATTCAGAATATCTCTGCATACAAGTAAGGGAGTGTGGTACAGTGGAAAGAAGGGGGCACTGGAACTCAGACACACTTTGGGAATCTCCAAATTCTCCAAATCAGCTTAGTCACTCAAGTTGTATGACACTTAGCATGATACTTAATCTCTCTATTCTAAACACTTTTTTCATTTCTAAACTAAAGTGAGTAATACCTACCTTATAGTGTAGCTGTAGGGAATAGAGAGTGAACACATGTATGAAGTGTCGACACATAGAAGACATTCAATAAATGATAACTGTTATCATAGAAAGCAATTATACCTGTGCATTTTGCCTCTCTGCATTTTCTCACTTTTAATTCAATTTCTCTGTTCTTCTTCAGTTCAGTTCAATTCAGTCGCTCAGTCGTGTCCACTTTTTGTGACCCCTTGAACTGCAGCACTCCAGGTCTCCCTGTACATCACCAACTCCTGGAGTCTACCCAAACCCATGTCCATTGAGTCGGAGATGCCATCCAGCCATCTCATCCTCTGCCGTCTCCTTCTCCTCCTGCCCCCAATACTTCCCAGCATTAGGGTCTTTCCCAATGAGTCAGCTCTTTGCATCAGGTGGCCAAAGTATTGGAGTTTCAGCTTCAACATCAGTCCTTCCAATGAACACCCAGGAATGATCTCCTTTAGGATGGGCTGGTTGGATCTCCTTGCAGTCCAAGGGACTCTCAAGAGTCTTCTCCAACACCACAGTTCAAAAGCATCAATTCTTCGGCACTCAGCTTTCTTTATAGTCCAACTCTCACATCCATTCACGACCACTGGAAAAACCATAGCCTTGACTAGATGGACCTTCATTGGCAAAGTAATGTCTCTGCTTTTTAATATGCTGTCTAGGCTGGCCATAACTTTACTTCCAAGGAGTAAGTGTCTTTTAATTTCATGGCTTCAATCACCATCTGCAGTGATTTTGGAGCCCAGAAAAATAAAGTCAGCCACTGTTTCCACTGTTTCCCCATCTATTTCCCATAAAGTGATGGGACCGGATGCCATGATCTTAGTTTTCTTAATGTTGAGCCTTAAGTCAACTTTTTCACTCTCCTCTTTCACTTTCATCAAGGGGCTCTTTAGTTTTTCTTCACTTTCTGCCGTAAGGGTGGTGTCATCTGCATATCTGAGGTTATTGATATTTCTCCCGGCAATCTTGATTCCAGCTTGTGCTTCTTCCAGCCCAGCATTTCTCATGATGTACTCTGCATATAAGTGAAATAAGCAGGGTGACAATATACAGCCTTGATGTACTCCTTTTCCTATTTGGAACCAGTCTGTTGTTCCATGTCCAGAGTTTACTACTAATATTCTTGTCAGTATTCTGTATTATATGTTGTTGAGACGACCTGTTAAAATCATAAAAATCAGGAAGAAAAAAATTTATATTAGACATTAAAAGCCTAAAGCACCTAGTAGCAGCATAAATTTGCATTTCAATCATTCTTTCCCTCTAAACCCAACCTTAACTAGGTCTTGGAACAAGACAACACCCAGGAGAGGCAAGTCTTAGAACTACTTTTGAGACTGCAGGTTTAAGTAGAAATTCTAGAGGAGAGGGTTATTGTGGGAAATCTATGAATAGGCAAAAAGTGTATGTTTTTCAAAGTATACATAATATGGTTACATGGAAATGTACTAAATAAGAAAGCAATTAAAATATTAAGAACAAATGATGAGATAACTAGGAAATGTATTAGAATAAAGTTATCTTGAGATACTTCAATCCTTTACAACTGAAAGATGTAATAGACAAAAAATTAAGCAGGGTCATAAGAGATGTAATCACTTTGAGTGTATATCAAAGTTCTTTTGAGTAGAGAAAACATAATTTTTAATGTTTATCTTATAAAATTAAGCCATAAATTTAACCAGAAAAAAGACTGCTTAAATTTTAATGCTAATATTATATATGCTACATTCTTAGAACATAATCTAATTTTTTAAAAAAGAAAAGAAATTAAATATAACTAGTTGAAATAAGAAATGGAATCAACTGGAAATTAAACCTTAGTTAATAAACTTTTTAAGTTACAAAGAAAAACAAGTATGTCATGTTATAACTTGTGGAATACAGCTAAAATTTTGTTTCAAAAAATTTTTTGAGCCTTATATACATTTATTATTAAAGGAAAAGACCAAGAGTAAGGTGCTAAGTTCTCATATTAAAAAATTAAGAACAGAAAAACAAAACAAACCCAATAAAATAGAACAAAAATTTATTCCAAATAAAAGATGGAATTGGTTGAAAAATAAACAACAACAAAAAATATATCCAAAATTGGTTTCTTGAAAGTAATATCTCAAATTTAACTTCATTGAATGCTCCTTTGAGGTAAAAAAATTAGTAGAGGGGTAGCAAAAGCATACAATTTTGAAACTTTAAAACAGATAAAGCAGGCATAATATTTATACAGAGTGGGAGCTGCAAAAAATATGAAAAAGAATAGGAAGCAAACTTGCTTTAAAATCAATCAGTGAAACAAAGCAAAATATTCTAGTATTTAACAAATTGAATATATTCATATCTGGTGTTTACTTTAGAGGGAAAATAAAGTTTATTTTATAAATGGCACTGTCATCATTGCCTTAAATAAAAATATGATGCCATATACAAAAGCAGAACTTGGGTGCTTCCAAAATACAAATTTAAAATTAAATGGCAATAATTTAAAATATTTCAATTTGAAACAACTTAAAATATTGAAATTTGCAACAACTTAAAGCATTTAAAACAACTCAGGAAAGATAGTTTGTAAGGAAAGGAGATGGTTGTCACTTTCCTATGGAAATAAAAGGAGCTATAGAAAGGATGTATATTCAAAATTTCTTATTGCAATATTGTTTGCACTGGAAAAAAATAATGCTAAATACATATAAACAACTCAAATGACCATTTAACAATAGTTAAATAGATTTGTTACAGGCCTTATTATTCAATGCCTTAACTATTGAACATTCTTTGGCATTGCCTTTCTTTGGGACTGGAATGAACTGACCTTTTCCAGTTCTGTGGCCATTTCTGAGGTTTCCAAATTTGCTGGCATATTGAGTATAGCACTTTAACAGTATCATCTTTTATGACTTGAAATAGCTCAACTGGAATTACATAACCTCCACTAGCATCACCGACCAGATGGACATGAGTTTGAGCAAGCTTCAGAAATTGGTGATAGGTAGCGATGCTTGGTGTACTGCAGTCCATGGGGTTGCAAAGAATCGGACATGACTGAGCGACTGAACTGAACTGAAGTATTGGTTAAAAACAAAATTCAGTTGAGTAAATTTGAAGACATGATTGGTATCATTCAAGGATGTGTGTGTGTGTGTGTGCTTAGTCACTCAGTCATGGCTAACTCTTTGTGACCCCATGGACTGTAGCCCACCAGGCTCCTCTGTCAATGGGATTCTCCAGGCAAGAACACTGGAGTAGGTTGCTGTGCCCTCCTCCAGGCGATCTTCCCAACCCAGAACTGAACCCAGGTCTTCCACAATGCAGGCAGATTTTCTCCCCTCTGAGCCACCAGGGAAGCCCATGAATCTAATAAATAGAAGAGAGCTCTGATAAGTGCCACAAAATAGAAGGCTTTTATAGAAAAGAGGGTGGGGGCAAGGAGTTCAGTTCAGTTCAGTTCAGTGGCTCAGTCGTGTTTGACTCTTCGACTTCATGGACTGCAGTACACTCATTTCCATCGAGACTGTGATGTTATTCAACCATCTCATCCTCTGTCGTCCCCTTCTCCTCCTGCCCCCAACCCTTCCCAGCATCAGAGTCTTTTCCAATGAATCAACTCTTTGCATGAGGTGGCCAGAGTATTGGAGTTTCAGCCTCAGCATCAGTCCTTCCAATGAACATTCAGGACTGATCTCCTTTAGGATGGACTGGTTGCATCTCCTTGCAGTCCAAGGGACTCTCAAGAGTCTTCTCTAACACCATAGTTCAAAAGCATTAATTCTTCAGTTCTCAGCTTTCTTTATAGTTCAGCTCTCACATCCATACATGACTACGGGAAAAACCATAGCTTTGACTAGATGGACTTTTGTTGGCAAAGTAATATCTCTGTTTCTTAATATGCTGTTTAGGTTGGTCATAGCTTTTCTTCCAAGGAGCAAGTGTCTTTTAATTTCATGGCTGGGGTCACCATCTGCAGTGATTTTGGAGCCCCCCAAAATAAGTCATCATCAGCAATAAATTAATATATAAATAAATAAAAGGTTGCCTCTTCTTCCTCTGAGGAGTAGACTGGAGAAGGCCCACAATAACTCGTTGGTTCTAACCAGAAAATTCCAGACTGGTTGATTATGGTTTTATTTGGGAATAAGGTCAAAACTGCAGTTAAGTTAGGTATTAAATCTAGGTTTGGCTACCATGGGGTTTTAGCACCTGTGAGGCTATTTTGGATCTGTGGGCCATGTTTAGTAGTGTGTGTGTGTATGTGTGTGTGTGTGCGCTCGGTCATGTCTGACTCTTAGCGACCCCACCAACTGCAGACTGCCAACCTCCTATGTCCACGAATTTTCCAGGCAGGAACACTGAAGGGGGTTGCCATTTTCTTCTCTAGGGGATCCTACTGACCCAGGGGTCAAATCCACATCTCCTGCATCTCCTGCACTGGCAGGCAGATTCTTCACCACTGTGCCACCTGGCAAGTACCATGCAGCTCTTCTCCTTAAAATGAATTCAATTTCTTGCTGTGAAGAGACCTCTCTAATGTATTTTTAAGAATGAAAGAATTTCATTAAGAATGAAATGAGGTTGATGAGAACAAATGAAAACTAGTTGACAGTATTGTTCTAAGCATTTCACATATTAATTCAGTCAAAAGTTCACTACATCCCTATGCGGTAGGGCCTATTATTATCCCCATTTTGCTAACAAGGAAACCGAGTCAGAGAATATAAACAGCTTTTCTAAACATAGTAAGAAGTGATATTAAGATTCAAATCATGGCATTCTGTATCTAGAATCTGTACCCTTGAACATATGTGCCCTGCTTCTTATGCATATTTGTAAGTGACTGGGTAATTTTAGTAGAAAATTTGGAAGTATTCACACCAGGGAGGGAACAAAAGTTGCCTTTCTTGGCAGAGTGTAGATGGAAAGAAAAAGGGAAAGTAGAGGAAAAATCTGTAGCAAATGGCAAAATATATTTAATGTAATTTATTGAGTTTTACTAGCTCATATAATAAAAACACAAATATGATTAAGAAGAAGGGATTTAAAAAAAAGAAGGAATAGGACCAAATGAAAGTGATGATAAATTTGAGAGCTTTTTGGCTCAAGTTATTACATTAGCTGAATCTGAACTGAAGTTATTTATTTAAATATTTAACTATATTTTTAAATTCTAAGAGGTACTAAGTATTATTTTAAAAAATGAGAGAAATGCATAAATCAGTTTGATCTTGTCAATTAAATAAGTAAGAAGTAATAATAATGTCAGCTTATTTTCAACTTATTAAATTGAAATACTTTAAACATTCCCGTATCATTACCTGGGTTAGTAATGTGATTCTTGGTAAAGGAAGGCACTTTCTCGAATAAACTGATAGTCTTGACCTTTAAATCAGCCAGCCTCTGTGGGTTGTGTTGTCTTCATGCCAAGACTCTCTACAGTTTGCTATTTTAGAGTTTACCTTGACTTCATGTTTCCCTTTCAGCAATAAACTAGAGAAAAAAGCGGAGTCAAACTGAACTGCAAAACTTTAAAGTGCCAAAAGGAGAAGGGGGTGGCAGAGGACAAGTTGGTTGGATGGCATCACTGACTCGACGAACAGGAGTTTGAGCAAACTTAGGGAGATAGTGACGGCCAGGGGAGCCTAGCGTGCTGCAGTCCGTGGGGTTGCAGAGTCGGACACGACTGAGCGACTGAATAGCAGGGCATGGTCCTCTTGTCCTACATGTGCTTACACCTTGACTTGCTGATAGCATATGAAAGAGTTTTAGGTCAGCGTCTACAGC
Source organism: Antilocapra americana (assembly GCA_007570785.1). NCBI lineage: Eukaryota > Metazoa > Chordata > Mammalia > Artiodactyla > Antilocapridae > Antilocapra > Antilocapra americana. The sequence continues at coordinate 17,609,326 of ML661325.1, read as the reverse complement.
TTCGAAGCTAATCCATACAGGCATATAAACTTAAACTTTCAGACATTGCTGGGGCTGCAAAATTGGTCCCTTACAAGCTGAATATCTCTAAAAGTGAACAGTATGAGATGAGAAATATAAACATTTATCAAATGACATAACATTTGCCACATGAAAATCTGAGACTGATTTAAAGGTCAAGACTATCAGTTTCTCCAAGTTGAGAAACTGCATTCATTTCCCAAGAATCACATTACTAACCCTGGTAATGATATGGAGATGTTTAAAATACTTCCACTATGGAGAACAGTGTGGAGATTCCTTAAAAAACTGCAAATAGAACTGCCATATGACCCAGCAACCCCACTACTGGGCATATACACCAAGGAAACCAGAATTGAAAGAGACACGTGTACCCCAATGTTCATCGCAGCACTGTTTACAATAGCCAGGACATGGAAGCAACCTAGATTTCCATCAGCAGACGAATGAATAAGAAAGCTATGGTACATATACACAATGGAATATTACTCAGCTATTAAAAAGAATGCATTTGAACCAGTTCTATTGAGCTGGATGAAACTGGAGCCTATTTTACAGAGTGAAGTAAGCCAGAAGGAAAAACAACAATACAGTATACTAACACATATATATAGAATTTAGAAAGATTGTAACAATAACCCTATGTGTGAGACAGCAAAAGAGAGACAGGTATAAAGAACAGTCTTTTGGACTCTGTGGGAGAAGGCGAGGGTGGAATGATCTGAGAGAATAGCACTGAAACATGTTTATTATCATATGTGAAACAGATCGCCAGTCCAGGTTCGATGCATGAGACAGGGTGCTCAGGGCTGGTGCACTGGGATGACCCTGGGGAATGGGATGGGGAAGGAGGTGGGAGGGGGGTTCAGGATGGGGAACACATGTACACCCATGGCTGAGTCATGTCAATGTATGGCAAAAACCACTGCAATATTGTGAAGTAATTAGCCTCTAATTAAAATAAATAAATTTAAAAAACACAAAATATGAGGGACACAGATGATAACAGTTCTGAGAATAAAATTTGCAGCTAAATGCTTACGTTAGAAATGAGAAAGTGGAAAGTTGGTGTTAGTAGAAGCAATGTATTAAATATAGAATGGTTCTACTGTTTATCACAATATCCTGTGATAAACCATAGTGGAAAAGAATATTTTTTACAATGTTTTTTTGAAAAACATTTTATTTTGTTTAAAATATTTTTTTAAAAATGTATATATATATATTATATATATATCTAACAAATCACTTTGCTGTAGAACAGAAATTAATACAACATTGTAAAAAAAAAAGCTATACTTCAATACATTTTTTTAATTAAAAAAATAAATAAAAGGCTTCATTTTAGTAAGTTGAAAGGGCTTCCCTGATAGCTCAGCTGGTAAAGAGTCCACCTGTAATGTGGGCAACCTGGATTCGATCCCTGAGTTGGGAAGATCCCCTGCAGAAGGGAAAGGCTTCCCATTCTTGTACTCTGGCCTGGAGTATTCCACTCCGTGGGCCCTCAAAGAGTCAGACACAAGTGAGCGACTTTCACCGTAATAAGCTGAAAAAAAGCTGACCTCATAAACCCGATTGTTAAAGTTGTAGAGTAAGTGGTTTCAATCAACATTTAGTACATATTTACTGAGCATCTATTATGTCCTGGTGGTACGGTGGTGAACAAGACAGACAAGGCCGAGCCTCATGGAGCTTCTGCTCCAGGGGGGCAGATACATAATAGACAAGAAAGAGCCATAGCCAGAGGCATTTATCACTGTTGTCCAGAAACAGAGCGATAGAACGAAGGCTAGAGAAGGCCCCTTCAGAGAGCGCGGTTAGAGGATAACTTCCTGCAGAGATAAAGTGTTTATCAGTGAGAATTTCACACAGTGAGAAAGACAGGTCATGGGGAAAGCTGAGTAAATTATTTCAGGCAGAGAAGATGATAAAGCACAAAGGTAACAGAGACAGAACATCTAGAAGGTTTGAGGATTAACAGAAGGCAGAGTTTCCTGACACAATTAGGGGGATGAAGGAATAAGTTGGGCATATTGTACAGGGTCTTATAGAATTTTATTCAGAGATGACAAATGTAACCTATTGTGAAGTATTCTACTTGTCAATATTGGGAGTACCTTGATACGGTTTACATTTCAATAAAAAATAATGGTGCAAGTAAAACAAACTTAGTATGATAAATTGGCAGATCAGCTTGGGTGGGGGTCCTGGGGGGACAGATGAGTCAAGGATGACACTTAAGTTCCTGGCTTTCAAAAATTCTAGAAATAGTGGATGAAGCTAGAAGAGAGATTTGATCGACCAGGAAGAAATGATAGCCTATTGGCCCAGAGTGGTGTTGGCGGGAAAGGAGCAGAGTGGAGACATTCACTCGGTTGACCGGGTCGTCGGGGTTGCTCTTCCTCTGTGTGACCTATAGCAGCCGTCCCCAGGTTTGGTGGAAGACAATCTTTCCATGTGTGGGGGGTGGTGTGGATATGTGTGTGCTGGTGTGAGGGGTGGTCTCGGGATGACTCAAGCTCATTACACTTCGTGAGCACTTTATCTCTATTATTATTACATTGTGATGGATGATGAAATAATTATACAGCTCATCATAGTGCAGAATCAGCAGGAGCCCCGAGCTTGTTTTCTTGAGCTCAGGTGGTAACGTGAGTTATGGGGAGCAGGTGTAAGTGCAGATGAAGTTCAGCTTGTACAGCTGCCATTCACTTCCCGCTGTGTGTACTGGTCTGTGGCCTGCGGCCTGGGGACCCCTGACCTATAGGATGATCCTGGAATATCAGTAACAAGTAAAGCTTCTCACAATTTTCATTTCAAAAACATGGTTTATTTAACAGAAGGAAATAGTGAACTGAGAACAGGATCAATGGTTGAGACTAGCTCAGCAGCTCTTAGCTTCAGAGCTGCATCAGCATGCATCTGCTGTAGAACTTTCCTTTATCTTACTTTTGTATCTGACTCTCATCAAAGCAGACAAAGCTTCATGTGCTTAATTTCATTCTAACAATCTAACTTAAAAATGGAGGCTTTTCATTGGTTATCAGATCTATACTCACTGGCAGTTTGACCACAGAAAAGTCACTTATCCTTTCTAACCCCATTTTTCTTATCTGTTAAATGGGAGTAATACTATCTAGGAGATTGATATCATATTGACACAATATGCGAATGTACTGTGCAAATAATGATGAGCTATTCAAATAGAAAACATAATTGTTATTTTTCTATCATCACCAGCTCAAATTGCATCAAATTCAAGGTAACCTCCTTCTATTTCTGTATCTTAACTAAGTAAAACTACAATATTCCTACTCCTGGAAAATGACACTGGAATATGCTTGAGTGGCTTTTTTCCATGGTTGGAATTGTGTCTATGGTCCTAGAACCACATCTCTGCTTGTCCCTATTCACCTCATGACCAAGGGCACACACTTTCCAATAGCTGACAGCAGAGAGTCTCAGAATGGAAAATTATTCTGGTAAATTTCTCAGAATGTGGTCCAAGGAGCCAGGGGATTCATGAGACTCCTGCATGGGTTGACAGGTTATTCCTTTCTCAAGTATTAAGTCTGTATAATACTGCATTTTCTTCACATAATCCAACCAAAACAATGCATCACAGCAAATGGAGTACAAGAACAGATAATACAGTATTCAGATAATACCCCTTGACCTGCAGCCTGCCAGGCCTCCCTGTCCATCACCAGCTCCCAGAGTCTACCCAAACCCATGTCCATTGAGTCGGAGATGCCATCCAGCCATCTCATCCTCTGCCGTCCCCTTCTCCTCCTGCCCCCAATACTTCCCAGCATTAGGGTCTTTTCCAATGAGTCAGCTCTTTGCATCAGGTGGCCAAAGTATTGGAGTTTCAGCTTCAACATAAGTCCTTCCAATGAACACCCAGGACTGATCTCTTTTAGGATGGACTGGTTGGATCTCCTTGCAGTCCAAGGGACTCTCAAGAGTCTTCTCCAACACCACAGTTCAAAAGCATCAATTCTTCGGCACTCAGCTTTCTTTATAGTCCAACTCTCACATCCATTCACGACCACTGGAAAAACCATAGCCTTGACTAGATGGACCTTCATTGGCAAAGTAATGTCTCTGCTTTTTAACATGCTGTCTAGGTTGGCCATAACTTTCCTTCCAAGGAGTAGGTGTCTTTTAATTTCATGGCTGGAGTCACCATCTGCAGTGATTTTGGAGCCCAGAAAAATAAAGTCAGCCACTGTTTCCACTGTTTCCCCATCTATTTCCCATAAAGTGATGGGACTGGATGCCATGATCTTAGTTTTCTTAGTGTTGAGCCTTGAGTCAACTTTTTCACTCTCCTCTTTTACTTTCATCAAGAGGCTCTTTAGTTTTTCTTCACTTTCTGCCATAAGGGTGGTGTCATCTGCATATCTGAGGTTATTGATATTTCTCCCAGAAATCTTGATTCCAGCTTGTGCTTCTTCCAGCCCAGCATTTCTCATGATGTACTCTGCATATAAGTGAAATAAGCAGGGTGACAATATACAGCCTTGACGTACTCCTTTTCCTTTTTGGAACCAGTCTGTTGTTCCATGTACAGTTCTAACTGTTGCTTCCTGGCCTGCATACAGGTTTTTCAAGAGGCAGGTCAGGTGGTCTGTTATTCCCATCTCTTTCAGAATTTCCCACAGTTTATTGTGAGCCACACAGTCAAAGGCTTTGGCATAGTCAATAAAGCCAGGCATTAGAGTTTGCAAAACTGTAAAACAATGTAACTCTTCTAATTTTTTTCTTGCTATATTTTAAAGTGCTACTTTCATTTCATTTTTATTAAATGAGTAAGTCAATAGTTAATTTTGGCTTTTTTTTTAAACTTTCATCCTAACAGAGTAAACACTGCCAGATATAATATATATAAAGCTCTTTATAGTCCTCATAACCTTTAAGAATGCAAAGGGATGCCAAGAACAAAAAGTCTGTGAAATATTGGCAGAGTGCCATCAACCAACCTAGGCAGCATTATTAGGCAACCCTGTGATCTTTCCAGGATAAGCTCTCATCAGTTGAGTTTTCATGCACAAAAAGCTAATCCTTCTGCCTTCTGTAAAGGTGTAAAACCTTCTGCCTTTCTTCTTGCTTATCTTTCTCCCTCCCTTTCATTAATTTTATTGAGCAGATGAATGAGTTCGCTAACTGACAAAAGTCTTGAGATACAAAATAATATAGTCCATAGAGTCCATACAGAGCATGGACTCCAGTGAAAAATCCCATGGATGGACAGAGGAGCCAGCTAGGCTACAGTCCATGGGGTCGAAAAGAGTCAGACACGACTGAGCGACTTCACTTTCTTTCTTTCTAGTGGAAAAGGCAGTCAATTAAATGATGATAGTGAACGGTGAACACAGGAAGAGAGAGTTTTGACTTCTGCCTAGGAGATCAGAGGGAGAAAAGCAGAGTATGGCACTCGGGGTATCACGAGACCTGAACAAACAATCCCATTCTCTCTTTCACCCTTGTGACTCAGCCTCTTATTTTAAATAGAAGTGGCCCCACTGTAGCCACCAAGGTGGTGCTTCACGCCTATTTCTCTTCAAGGGAGAGTGTGTCACAGGAGTGCCGTTTGCTGACAGACTCCGGCGGCAGTGACTTCAGGAACCACCTCAGTTTTCCCGTCCAGGACAATGGCTAAGTGCACCATGAGCTGACCACTGGGCGTGGGCATTTCTCCCAACAAGCTCCTGCATGCGTGTCACTGCGCAAGAGTCCCTGTTGGACCAGCTGACACCATCTCCGAGTAGTATTCCCGAGTCGCTTTCCCTCAGATTGATCCTCCTTCATTTTCACAGAGGTCAGAACTACACTGGAGTCTGAGACTTTCCCTTCCCTATTCCTCTTTCCTCTCTTTAAGTTCTCTTTCACAGGCATTGCCCCCTAATAAATTGTCTGAACCTCACTCAGTTCTGTCTCCAGTGAAATTGAAATCATGTAATATCTGTCTCACACCATTGTGTAATAATTAAATGAGATGATATATGTGAGTTACCTTGATAAAATGTAAAGTCCTAAACGGGCTTCCCTGGTGACTCAGAGAGTAAACGACCTGCCTACAATAGCGGAGACCTGGTTCGATCCCTGGGTTGGGAAGATCCCCTGGAGAAGGAAATGGCAACCCACTTCAGTATTCTTGCCTGGAAGATCCCAGGGACAGAGGATCCTGACGGGCTACAGTCCATGGGGTTGCAAAGAGTCAGACACAACTGAGTGACTAACACACTAAAGTCCTAAAAAGTGAAATTATGATGGTTCCTCTGACTACCAATACCAGATATGTAGAATGCTAAATGGTATTCTACAGTGATGTCAATTTTTTTCTCTGTTTCTTTGATCTGTCTTTGTTTCCATATGCATTCCTGAACAGTGACTTTCAAACTTATTTACAAGGCCAGAAATATGGGAATCAATATACTCTTTGCCAAATACATGAAATATAGCTATATTTATGTCCATGATACTATTCATTCATTCAAAAAATACATAAATACTGTATGCCAGAATTATTCAGGTGCTAGGATTATAGCAGAGAAACAAGATTTGGAGTCTACTGTCTAATAAAGATAGTTTTCTAGTAGTAATATATACAGTAATAAATGCAGTCAGTCCTCTGTAGAATCTGTATTAACTCATTCAGTCTTCTCAAAACTAGATGAGGTAGTCATAGGTCTATACCAATTATGCACAAGTTATAGATGAGAAAACTAAGGCACACAAAGAAGTCAAATAACTTCCTCAAGATCAAAATATTAATAGTCAATGAGCAGCAGAACCATGTTTCAAACTTAGGCAGTGTGATACAAGTCCTTGTTCATCTCTAAGCCATCTCTGAGTATCTAAGTTCATCTCTGAGAATATAAGTGATTCCCAAGCTGCAGCTATCTGAGGATCCTTTGAAAGGGTTAAAACATAAGACAGTGGAACTGATTCAGTAGGTATGGGTGTGGGTCAAGAATCTACATTTGTAGCAAATTCCACAGTGAAGCATATGCACCTGATCATCTTCATCCAGCAGTTTGAGAATCACTGCTAAGTAATGCTGTGCTGTGCTTAGTCTCTCAGCCACGTCCGACTCTTGGTGACCACATGGACTGCAGCCTGCCAGGCTTCTCTGTCCATGGGGATTCTCCAGGCAAGAATACTGGAGTAGAGTGCCATGCCCTCCTCCAGAGGATCTTCCCAACCCAGGGATCTAACCCAAGTCTCCTGCATTACAGGTGGATCCTTTACAATCTGAATCACCAGGGAAGTCTGATAAGCAATGCTACTTCTTTATAAATCTAGTTAAAATGATCTGAGTCTAGTACCAAACTGTGGTTTGCACATAAATTGACTTTTACTTCATATCATTTGAAATATACTAAATTTTCAGGAATGCAACTTTTAGATAAATCAATAGGACTTTCTTTTGCTGGGAACTTGACCAAGAATTTTCTAGCATTACCTCTGATAAGGCAACTGTGATATTCATTCAAGATACTATCATTTCTCAATAGTAAAATATATCCACTAGACTAAAGGGTATTTGAGTTATAAACTCAGTGAAATAATTTCTATTCTTAGAAAAAAGGTACCTGTCAATTTTACTGTGATTTTACAATTCTACATAGAGACATAAAATGCAAGTATCTGAATATCTCGTTCTATTCTCCAGTACATTCATACATGAGCATTTTAGGTAATTAAGTACAGGTGTTTGTATTAAACTTCATCAAAAATATCTTTTCCTCAATATTTACACCTTTTCCCCTTACTGTCTGTGGTCATATCAATGAGATTTTTTCCCTCTGTTTTCAATTTAATTTTTTTAAATATCTTTTTTGTCTTTCTTATTATCGGTACTTTTCAAGTAAGCTTATATATGAATTTCATTTCAAATTAGCAAAAGGTCTCATAAAATATTTGTTATAAAAACTTTGCATCTGATCAGTTTGAGAATCACTAGTTTTTCTCCCTGCTAATGGAGAGAGGACTAGTTTGAGAATTATTAGATTAGCGGAAATAAACTAAATTGAGAGTCAAAGTACCTGAGGTTTATTCCTAAATCTTAGTAACTGGCAATGTGACATTCATCAAGTCACTACTACCTCTGGATCTTCACTTCCAAATAGCAAAACAAATCCATTAGGTTAAGAAGTCTTCAAGATTCTTTTCTATTTATTCATTGACTAGAGGTGTGTTTTCAATGTTTTTCTTTGTGCTACTTTGAGTACACCATCAAAGAAATTTTCAACTTGATTATTCAACTCATCATAATTGATGATCTAGTAAAAGTTTTAGTATTTTAACAACTAACGGCACACTTTCTGAGATTAGGAATGCTATGTTTCTCTGTCAGCGTGTTATCTCTGAACTGTAAATGTGCTAGTTTAATTCCTGCTGTCAGCTTTTCACCCTAAGTAAAGGGCAATAAAACCTAGAAAAAGGGTGTTAGCCCCACCCATGCCTTTGCAGTTTGTGACAACATTAGAGAGCATTTTCATTTCTGAGCTTTCAAGGGCAACGCCTTCTGCCAAACTGAAATTGGCTTTCAGGCCTAGAAACCAAGATAAGGTTATTAAGTGAATTTATTTTAACACGTAGGATACTTGCTTAGTTTTTTCAAGCCAGAATCTAGGGAGACAAAGGTGAATAATCTGGGCTTGCTTCCTTCAATTTGGTGGAAAGGTGGACATACAAATATTTTTTTGAAACCAGTGTATTGTGAGCAAAAGGAACGTGCCCTAGTAGAACACAGCAAAGTGTGTCTTTCATCATCACTTGTTCTTGATGATGCTCGAAGCCTGACGCCTAGAACACTCTATGCAGGAAAGGAGCCCCGACTTCCAACAGACAAGAAAGACAGGGCAGCTCTAACAGAAAAGGGTGATAATTAAAGTGAACAAGGAAGCATCTGGAAATCGTGCTACTTAATAATTACCAGCGGTCAGACTGGCACTCTGAAACCTGATCACAAGACCGGCTCTCTCCCACCAGCCACCTTCCTCACCCAGGGCAAGTTACTTCCTCCCTCCGGGCCTGCAGCGTTTCAGTTGTAACGCAAAAGCTTCAGTGCCTCCACGCGTTTGCGTGCGCGCAACTAAACCCTATACAATTAGCTGGAGGGCAGAAACCAAAACACGAATGCACACAAACTGCAAATTTGCACTACAACCGAATTCTCCTGTAGACGACAGGCCAAGGACATTAACAGAAAACCGACAAAAACCCAGCAAAAGAAGAAAAAAAAAAGGCAGTGAAAAAGTTTGGGGAAAAGGAAGAGCAGCTTTCAGACAGCTGGGGGGTGGTGGGAGTGTGCCGGGGGTCGCACGTAAAACAGTTCTGAGGGGAAAAAAAGTTAACTGAGTGAGGACTAGGCGGGCCAGCGGGGAGGGCGGCCAGCCGGCCCGCGCGCCCCGGACCTCTCCGCGGGCGCCGCCCGCCGCCTCCGCACCTCGCCGCGGCCTCTCGCTGACCTCCGGTCTCCCCTCGCCCGCAGGCCCGCCCCCGTGCGCCCCCTTTCCCCATTTTATTCTCAGTCTCCCGCCCTCCGTACCCCTCCGGGACGGAGGGGCGCGTCCGGGCGCGCGCGGGGCGGCTGGGGCTCGCCCGGGTCCGCAGCCCGCGCGCCCCGAGCCCCCCGGCCGGGCGGAGCGAGTCGGGGCGAGCCCCAGCCCCGCCCGAGCCCGCCCCCGGGCCGCGCTTCCGGCCGCTCGGCCGCCTTTAAGGCGCGCGGCCGGCGCGGGGTGCAGTGCGCCCGCGCTTCCTCGGGCGCTGCCGGCATGGGTCCCCGGCCCGGCTCGCGGCTCGCCGCGCTCCTGCTGCTCGTCTGCGGCGCTGGCTCCGTGCGCGGGGACACGCCTGCCAACTGCACCTACCCCGACCTGCTGGGCACCTGGGTCTTCCAGGTGGGCCGCAGCGGCTCCCAGCGCGATGTCAACTGCTCGGTGATGGGTAAGCCGCTGGCGCCCGGGCACCCGCTCCCTCCCTGGGCCTGCCCGGGGCTCCTGCGCTTCGATCCCTGTGCTCTGGTTCCCGCAGCGGCCCCTCTGCTCGCTGGAGGCCGGAATGTCCTGGCTGGACTTGGGGTCCCTCCGGGCGCCCCCTCTCGCTCCAGGGCGGCGAGGTCAGAGTGGGCAGGCTGAGCGTTTCTAACTTCACGTGGTCTTGATTATTTCTTGGGCCCTCAACACTTTCTGCAAGAATTTTTTTTTTTTTTCTCCCTTGAGTTTTGTTTGTTTGTTTGGAAGAGAGTTGAGACCAGGCAATCTTAATCTCCCCATCCAATCCTCAGTATTTCATTGGGCCAGTGAAAAATGAGCTTAAAGACTCTTGAGAATATAGCTGTTAACTTTTTCTCGTTTTATTTGATTGTGGAAAAGAGCCCTTATGCCCAGCGGTTTTGATTTGGACTTGGTTGATACTGTTAGTTTGAGAAAGATTCTGGCATGGTACCCCTCCACAGTTGCTTGTATTGCAGGATGGATTCATGCATTGCAGGGCAGGTAGTGTATATATATATATATATATATTTTTAATACCTCTTCAGCTAGTACTTTGAAATGCAGGGAGCCAAGTGCAATGCGTAGCTCACGGAAGGCTCTCAGTAAGTATGTAGTATTTGAGCAAACTCAGGGAGATAGTGAAGGACAGGGCAGCCTGGCTTGCTGCAGTCCACATGCTCACAGTCAGACATGACTGAGCTGCTGAACAACAGCATTTGAACACACTGGGGCATTTCATATGCTCTCAGATAACACTGCTATCCCGAGGACAAAATTCAGTGAAGGGAGAGGAAAAACCCCGTCTTGGGTCAGGAGAGGCACACCTGTTCTCCTCAGACCCTTACCACACTGTGGCTTCTGCAGAATGAACGAAGCTCTTGGCCACAGTTTCCTCGTTTACAGAACGCCAGGTCATTTGTCACTAAACAGACTTACTCAGCTGTCCAACTCCGAATGACTGTGTGGCACTTCATAATATGGGGCATTATAGTCATTTTCGCTTTTAAAAGTTGAACTTGGAGGTCCAAAGCAGAAGGGAGGTCAGGATTTGCATTGTTCTGTCACATGGAATCTCCCGTGTGTGTGTGTGTGCTCAGTCACTCAGTCCTGTCCGACTCTGCATCCCATGTGGACTGTAGCCCAGCAGGCTCCTCTGTCCTTGGAATTTTCCATGCAAGGATACTGGAGTGGGTTGCCATTCGTATTCCAGGGGATCTTCCCCACCCAGGGATCGAACCCGGTTCTCTTGTGTCTTCTGCCTTGGCCTTTACCACTAGTGCCACCTGAGAAGCCCTTGGAATCTCCTATTTCAGAGCATTAATAGGAAACGTGGCAAAATTGTGCACAGTGTGGAAACTTCCAGAGTGGACAAGCAGAATCCTTTTCAGGCAGCCTCTGCCCATATACCGTACTTTGACCTTAATCTAATTGTTAAAAACAAGTCTGAGTCCCCATTTTCTGAAGGTTAAAAGTTTAGTTCCTATCAGTATAAATTAGCTATGTACGATAAAAACCTTGAGTTTGCTGAAGAGTGGAAGGATTTAGATTCTGAGCTTTGTAGCCATTTAGGAGAAAGATACCCCATTTCTTCTTTGAAGAGATCATTTCCTTTGTTCTTATGACCTGATAGCAGATGTTTTTCTGTTTTTATATTTCTACCTTTTGGCTACCATTTTGTCTTCTTCCCATTTCTGTCTGTCATTTTCAACATTCCCTATTTCTCCTTTCCTTCAGGGGAAAAACTTCTTCAGTGTTTGGATCCTCTGGGAAGGTAGTGGCTGTACTTTTAGGGGTCGCTACCAGATGGATTAGTTAATCTTTGGAGGCTTCACTTCACAGGCTTGCCTGAGACCCCTCTGGGATTAAACAGGAAGAGGCCACAACACAGGGACTCTGCCCTCTTCATAAGCCAGATCCACCCAAATTCAGTAGCATGAAAGGAAAGCTGCTTAAAAATAACCGAACTCATAGATGAGACTACCTCCCACTGAACTCCAAATAACTTTCCTTTGTTGTGTATATTCTTTTCTTTAGGACCACCAGAAAAAAAAGTAGTGGTACACCTTAAGAAGTTGGATACGGCTTATGATGACTTTGGCAATTCTGGCCATTTCACCATCATTTACAATCAAGGCTTTGAGATTGTGCTGAATGACTACAAGTGGTTCGCCTTTTTTAAGGTAAGCTTTGTTGGAATATGCAGTCATTATTTCCAGTGATCTGATATCTGAAGCCTCTTCTAATGAGAAGACCCTCAGTATTTTAAGAGTAGGAAGATAACCAGAATTGTACCAGATTTCCCAAGAGAAATTAGATGATGTAATTTTTCCACTTTATTTAAAATTATGACTTTGGTTTATAAAAAACCACACCGAATCTATATTTGAATGTGTGCAATCCATCTGTATTTAAATTTACTTTTTGGTAAGTATGACTAAATTCTTAATTTATTTTTTGTATTACTACACCTTTATTTCTAATTGTTGCTTTAGTTACTTGGCTTCATGCTGAATCTGTAGGAAAGATAGGGATTTTATAAATTTTTCTTGAGGTTACTATACTGTCTCTCTTATCATTGTTTGTTAGTTCTGAGAAATTGACTTGAATGACTCATTGAACTTATGTCATGTACTAACTATATTAATGTGAATAACTTATTTGACTAAGCTCAGACAAAGAGATGGAGAGCCTTGGATTTACCCCTTGGGCTAAAGTAAAAGGTAGCCTAGCTGGTTTTCTTCTCTCACCGGGGAAGAACTGATGTCCATTCCTATAGTCTTACACACTGCTTCTAATTGCAGACAAACTCTAGGGTAAAACAGTTGAGCACAAACTGCAATCCATCCCAGATATCCTTCCTGTTTGCAGAGTATTAAATGGTTTAACTAAGTTGAATCCACAAGCCTGAGACTAGCTGTTTCTTATTATAAGTAAATGTTAGTAAATAAAGGCAGACTCTTTCAAGGCATAGTGTCAACAGCCTTTAAAACATGTGGTAGGAGTTAACCAACTACAGGATTTTGTGGAAACGTGAGGGAATGAGTCTTTTAAAGATGAGGAAAGACAAAGAACCAGCAAAAGATGAGTTTCTGAATTTATTGTGATTCCTCATGTGGGTTGTGATGTAATCTGAGTCAAATGTCTTAGAATCATAATATCCCATACTTTTTTTTTTTTTTTTAACTATGAGGACCCCTGTTAATATGAAAAAAAAAAAAAAGAGAGAGAGAGACAGGAAAAATTGTCTTCTCTTACCTGGGTTGGCTGTCTGCTTTTCAGCTGGTGGGAACCAGTCCATCTCTGCAGGCCACTGGCGAGCCAGCGGTCTGCTTTATTAGTTGAGGCCCATGCTTGACCATTTATTAAATGTTTTTTAGTATCACCCCTAGATACTGTCATCCCATAGATACTATGTATTTTTTTAAATTGTTAAAGAGTATCTGTATGAGTTTTTAAAATGGTAGTGTGTAAATGTGATTCCATCTGAATATAATTCTTGATCTACATTTTGATAGGCCTAGGGCTTTGTAGACCTCTTATAGGTGCTCTGTTTCAGTCCTTTAACAGTTCTTTGCTTTTAGGTTGGGAGTCAGTTGCCTGTGGAATTGGTGCACAATGAAAGAGATTCAAATCAATTCTTACTATGTACCTTCTTGCCGCTCCTTTTCCCCTTTTCTCACTTTCCTTTTTTCTTCTGCGGGTACAAATAGGTAATTGATATTTCTTTAAAACATGAAAGTGAAGTAGAATTCAGTTGAGAAATAGGTTGCCTGAATTATTTAAGTATAAGATAGGGTGTAGTATATAAATAGGTGAATAAATAGTTGTACCCATTTAGCTCGGAAGACTTTTCATTCTTCACTTCTGTAGATTTGGAGAAACTAATAGTGGAGCTTCTAAGGACACCGTCAATTACCCGAGATGTAATCAGAAATAGGCAAGGGCCATTTCCCTCCCTTAATGTTTTCCTATCAGTTTGTCTGCTCTCAGCTGGAATAGGAGTCCGGAGGTGGTGGGGACAGAGGGCATGGCTGGTAGCTGAGGCATCAGAAGACTTCTTTGTGCAGTTGACTCTTGAACAAGAACAGGTTTGAACTTCATGGGTCCACTTACACAGAGATTCTTTTTTTTTTTTTCATAGTAAATACTGTAGTACTACATGATCCGAGGTTAGCTGAATCTGCAGATGAGAATCCAAGGTTGGTTGATACCATAGATGTGGAACCCTGTATGTGGAGGGCTGACTATTAATTATAGGTGGATTTTCAGCTACTTGCAGGATTGGTGCCCCAAACCCTGTGTTGTTCAAGAGTCAGCTTTATTTCTCTTTAGATCAAAGGTGTAAGCAGACTTCACACTTTTCTGTAGCCTCAAAACACTAATTTATAGGTAAATAAAGGCTTTTGAAAGCCAAATAAGATTACAAGTGTTCTCAGCCATAAATGGGAAGTCATTGTATACTCTGCTGTAGGGTAGAACCCTACCTGATCATGTGCTTCTGAATGGCATTCTCTCATTAGGAATAAAAATAACAAGTGTGTTCTCCTGCTACTGATTTCAATATATCTTTTAAAGTGTCCATTTAACCCGAACCATTACCAAGACTATGTTTTCTTTTCTGCTGAAAAATCAGACCCTGTAGTCTGTGGTTAGGTCATGTGATAAGTATCATAATTTCAGTAAGCAGAGCAGAACATTAACAAGATATATGGTTTTAAAATTTCTCTTAACATGATCAAGTAGTTCCAGATAAGCATGCTTTCCGGAGTGATAAAACGCCATGTTCTCTTAGCAGATCCAATTGGAAAAGTAATGGAGAGCAGCAAAGTTTAACAAATTTAGGAAAAATGAGAAAGTGGAGTTGACTTTACATAATAGGACAAATACTTTTGGGGGGACACTTTTTTAACACGAAAGGCTTGCTGGGCTTTACCGGAAGCCTTAGGGTATTTCCTGCAGTGGTGCTGGGGAAACCATGCTGTGGGGGTGACTCAACAAAGCACACCTATTTATGAATAGGCATATGAACATTTTTTTTTCCTACCGATTTTAGAAGTAACTTTTAAATGAAAAATTATTTTTTAAAAAGAATACTTATCAAAATATAAGCAGTATTTTACTATTCAAGCTCACCTATCATATATAAACTAACTGCGATTGCAGAAACATCTGACAAACGTTTGTCATTTATACCCTCCGTTGTTAGTCTACGAATCAGTTGGATTTCAGGTCTTTCTACTGACTCATAACAGACTCTACCACTTGTTTGCTTTTGCCCTGTTTCAGATAAGCTTTCATGAAATTCTTTCTTAGGATTGTTCCTGCTTGAGTTTGTTGAGCAGGTGATGCGGGCAAGGTATCCTGTTAGGTTCCTGCTCCTCATCCCCTAGATCAGCCTGCAGTTCAGAGCAGACAGCTTCCACATCACTCTCCCTGCATTCCAACTCTGGAGCCACGTGGTACCACTTTTATTGCCAGGAACTTGCTGTCTTAAGTTCTCCTTATTCAGGCCTCATCTGGAGAATAAGCAGAATTTTTCATGATTTGTTCTTAGGCCTTTTTTTCCTTGGTTTTTCACTGATTGAGAAATTGGCAGTGGAGTGGGATGATCTTTTTTTTTGTTGTTTTGTAATGTATGATCTCAAGCTAGATAGAAGTGTAGAAGGAAATCTTGAAGTTGATCGTTTATGTACTGTGTGAGTCAGGCAGGAAACACTAGGTTTATACTTTTGAAAGACACTTTTTCCTACTCAACTTTCACCATAGATTCAGTTGTCAGAACACTCTGTGGGGGTTACAAACGCAAATGAATTTAGGGCTCACCCAGGCAGATACCTAAGCATCTGAAAGAACTTTATGTAAAGCAGTAAGGAGTAATTTGATTTATGACCTACGAAATGAAAACTTTCCTAGAGACATTTGAATTTGATTGTAAGTCCAACACATCTGCAAATGAAAAGTACTTGCAGATGAAAAACAACCAACTTCCTTTATGAAAACACGCAATGTAACAAAACAATATAAAGGATGTTTAACTATGACTGACTTTGTGATGGGTAGGTAAGTGATTATTTTTTCTTCTTTATGCTTTTGTGTACTTTGTTCATTTTTTACCATGAGCATGTGTAACGCTCCTCTCCGCTGTCCTCTACCGGATTGCCAAGGAAGGAAGTGGTATGAAACAGACTCAGTTCCAAAGAATAACCTTAAGTTGATTAGCTTTCTAACCTTTTGCTGTTTCTCTTTTTACTTTCTGAGGCTATAAGAGGGAACAGTAGAGAATGAACTCAGTTTATATTTTGAAGATTAAACTACTCAAGGGCTGAAGAAAGTACATAGAAGAGAAGCTAGACTCATAATGGCTGAAAAGCTTATTTGGTGATAGTTAAACAAAGTTCACTGATTTTTTTTTTTTTTTTTATTGTTTTTGCCATACATTTCACTGATTTCTAATTGAGTTTTTGTTTGGGACCTACCAGTCTTAGAAGAACTGTAAGCAAAAACTCTACTGTGAGTATTTCTAAAGCAGCTTAGTACTCAAAACAAAGATAGTATGTTGGGAAATCCATATCAGAGGATTTATTTGCCCATTCTGTGTGCTGGTGACTTGTACATTTCAAGCTTGTCACAACAGCCAGAAATCATGTGTTTTCTACAGCAGAGGATTTGGGAGTCTTGTGAGGTCTTTTCCACTGTGCCTTCTGGGTTTATTTTTAAGATGTAACAATTCAACTTTTCAGAGTATTATTGGGATAGATTTACCTGCTTTAATGTAGATTGAATACACCAAAATGAGGTGTTTGTCTTTCTTTTAAATAATTTGATGTTCACTTTTGGAAGTGTTTCAGTTGAGGAATCAGAAGATGCCTAGCGTTTGTTTTCTTTCATGATGATGCTTTATCTCAACTTAATGACTGAGTTTTCCATTGTAAACCTTTCATAGGATGTCACTGATCTTATCAGTCAGTTTTTCATGCAACTGGGAACTGTGGGGATGTATGATATTCCACATCTGAGGAACAAACTGGGTGAGCTCCATTGAAATACTTTTAACTTTCTTATTAAATGCAAGCTTCCCTCCTCCCTGAAGGCTTATGCAAATTAATGTTTGTTTCTTCATCAGGGAGAGGGATTGGAGAATAGATAGGTTTTCTTACAGATTTCTTGCTTCAGCCTGCTTATTTGCTGCTTCTTATCTGCCTGCAGTATTTTCACTTTAGTATGCTCTGTTTACACACATAAAATTAGCTTTCTCAAGCATGATGCTCGTAAGTGGACATGAAACCAAAAAGGCAGAGACCCAGTGAAGGAGAGGATGGCCCCAATTCAGTTCACATCCTTGAAGTAGCTGTGCTGCCTGAGATTACTCATTCTTTTCCGAAAATGACTCAAGAGGGACCTGTGTGAGGCTATGGCATTTTAGATGTGTCTTCCCAGTAGAAAAGGTGGCTCTTCCCGAGAAATTAACATACCTGTCACTCATCCCTATGAGACACCACCTATGTCTTTTTAAACGGGTTCCTTCTCAGAACAGACTGTTGGATAGGGAGAAGAGAATCTTCTTTTACTGTGTACCTTCTCCTCATACTTTCAGAATATATGTTTAAAATAACTGCTCTTCCCTGGATCCATAAATTTAGATGGCTAAAATTTTGATGGAAAAGTAGACAGTGAGAGAGAAAGGCTGATGGAGACTTGTCCCCCCACCCCCTGCGTTTCCCCTTTCCCTTCCTCTTTTACTTAGTTCCTAAGTAAGGAAATGAGATATGAAAAAGGGAACTGGGGTAGGTGTTGAAAGCACCATAGCCTTACCCTGTGTCAGCATTTTTCAGGCTGTTTATTTAATGGGCCACACATCTGCCAGGAAAAAACTGTTCCTAAGATGTGTCATAAGCTCTAAAGGTTCCAAGCAGCCACTAATAACAGATCAAAGTGAAAATTAGAGCTGGAACCAATAGGCTCTTCTGAATTTATTTCTGATAGTTGAGTAAGTGTAGACTGTGTTAAATAGTTTCCTTTCAGAACTGCTCAAAATCTTTATTATGCTGTAGCTGAGGAGGGAGATATAATAGAAAATTTTTTCAAAGTTTACCACATTTTCCTCACAAAAAATAAGGTATTCTCAGAATGCGGTTTATAAAATTCTGTCTTAAAGCACTCATTCTTTCTCCTAATTGGGGAGATGCTTCTTTAGTAGAAAAGATAGATCGTAGTATGTACTTTGTAAATGGGATAAATAGCCTTGTACCTGGAAATAGTGATCAAAGTAGCATTAAGCCTGTGTTTGGAATTTGTAAGATATATACGTTATTATGTCTAGGTTGCTAGACTAGGCCGTTTCTTCTCTATATTCAAAAGCCATATTAGGTTTATTTGGTAGCATTTAATTTGAAATGCATCTGCATGTGCTTCTTGAGCATGCTGGCTGCACGCGCAGTACATGTTGCTTAAGCATTCAGCTTTTGAGAACAGTGGCTTTTTTTGTGAATGTCTTAAATAACATTAAAAAAAAAAATACCAGCATTTGAAATACTAAGTACTGGTATTTCCACTCCGCCCCCCCACTTAAAGAAATGAACATATTTAAGCATTTTTTTTAAGAGACAGTATGATGCTTGTTGGCTTGTAACTCTAGTTTTCATTGTCTTTTAGTTATTAAATAGAGCGTCTGTTGAGCGGCTCTTTTAAAACCTCAGCCAAAAGCAGACTTTGGGGCTAAGAGGGAGAACAGCACACGACAGTGGACCGGCCTCCCTCTAACCGCTAGCAGGGGCCTCTGGCAGCCACAGCCCCTCTGGCGTCTCCGAGGGCCCGTAACGTGCAGAGGAGTCCTGGTACCTACCTCCGAGGCAGCTGCCCCCCGAACGTGTCCTTGGAAGGCAGCCACGGCCATTGTGGAATGTGAACAACCCAAGACCCAGCAGGAGAAAGGAGAAAGTCCTGGAAGTCTTAGGGGCTTTATCATTCAGCCTTTGAATGAAGGGGATGATATGCGACCCCAGGGTTTTTTTTGGTTTTGTGTTTTGTATTTTTTTCTCTTTTGAATGTTCTTTTATTGAAGTGATTTTTTTTTTTTCAAACTGCTTAGGACTTGAATTATTTGTTGTATTTTGTGCAGATTTTACTCACAGTTAAAATGATCTCCCCACGTGCCTTCTCTTTCTCTAATGACCTTGAGGGACCCCAACGCATGTTCTAAGAAGAACATCAAGCTTCTGAGGATCTTGAGATGCACAGATGCATTATGGGAGGGAAGATGGCCCAGGGAAGACATGTTTGGGAGAGGGGGCTTTCTGAGATAAGCCGAACCGCCCAAGGGGCTCTTTTTGCAGATCATGGATCTGCAGTGCCCCTGTCCAGAAGGATGGTATGATTAACACATTTGTGGGGGGTGGGGCTGTATTTTTTTAGTTAGATGCCGGTCTTGTGCTAAGAGCTTAACATGCTTTACCTTACAAATGTCCTGTGAAGTAGATATTACTAGCTTCAGTTTTCAGATAGGGAGAATTACTCTCATACAGTGCTTAAGCTCACATAGCTTCTATTTTTTTTTTAATTTTGTTATTTTTAAAAATGTCTTTGGCCATGCGTGTGGCATCTTAATTTCTCAACCAGGAATCGAATCCATACTCCTTGTACTGAAGTGTGGAGTCTTCATTACCAGACCACCAGGGAAGTCCTACACAGTTTTTACAATTTTATCTAATTGTAAAATGATATGGGCTATTTGTCAAGTTTGTTTCAGAAAAAAATATTGGTACTTCAAGTCACATTTGGGCAGATTTCCTGGTGAATCCAAAATTGTTAGTTCAATGCACTGCATTGCTCTTGTTAAAATTTTAGGAGAAGAACTGGCCTGAAGCTTCGATTTCCTTACCAAATGAGGCTAATCATTTTCTTTCCTAAGCCTAGGTCCCATTATTCAAGACAAAAATTTACTTTCTCTTTCCTTTTATAGTTCTCCAAATTGAAGGAGAGTTTTATAAGCTTTGAATTAAGTACCCTTGCCAAGCTTACTTCTCTTAATTAAGTTGTTGTTCAAAGTCATTACTGCCTTTTAGTTCTTTCCTGCTACACAATGGACTAGTTTCCTCCTCAGTTGTTCAGAGCTGAATAAACATCAGCCTTGGCAAACCAAAAACGTGGGGCTCCACCCAATTGATATTTCCTGGGAAGACTTTTCTGCATCCCTTGAATTACTCCTTGAGTGGAGAAATCTTTCTCTGGATGGTAGGTTGTCATCATTACTTTATTGGTTCAGATGATTATGTCACTTGAAAGGCACTGGTCTGCTATTCTGGGAAGGTTGTATTTTATAAACTAGGGACTAGTACATCCAACTGCTACCTGGACACTTTCTTCCATCCTGAAAATTCTTTGTCACTCAGGTTCTTGGTGCCACATCTGTGCAGTTCCCCGACTCTCTCCATTACTCGGAGGGATGCCGTTATGTTGGTTCCAGGTGTACTTTGCAGGGACCTCTGACCTGGTAGTACTCACTCTGCTGTAAAAGGAATGACTTAAGCATGTCATCTTCTTCCAGACTGAAAGCCTGTATATTTTCAAAGTCTAATGCATGTAGAACTTTATCTGGGAACTTTGGAAAATTATCCACATTTCTCTTGTCTTTTCAAAGGCTTCAGAAATAATACCAGCTTTCAAAAAATTAATTGTCTAAGGTTCTAGAAGCACGAATCAGGAATGGTGCTATGTTTGTATTTTTGGTCCTCTGTTCTAAAAAATATATCATGTTACATGCCTCCAGTGTTTTGTAAGAGTTGTGTATTTTCAGACTGTCTGGATGTAAATACCAACAAAGCGACAAATGTGTATATATTTAGCAAGGCATTTAAAATCACACCTACCAAAGTGTTTTTTTCCCAAAGTGGTTTCTTTGAGTAACTTTGCATCTAATATTTGTTTTGATTATAAAAGAGAAGAATTGCCCGTATATGTGTTAGAAGTACCCATAATAGATTATTGCTTAGCATTCTCTGTTGTAATTGCCTGTTTGTCCTTTCCTCTGATTTTTAAACTCCTTGAGGGCAGTGATCAACTCTGTATTACTGACCTTTTTATTCTGTATGTATAGCAGACAATGTGATAAATAATAGGCCTTAAATAAATATTTTTTAAAAAAAGAAAATTGAATAATATATCATTGTGTTGTTCTCCTGTTTCATTGTTGTGTTTCTAAAAGTATTTTTGCCTTTGTGTCCTTTAGAAGCTATGGTGGACCCTCACGACATATTTGTTGAATGACTTTGTAGAAAAGGGATGAGACTCTTTAAATTTTATTCTGCTTATATGTCATTTTTTATTTTTTGTGTGAGACTATAGAGGCTAAGATGAAACCCAGAGTTAAAAATAATAAGCATCTAACTTTGAGAATTACTAAAAACTAAATTAGCTGTTGGGCTTCCCAGGTGGCTCAGTGGTAAAGAATCTGATGCAAGAGATGCAGGTTTGATCCCTGGGTCAGGAAGATCCCCTGGAGAAGGAAATGGCAACCTACTCCAGTATTGCTGCCTGGAGAATCCCATGGACAGAGGGGTCTGGCGGGCTCTAGTACATGGGATCTCAGAGAGTCGGCCACAGCTGAGTGACTGAGCATGCACGCAAATTAGCTGTCAGGGGAAATACTGAGCTTTATTTGTGTCTCCAGTGGTTCCCCAAAGCCTAGATAACCAGGGACTCGTATCTGCCTAGGATGCTGTGGGTTATCTATGCCCACCCCTTGAGAAGCGCCAGCTAAAGGTTATTATTGTTGTCCAGTCACTCAGTTGTGTCTGACTCTTTGCAACTTCATGAACGGCAGCACTCCAGGCTTCCTTGTCCTTCAGTGTCTCCCGGAGTTTGCCCAGACTCACGTCCATCGAGTTGGTGATTCCATCCAGCCATCTCATCCTCTGTCGCCCTCTTCTTCGCCTGCCCTCAGTCTTTCCCAGCATCAGGGTCTTTTCCAGTGGGTTGACTCTTCGTATCAGGTGGACAGAGTATCGGAACTTCAGCTTCAGCATCAGTGCTGGAGTCAATGAATTCTGAGATTCCTTCCAACCTTACATCTCAAAGAGTTTATGAGCAAGTAAGTGAGGAATGAGCCAAGGGACTTTGGTTACCTTGCTGAGGGTCAAATTGCTGTTTTCTTAACTAGTTCTGGAACCTACGTTTTGGTTTAAAGGGGACATCTTTGCAGCTCTGGAAGTAAATCTGGACCCTCCATTTTCACATTAAATCTGATTGCCAATTCCTTAAGTAAAACGTTAGAAATTATTTGGTGGCAACCACTGCCACAATTTCCTGTCAGTTTCACAATTCATTAAAATTCAACTTTTCAAATGAATGGTCAAGCTGAAATAGTGGGCAGAAAACTAGAAGGAATCCTTGAAATGACATAGGGAAGTTGGTTTCTGATGAAAGATGTGACGGTCCTGGATGGGTGGGCAAAATGCCTGTTTGGGGAGATGTGTCTTGTTCTCTTTGTTGCCTTCTAAAGGCTGTGTTCACACTCCAGACTGACAGATACCATACACAAAGGGCAGAAAATGGAGTGGACGCTGTTCTTCAGTATTGTTGGAAGGAGACCTCTCTACTTAGTATGGTGTATCATCAGATCATTTAACTTCATACAAAGTATTCTTTTCTGAAATGGTGCTTGATGGGTTAGACCTACATGTCCAGATTTTTTTTCTTATATATTCCACAGGATGTGTTGCTGTTTAGTCACTAAGCTGTGTCTGACTCTTTTTTGTGACCCCGTGGACTGTAGCCTGGCAGGCGCCTCTGTCCATGGAATTCTCCAGGCAAGAATACTGTAGTGGGTTGCCATTTTCTTCTCCAGGGGATCTTCCCGACTCAGGGCTTGAACCCATGTCTCCTGCGTTGGCAGGCAGATTCTTTATCACTGAGTCACTCGGGAAGCCCCCAAAATATGAATACATATATTTAAAAAACTACACGTGTACTATCATACTAATATGTTTGCAGTCAAACATATTAAGTAATATTAAATGATTAAATAATATTTGATTTATTTATTGTAAAAACCTGTCCTGCCAAAATATACTTCATGATGACATTCTCTGGAAACAATGTAAAAGTATGTTTCATGAGTTTGTTGCCAAAAGCAATGTAAGGATTTCTGTTACCAATTATTTTTATTACTCACAGTTTTCAACATTTGGAAACAATTTTCTAATTAAAGTCTTTTAAGTAAAGAATTTTAGCATTGATGCATTTTTAAAAGTATGAAAATGTTGCAGGTAGAGTTTAGAAGAATTACTGTTTGGTGTTTAAATGATGTTTAGTGTTAAATGATAGCAATTTAATGGACATGTTGAAACTGAGATATTTGGTTTATTGAAAAACAGATTGAAAAGTTAATATCGGAGTGATGTAACCATTTCAAAACATCTGTTTTCAAAAACTTTATTTTTATGTGGCTGACAGAACTCATTCCAGGAACAGGGCAAATGTAAGCATTGTTATTTTCTTATGTTTTCTTATATTGACGTCATTAGCATTTGCAAATCCTGTTTTCCTTGTGTTATTTTAAACCACTTGTTCATTTTGTGTGAGTTAGTTTAATACATCAAATGTACATGAATTTAAGCAGGCACACATGAACGGGGATATGCCGCGTTCTAGCCATCTTATAGGCAACACACAGCATTTAACAGCTGAGCATCTGACACTGGAACTGCGTGAGCATATCATATTGTATATAAAATAATAGTGGAAGTTGATTTTCAGTTTTATTTCTATATTACAAATAGAAATTATAAATTTTTCTTTCTAATATTTTAGTGGATTATCTTCTCATTTTGGAAAACCACTGGTTGACAAAATAAAACTTTTATCAGCTGCTCAGTTGAGAGTTGGGTTTAAGGGCATAGGTTCTTTGATGACATGAATAAAGTCTTAACAGCTTCTTATCTCCCGTGGTAACAGATGCTAGGTTTATATTGTTACTTGTTTAGTGTTTTGTAAGTGTTTAAACTTTTGACGTCATTGTCATCTTTATCCTTGAAAGGAATCCAGTGAAGTAGATCTCATACCTGTTACCAGCTGGCGAAACTAAGGCTTCTTAGTTGTGACTTGTCCAGTGTTACATAAATGATAAGTGGAAGAATGGGAATTTAAAGGGCAAAGTCCTTTTTACTAAAGAGCATTTTTTTTCTCATAGCCAGTGCATTACATAAAAGAACTATTCAAATATTTGCGAATGTAATCAGGAAAACAGTGGAACAAAAGGTGTGAGTGATTTTCTCATGCTTAGTGTCAAAAAGCAGTTGAGAAAGAGATCCAGGATAAATAACTTAAGTTCTAAAATATGCCAACCTTTTCTTTTTCAATTGGTTAATATTGCTAGGTAATT
Organism: Antilocapra americana; assembly: GCA_007570785.1. Classification (NCBI taxonomy): domain Eukaryota; kingdom Metazoa; phylum Chordata; class Mammalia; order Artiodactyla; family Antilocapridae; genus Antilocapra; species Antilocapra americana. The sequence goes on along the minus strand of ML661325.1, from coordinate 17,584,918 downwards.
GGATGGAATTGAATAGTTGATAAAATGAATAGGAAACTGAAGAAGGGTGGCTTTCAGAATGGCAACTCAACGATAATTTTGAAGAAGCAAATGAATAGTTACTGAATGCTAGTAGTTTTCTAAACTTAAGTGCTAGGATTTGTAATTTCTTCAAATTTTGTGTGATTACTATTTGTTGCAATAGAAATTGGAATCAATGAATAGAAACTTAAATTATCTCATTTGTGCAAGTCAGTATTCAGAGACTGTTTATATAAACAAAATAAATGAAAATGGTTAGAAAAAATTTTGACTACATTTCAAGCTGGCTAGTGTGGCCAAAACTTCAATTTCCTACTTGGTAATAATTTCAGAAATCACATAAGATGTATTTTACAGTAGCAGAAAAAATGACAGCAGTACTGAGAATATTAAAATCAAGAAAATAATGGGGGCATAGTGCATGGTCCTCTCAAGGTACTGAGTACTTGGCTTCTGGGGTGAGTTAAATATCCCTTTTCTACTAAGTTACAGCTGTCCTGAATACTGGTATTACAGCCCTCTCCTACCCTTCATAAGGTAATTTCAGGTTCTAAAAGAAGACCATATTATTTTAGATTGGGAAAACTACAGATTAATATAAAATAAAAATTTTAAATGGAAAATAATTCCATCGAATTAATGTATAAAAAATGGTACATAAATGGATATAGCATCTCTTAGTAATTTGCTTGAGTGAAAACAGTTGTAGTTTTTTAGGATTATTTTGGATCACTTAGAATGTTTAGATGGGGCTTCCTTGGTGGCTCAGATGGTAAAGAATCTGCCTCCAACGCAGGTGACTCTGGTTTGATCCTTGGATCAGGAATATGCCCTGGAGAAGGGAGTGGCTACCTGCTCCAATATTCTTGCTTGGAGAATCCCATGGACAGAGATGCCTGGTGGGCTACAGTTGATGAGGGCGCAGAGAGTCAGACATGACTGAGGGACTAACAAGCACATTCAGAGAATATATAGCTCTATATAAGTAGGCAGTCTAAATTATTTACCTACTTTATGAATAATAAGAAAACCATAGATGTAAAGACTGTGGTTAGGAAACTTGAAGGGATAGTTTGGAGCTTTCAGGTTGGCTTAAGTTTACAGGTAAGGAAACAGGTTTGGAGAGGAAAAATTGACATTCCTGAAGTCATACCAGGAGTCGGAACTTGGGTCTCTGTGACCCCTTTTTAATTTTAAAAGTACCACACTTTTAATTATAAACTTTTCTGAGTTTCTCATATTAACTGTGTAAGTAGAATTTGGCATTTGTTGTTCCTTCTGTTCTTCATTTATTTATTCACTCATTCAGTAACTAATTGCTTTCTACTGCTAGTGTCCTAGTTACCAAATAAGCAAAAAATCCTGTTCACTGTGAGAACAGTGCTTATGTGGAAAGAATGGCCCTCACTACTGGGCTACTGTGAAATTAAATGGGTTAGTATTTATAAAGTACAGCCTAGGAGGCTGAGTCTGTTGTACCATCCTGGTTTTACAGGTGAGGACACTGAAAGTTCAGCGAGGGTAAGTGACTTGCTCAGGATCACACAGCCAGTAAGAGGCAGAACTGGATGCCATCTAGGGAGTCAAGCCTGAAGACCATGTCCTTTACCTCTGCCCTGAATCAAAACTCTTTGACAAAAATTTAGGTGCAATTAGATGACCTTCTAGATGTGTGGGTCTTAGATGAAATTAGATGAAACAGACATTTAGGTGAAACAAAAATTTAAAAATTAGGTAAAAATTTAGGTGAAATTAGATGGCCTTTAGCCATGTGGGTCTCTCCTTGGATGGAGAATTTAGGTGACCCTTAAGATGTGTGGGGCAACAATTTGAATCTGACTCATGAGAGCCAGTTAATTTCCAACTTTTTTATTAAAGGAAATAATGAATAAAGTGATGATTCTTACAATATTTGAACTCATACTTTAATTATATCTTCTCTGTTTTACTTTTTTTTTCTCCCCATGAGAACAGTATCCCAAAGAATCATTTTGAAACTCACATAATATAGATGAAAACTCTTTGCAGATTGCTTCAGCCTTTCCTGTATGGTTTCTAGATATCTGCTCTCAGTGTTTTTGGCCATTGACTTGTATGTTTATTTCTCTGGCACTCTGTGAGAAGATGGAGTAGATAAAGAAACAGTGCATAGTGTTTGGGAAGAACACTTGGTTCTAGAGTCCCTTGGTTCTAAATTCTGGTTCAGCCACCTCTTTTAGGTCTCTTTTCTGTCCCCCGAGTCTATACCTTTATGTTCTGTTGAACCTCTAAGATTTATGAGTAATCTGTAAAATGTATATAAAGTATGATGTGATAGGTAACTGTTAAGATCCTGTAGTTCCATAATATTGATGATGAGGGTATAGAGTCATTGATCAATATGAATGGTAAGGATCTTTAGCACAGTTGGTCATGGTCAAGGATTTTTTTTTTTTCTTCTTCAGGCAAAGTAACAACTCAGCCTTTCCCTCAAAGAGAAATTCATTTTGTATTAGTGATCATGTTTATAACTATGACAAACTGTGCCAACTAGGCAAACAAAGCCGCACTGATGAAATACATGGGGCCCATTTTTTCTAACTTGAATGCCTTGAATTTTTGGTGTGTTGGAAAAGTCATTTCATCTATGATCTAAATTGCTGGGGAAATTTCCCAGGCTTTTCCAAGCACAGTTAACTTGCTGAACCACATGGTTTTGGTTCAGATAAATAGCCGCATTAATCACATGTTTGCGTATTACACTGAGTTCCCATTGTCTTAAGGTCTGGAGCTACATCAATATACAGTGTGTGCATGGCTAGCACTTAGCGTGATGCCTGGACAATATCATGTGACCAATAAGTATTCGATATATAAGTGAAAGGGCTTGTTGCTGTTGTTCAGTCGCTAGGTCATTTTCATCTCTTTGCGATCCCATGGACTATAGCACGTCAGGCTTTCCTGTCCTCCACTATCTCCTGGAGTTTGTTCAAATTCATGTCCTTTGAGTTAGAGATGCCCTCTTCTCCTTTTGCCTTCAGTCTTTCCCAGCATCAGGGTCTTTTCCAGTGAGTCAACTCTTCACATCAAGTGGCCAGAGTATTGGAGCTTCAGCTTCAGCATCAGTCCTTCCAATGAATATTCAGGGTTGATTTCCTTTAGGGTTGATTGGTTTGATCTCCTTGCAGTCCAATAGGATATATAAATAATTTTTTTTTTTATTTTAAGAAACTAAACCATAATCCCAGACAGAGCAAAGTTGTTCTGGCAACAGCTGGACCATTCCTCATAGATGTTCTTTTCTAGGACTTTGTTGGCATGTTTCTCATTCTTAGGAAATAGTAATTTTTTTTTAAAGTGATGAGCTTTACAAAATCTGTCTATTTATAAACATATAACTTTACAAAGTTAAAAAGTTTTTATATAACATTTTATATAATTATTTTTTATAAATAACCAAGAAAATCCCACTCAAAGGCTGTTTTTTTCACCTTTCATTTTTTAAAAACCATATTTCATATTAATAAAAAATCTTAGATATTTACATTCCACTTAAGTACCATCTTGTCATTTTTTTCCTGTTAATAGGTCTTGGGTTGTTTTGTCTGTTTTTCTTTTGGACACACTGCGAAGTTGTAGGATTTTATTTCCCTGGTGGTGGTGTTCACTCACCCAGTCGTGTCCGACTCTTTGCAACGCCCTGAACTGCCGCAGTAGCACTCAAACCTGGGCCCTCAGCGGTGAGAGGGTGGAGGCCTAACCACTGAACCACCAGGGGATTCCCAGCTTCTCTCTCTCTCTCTTTTTTTTTTTTTAATTGTTCTATACAGAGAGGTCAGCACATTTTCTTGCAGGGTAGATAGTAAATGTTTTAGGCTTTATGAGCCTTGTAGTCTCTGTTGTAGCACCTCATTCCTGCTGCTGTTGTGCCAAAGCAGTCAGAGTCAAGATACTCTAAACAAGTGGGCCTGGCTGAGTTCCCGCAACACTGCTTAATAAAAGCAGGCAGCCTTCTCCAGCCTCTTCCTCTGTGATGAACCTCCTCCTGTGTTTAGCATTTTGTTTTTCATTCACGTGTATCTGACACTTTCAACAAGGTAGCTCTGAAGAACTCTTAAAACCTTGTCAGATTACCTTTTTGTTTAATTGGAGGAAAATGGCTTTACAATATTATTGGTCTCTACCGTGAGTGAGTGAAATCACTCAGTCGTTTCCGACTCTTTGTGACTCCATGGACTATAGCCCACCAGGCTCCTCCGACCAGGGGAATTCTCCAGGCAAGAATACTGGAGTGGATTGCCATTTCCTTCTCCAGGAGGTCTTCCCAACCCAGGGATCGAACCAGGGTCCCCCGCATTGTAGGCAGACGCTTTACCTTCTGAGCCACCAGGGAAGTCTACTGTACAGTAGTATGCAAATCATCATAATTTTATATATAAAACCCCTCCCCACATGGGACTCGCCAGGCGGCACTAGTGGTGAAGAACCTGCCTGCCAAGGCAGGACCTGTAAGAGACACGGGTTCGATCCCTGTGTGGAGAAGATCCCCTGGAGAAGGGCATGGCAGCCCACTGCAGTGTTCTTGCCTGGAGAATCCCATGGACAGAGGAGCTGGTAGGCTGTAGTCCATGGGGTTGCACAGAATCAGACACGACTGAGCGACTTAGCACACAAGCCCTCCCATGTGAGCCCCCTGCTCTCATCCATCCAAACCCTGTAGGTCATCACAGAGTGCCAGGCTGGGCTCCCTGTGTTGTATAGCAACTTCCCATCAGCCATCTATTTTATGTCCAGTGATGGGTATGTACATGTCAATGCTGCTTCTCAATCCATCCCACCCTCTCCTTCCCCTGATGTATCCACAAATCTGTTCTCTATGTCTGTGTCTCCATTTCCTTCCCTGCAAATAAGTTCATCAGTATTATTTTTCTAGTTTCCATATATATGCATTAATGTACAGTATTTGTTCTTTTTCTTGACTTTACTCCATATAACAAGCTCTAAGTTCATCCACCTCACTAGCTGCTGCTGCTGCTAAGTCACTTCAGTCGTGTCCGACTCTGTGCGACCCCACAGACGGCAGCCCACCAGGCTCCGCTGTCCCTGGGATTCTCCAGGAAAGAACACTGGAGTGGGTTGCCGTTTCCTTTTCCAGTGCATGAAGGTGAAAAGTGAAAGTGAGCAATATGGCTGAGCAATATTCCTTTGTATATATGTACCACATCTCCTTTATTCATCTATCGATGGACATCGAGGTTGCTTCCATGTCCTGGCTGTTGTAACTAGTGTTGCAATGAACACTGGGGTATGTGTCTTTTTGAATTCACAGCAGTGGTGCAGGAAGCAGTGGCCTAACCCTGTCTGGCCTGTCCACATCATATGAAGTTACCAATGTTAGACAGTTTTGATCAATGAAAATAGTTTCAGGTAGTTCAGCATAATAAATATGAACTTTATTAACTTTTTCTCATGACATACCCTCCAGTGTGACAGCCTGATCATATCTTAGACCTTTATTTCAGTGCTCCTTTGTTCTAAGCTGGGGCAGGGACATGAGGAATGGTGAGTCGTTCCTATGCTCATGGAGATATTCTTACTTGGGGTAGGGACGCGAGCTTCACAGTATCATGAAGCACCAAGACAGAAGCAAAATGTACATGTGAGTAGCCTGCAGTCACTCACCCAGTGTTGCCTACTGGGCAGTGAACCCCAGGATCCAGACCTAGCTCTTTTGGATTCTAAGACCATGCATTTTTAATTCCATGTTGTTGTTATACAGTCACTAAGTCATGTCTGACTGTACAGTCCCACGGACTGTAGCCCACCAGGTCTCTCTGTCCATGGGGTTCTCCAGGCAAGAATGCTGGAGTGGGTTGCCGTTTTCTTCTTCCCATACCAGGGATCAAACCCATGTCCCCTGCATTGGCAGGCAGATTCCTTACTACTGAGCCACCAGGGAAGCCCTTTTTACTCTATGCCTAAATATAATTTGAAGGAGACTCAGATGCAGTAAGGTAGTTTTACCTGTAAGTGTAGTTCATCTTATACCTTCCTTTATACTTGGGGTTTGCAAACCATGGGTCTGTTTTTGTAAATGAAGTTTAATTGGAGCAGATTGTGGTTCATTCCTTTATGTGTTTCTGATGTACCTCTCACACCACAAGGGCAGGGTTGAGTGAGAATGATAGAAACCTGATAACCTGCAAACGTTAATATATTTATTGTTTGGGCCTTACTCAAGCCACCTAGCACAGGTAAAGTAGTATCCATTATATTAGATTAAGAGTCCACAAACTACATCCTGGGGGCTGAAACCAACCTACTGTGTGCCTTTGTAAAGAAAAGCATTGAAAGACAGCTGCCTGTGCTGATATGTTTGTGTTGCCTTTGACTGCTTTTGTGCTTCGGTTCCATTAAGTTAGTGCCTGAAACTGTCCCTTCTGAAAAAAATTTACCATGCATTTTTTTTTTCCTCCTCCTATTCTCTCTACTCTCATTCAGGATTATATATCCTTCCTCCATAAGGATATATTATAACATGAGTTTTTTTAGGCTCTGGAGCCAAACTATCTGAGTTACAGATCTATCACTTTATACAGTTGACCCTTGAATGACATAGGTTTGAACTGCACAGGTCCACTTGTATTCAGATTTTTAAAAAGTAAATGCATTCTACAGTACTGCATGAGCCAAGGTTGGTTGATTCCTTGGATGCAGCACCCAGGATACAGATGGATGCCTGAAAAATTATGTGTGGATTTTTGACTGTGGTGTATTGGTGCCCCCACATTGTTCAAGGATCAACTGTAGTTATTTTTGAGCATCAACACTGATATGAAACAGCAGGCTGTGTTAGTGAAATGAAGTGGAGAGAATATTTAATAATTAGGATATTTTAACTCCCTCATGATTAGAATTTGCTAAGAAGTTGGGAGATTGACAGAAGAAAAAAATTGAATTCTTTGGAAGGTTTTTGTATTCTGCTGGAATGCCTCTTCTCTGCATGGACTAGTCTAAGGAAGTGAGCAAGATTTTGTTGTTTCTGCCCCGTAGCTCTGCTACCATAGGTAGGGACTGCTTACTGTCTCTGAGAAGAAGCTCTGCTTACTCTCTGGCCAGTTGGGGTTAGTACCAGGCTCCTCATGGGCTTGCCATGAAGATTAAATGAGGAAACTCTGGTAAAGTGCCTTGGAAAGCAGCTGCTTTAAAAATATTATTTTCTTTACCTGCCTTTCATTCTCTTGAAGTGCTGGCTGTGTGACTTCTGCTTGGCGGTCAGTGCTGCTAACCCTAGAAATGTCTCTTTCTCTTCCTCTTCTAGAACAGTTCTCCATTTAGAACTGCAACCTCTCCGTTTTTGTTTTGGCTGACAGAGGTTGGTCCCTCAGGTGGAACAAAAAAGAGGCATCTTTACTGTGAACGAGAGACAAGGAAATGGACCTGAGAGAGAACAAGTTCATGGGGCTTTTCCTTCTCTTGGTTTGATTGCAGTATAAAGAAGAGGGCGGCAAGGTAACCAGTTACTGCCATGAGACCATGACCGGTTGGGTCCATGATGTGCTGGGCCGGAACTGGGCTTGTTTCACCGGAAGGAAGACAGGAAGTACGTCTGAGAACATGAACACAGCACGCCTTGTGGGTCTCGAGGAAACGTGAGTGTTTGTCAATGAAAGATCCATTTAGCTTTTTATGGTGTTTATAAGGATATGTCTATATTAATTCTTGGAAAATTTAATTTGATTATATTAACTTTATTTGACTTAGAAACATAAGCCATGTTATTATGTACAACTTTACTGGAAAAATATGTTGAGTGATTTAACTGAGAAAAGAAAGTATTTTTTCAGAATGCTTCAAAAGTAATGAATCAATGATGGCTTTAAAGAATATTTATATAAAGGACCACAGAATTGCAGTGACTTATACAGGCAAATGGAACAACAGATGGGTTCCAAATTGGGAAAGGAGTATGTCAAGGCTGTATATTATCACCCTGCTTATTTAACTTACATGCAGAGCACATCATACAAAATGCTGGGCTGGATGAAGCACAAGCAATCACAAGATTGCTGGGAGAAATATCAACAACCTCAGATATGCAGGTGACACCACCCTTATGGCAGAAAGTGAAGAACTAAAGAGCCTCTTGATGAAAGTGAGAGGAGAGTGAAAAAGTTGGCTTAAAACTTAACATTCAGAAAACTAAGATCATGGTATCTGGTCCTGTCACTTCATGGCAAATAGATGGAGAAACAATGGAAACAGTGACGGACTTTATTTTTCTGGGCTCCAAAATCACTGCAGATGGTGACTGCAGCCATGAAATTAAAAGACTCTTGCTCCTTGGAAGAAAACTTATGACCAACCTAGTTAGCATATTAAAAGCAGAGACGTTACTTTGCCAACAAAGGTCCATCTAGTCAAAGCTATGGTTTTTCCAGTAGTCATGTATGGATGTGAGAGTTGGACCATAAAGAAAGCTGAGTGCTGAAGAATGGATGCTTTAAAACTTTGGTGTTGGAGAAGATTCTTGAGAGTCCCTTGGACTGCAAGGAGATCCAGTGAGTCCATCCTAAAGGATATCAGTCCTTTTGGTGTTCATTGGAAGGACTGATGCTGAAGCTGAAACTCCAATACTTTGGCCACCTGGTGCAAACAGCTGACTCATTTTGATTCTGGGAAAGGTTGAAGGCAGGAGGAGAAGGGGATGACAGAGGATAAGATGGTTGGATGGCATCACTGACTCGATGGCATGAGTTTTAGTAAACTCCGGGAGTTGGTGATGGACAGGGAAGCCTGGCATGCTGCTGTCCATGGAGTCACAAAGAGTCAGACATGACTGAGTGACTGAACTAACCCTAATTCAGAAAAATTTTATTATTGCTACAATAAGATGTTGCGGGCTTCTGAGATGGCCCTAGTGGTAAAGAACCTACCTGCAGTGAGGGAGACATAAGGGACAGGGGTCTGATCCCTTGCAACATGGAATGGCAACCCACTCCAGTATTCTTTCCTGGAAAATCTTGTGGACAGAGGAGCCTGGCAGGCTACAGTCCTTGGGATTGCAAAGAGTAGGACAAGACTGAAGTGACCTAGCACAGTACAGCACAATAAGATGTTGCAGAATCCTTGCAGATACGTATGTTTATTTTGCATCAAATATAGGTGATACCAATCAAACATAAATAAACAAGACAATGAATAACTGAGTTTAAAGTTCTTAGTGTTTATGTAATGTATTAGTTTGCTGAGGCTAACATAACAGAGTACACAGACTGGGTTAAGCAACAGAGATTTATTTTCTCACAGTTCAGGAGGCTGTAAGTCCACGGTCATGGTGTCAGCAGGTTTGATTTCTTCTACAGGCTCTGTCCTTGGCTTGCAGATGTCTGCTAACTGTTGTCCCTACACAGTCAGCCTGTCTGTGTTCTAATCTTCATTCCTTATGAGTATACCAGTCATGTGAGTATCCCAGGTAGCTCAGTGGTAAAGAATCCACTTGCTAATGCAGGAGATGCAAGAGACTTGGGTTTGATCCTGGGTCGGGAAAATCCCTTGGAGAAGGAAATGGCAACCTGCTCCAGTATTCTTGCCTGGGAAATGCCAGGGACAGAGGAGCCTGGCAGCCTTTAGGCCATGGGGTCACAAAGAGTCGGACATGATTGAGCAAACACCCACACACATACCAGTCATACTGGATTAGAGCCCACCAATGTGACATCATTTAACCTTGATGTCCCCTTTAAAGGCCGTGTCTCTCAATATAGTCACGTTCTGATATTCCGAAGGTTAGGACATGAACCCATGAATTTAGCTTATAACAGACTGAATATTTTTCTTAATCAGGTGCAGTGTAAGTCACTGTGAACCACATAAGAGATTCCAGACTTTATTAGTTTGGAAGGAAAAGATAAATATTATTGGTAGCAGATTTTCTGTTTTATTTGATTGTGAAATCCCCTGAAAGTGTATATGAGCAGATCACTGAAAGCCAGGCCACACAGGCAGTGAAGGGCTCTGCAGCAGAAAAAGGGGACGTGAGTTCGAAGAGGGCAGATTGCTCTTGTCTGGGGAGGCAACCCCCAAGATTTAGACCAATTCATCCCCTCCATTTTGAACATAGCTTTTAAGTTGCTTTGTTTAGCTTGACCCTTGAGTGACACGTTTCCTGTGAAGCTGCTCACTTTCCACCCTACCATTTAGGATACTCTGGGTGCTATGTACTTTTCGAATATTTCAAGCATCACCTCATTTAGTGAAGAAGCTACGACCAGAGTGCTCAGAATCTGTGTCGCCTCATTTGTAAAACACACATTTAGGACTAAGTTACCATCAAGGTCTCTTTCAGCTCTTCATGATCAGCTCTCGAGATAGATATTTACAATTTAAAATGTGTTCCTTCTGGTGTTGGAGAAGACTCTTGAGAGTCCCTTCGACTGCAAGAAGATCCAATGAGCCCATCCTAAAGGAAATCAGTCCTGAATATTCCCTGGAAGGACTGATGTTGAAGCTGAAACTCCAATACTTTGGCCACCTGATGTGAAGAGCTGACTCATTTGAAAAGACCCTGATGCTGGGAAAGATTGAAGGAGGGAGGAGAAGGGGATGACAGAGGATGAGATGGTTGGATGGCATCACTGGCTGGACAAACATGAGTTTGAGTAAACTCTGGGAGTTGGTGATGGACGGGGAGGCCTGGTGTGCTGCAGTCCATGGGTTGCAAAGAGTCGGACACGACTGAGCAACTGAACCGAACTGAACCTGTGTCTTAAGAAAAAACAGCTGTAACTGGTTTTTGTTGTTTGTTGGTTTGTCAGAAATAGTATACAGAGAGTTTTATGTTTAATACAGGTACCTCTCTGGTTTCATACTTTGCACAAAGTGAGAATGTACTTTGATACAAACATTAAAACATTATCAGTGTGGGTGCTCACTTTCGTTACTGTTTCCAGGGCTTCCAGGTTGTTTGGCTCTGTCTAAATACTCTATCTGTGAACATCTGAATTAAAAGACAAAGAAAAGTTCATGGTATGCCTAAAAAGTTACTCAGGTTAGGTATATCTTGCTTTGTATAAATGAATGCTAATGGAAGTCTTGGATGTGAGTCATACTTAAGTCACAGAATCTTTTTTTTAGTAGAAATAATATGGTGAATTCTGTAATTCCTGACACCTGTTACATAGGTGTAATACATGTTTGAGTTAAATGAATAATCAACTCTGTCAGTCTTTTGCCTTTGTAAACAGGCTCTTTGTGTATTAGCTTTGTTTACATCTCTGTCCAGGCATTTGGCATCAGTTAAACCAGTGCCTCTCAGTCTTTAATGTTGCTATGAATCATCTGGGAATCGTGTTAAAATGTAGATTCGGATTCAGGTGGCCTGGATTGACATTTGGAGTCTGCATTTCTAGCAAGCTTCCAGGTACTTCTGCTGATATTGGCTCAAGAACCAAATCTGAGTGACAAGGCTATAAACCTTGTCCATATAGAACAACTTCTTTTTCATCATGTAGTTACAATACTTGCCTTGCTATATATACACATTGAATACAGTTTTGCTGTACTTTACCCCACTCCTTTTTTTATTATTGCAAAGTTTAAAAGGTGATGTGTGTGTGCTCAGTTGTGTCCAACTCTTTGTAGCCCCATGAACTGTATCCCACCAGGTCTTCTGTCCATGGAATTTTCCAGGCAAGAATGCTAGAGTGGGTTGCCATTTCCTCCTCCAGGGGACTTTTCCGACCCGGGGACCGAACCTGAGTTTCTTTTGCCTCCTGCATTAGCAGGCAGATTCTTTTTCCACTGTGCCACATATACACTTTGAATAGTTTTGCTGTCTCCCCCACCTTTTTTCTTATTGCCAAGTTTAAAAGGTACATTGTAGAAATTGTACTAATAGAGGTGATGATTCTGTGTTACCACTCAGGGATAACCTTGGTTGTATGTACTTTATAGTATCAATATAAATGTACACTTGCACAAAAATTGATTCATGCTGTGTCAGCTTCTTTGATAGTCTGCTTTTTTGTTTAATATAGTGTGAACATTCTCCCATATCACTAAATAATCTTCCAGACATTTTTACTGAATACACTGTATAGCAAATGAAGTACCATTATTGATTTAATCCATTCTTTGTTTTAGAATTTATGTTTATAATCTATTACTGGTATAAAGGTGTTTTTTCCTTTTTTAAAAGTGTGTCACTGAACATCCTTATACAGTTATCTTAGTTCACTTAAATTTTATTTTCATAGGATGCATTCCAGTTCTAGGCTGTGGATATAAATGTAGAGATATAGAGACTGATATACCCAGTTGCCTTCCTGAAAGGCTATCCCTTTACACTCAGGCCCAGAGTATGAGCGCCTATTTTAATAGGATCTGTTTACATCAGTAAAGAGTGTGTCTGAAGCCATCTTACTTTGGTTGGCAGGTATTCTACTAGGCTCTACAGATATAACCACGACTTTGTGAAAGCTATCAACGCCATTCAGAAGTCTTGGACTGCAGCCCCATACATGGAATATGAGACTCTGACCCTGAAAGAGATGATTAAGAGAGGTGGTGGTCGCAGCCGGAGAATTCCAAGGTAATAAAGCACATTTCTCTATCACTGATAAAGATGTGTTGATTGATACCTTCCCTTCTAACCAGCCTTCCTTGGGTTGCTCACTATTTTATTGGTCGTCCAACTTAGATGTTTATATTATCTTTTCTCTGACCATGCCCCTCTCCTATTCACACATATTCTGGTGTTCTCCAGGTCCTGTTTATGGGCTTTGCTTTCACAGCATCTGCTGCTTCCTTTGCTCTCTTTCCATTTCTCTACTTGGGCTGGAGGGCTTTGTCGTCTCTCACCTGTATGATGGATCAGCTTCCTGTCTTCTGTCCTTTTGATCTCTTTCCCTCCCTGTCCCCATTCTTAGCCATTCTATGAAATACTGCCAGTTACATCTTCCTATATTCAGCTGTGATTGGATCACTACCTGTTGTCTAAGGAATACATTTAGCCTGGTAATCAAAGCCATCTGAATCTGACCACAACTCTGTTTACCACTTGACCTGCTTTCAAACAATATGACAAAAAATTACTGAAAACTTTCATCTACCACCATTCATGAAACTCCCTTTGCCTTAAATACCCCTGAACTTGCCTATAAAAACCATCAAATTTGCCACCTGTAAAAATCTAAAAATCCTTTCTCAGTGTTGAGGTCCAGCAAAAAAAAAAATGTTCCATATTTATCAATATACTTTTGCCTTCAGCCAGAAGTGGCCATTTTTCATCTTAGTTTACATACCCCATGGTATGCATCTGATGGGAAATTATACCATTCTTTGAATCTATATAGTCAGGAGTTTGGTAGATTTCTTTTATTCCCTGAAAACTATAGCTGAGTTTAGTGTATGTAGTCCCTTAACATTTACTGAATGGCCAACAATATTCTTGCAATGCCATACCTTGCTGCAGGAGAAATTGATGTAACTGAAGGGTAGGAAAACCAAATAGAAAAGCTAATGGGAGTCAATAAATTGTATAGATAGGTTGTTTTCTTTTAGCATAGTGAAGCATTTTCTAATATTTAGAGACTATAATGATTATTTCCTTAGTAGCTATAGAGTCCTTTGTTCAAGCTTTATTGTTTAAACAGACCACTGATAGACTAATTGTTAACTAAAATACATTGCTGGATGAATGCCGGACTGGGTGAATCACAAACTGGAATCAAGATCTCTGGGAGAAGCATCAACAACTTCAGATGCGCAGATGATACCACTCTAATGGCAAAAAGTGAAGGGGAACTAGAGAGCCTCTTGATGAAGGTGAAAGAGGAGAGTGAAAAAGCTGGCTTAAAACCCAGCATTTAAAAAACTAAGATGTCATATGGCCCTACCATTTCGTGACAAATAGAAGGGGAAAAAGTGGAAGCAGTGACAGAGTTAATTTTCTTGGGCTCCAAAATCACTGAGGATGGTGCCTGAAACCATCAAATTAAAAGACGCTTGCTTCTTGGAAGGAAAGTTATGACAAATCTAGACAGTGTATTGAAAAGCAGAGATATCACTTTGCCAACAAAGGTCCGTATAGTCAAAGCTATGGTTTTTCCAGTGGTCATGTACAGATGTGAGAGTTGGATGATAAAGAAGGCTGAATGCCGAAGAATTGGTGCTTTTGAATTGTGGTGCTAGGGAAGATTCTTGAGAGTCCCTTGGACTGCAGGGAGACCAAACTGGTCAATCCTAAAGGAAATCAACCCTAAATATTCATTGGAAAGATTGTTGCTGAAGCTGAAGCTCCAATACTTTGGCCACCTGGTCCAAAGAGCCAACTCACTGGAAAAGACCCTGATTCTGGGAAATATTGAAGACCAAAGGAGAAGGGGGCGTCAGATGATGAGATGGTTAAATAGCATCACCTACTCAGTGGACAGGAATTTGAGCAAACTCCAGGAGATAGTGGAGGACATAGGAGCCTGGCGTCTCCTGCAGCCCAGGGGTCACAAAGAGTAGGACACAACTTGGCAAATGAACAACAACAATAAAATTCATTGCTGAGTTTTTCTTCTGCAGACTAATAATCATAATCTGGCATTTTTCTTTTCTGAGACTGTATGGAGTTTTTTCCTGTCTGACTGATAGCATTCTCTTGTAATTCTACCCCTGTCTCAAAAAAAAAAATCTTTTATGTTTCTCATAGCATATTCTAAGGAGTGACTAGTCTACGAGATGTTCTGGTTAGTCAAAATTCAGAAAGGGAGCATGTTGTATCCCCTCTCGGATTCACTAAAGTGAAAGAGCCCTCCTGCATCTGTGTGAGACAGCTGAGAGCTGTTGAGTAGCAATGCAGAGGCGCCCCCAGAAGAAGCGCGGTCGGTGCTGGGGCCTGAGGGAGGAGACCAGGCTCCTGCACACAGCTGCATTGCCGCACGTCAGGCGCCGTGTTTCTGAAGAACTCCTGTACTTGAATTTGTCTCTTTCCACCCAACCACCTTGGTTTTAGAGAAGAGATAGATTCATGAAGCCCTGTTTTTAAGGCTAATAAGTCTCCATAGAAGGTTTAAGATAAGGAGATAGAAGTGGAAAATGTTGAAGCCAGACACTATGGTCTAGCTGCCTGGTTTTCAGTAGCATTTTTGTGTATATGTTAGATCTGTTGAAAGAATCCAGTGACATAACAGAAACTCTCAGAAATTCTTAACCTGAATTTCTGAAACTGAAGCTGCTGAAATTGTAGAAAAATGTACCGTTTATGGACATCTCTCAGAGTCCTACTACTGCTGCTGCTGCTGTGTCGCTTCAGTCGTGCCCGACTCTGTGCGACCCCATAGACGGCAGCCCACCAGGCTCCCCCGTCCCTGGGATTCTCCAGGCAAGAACACTGGAGTGGGTTGCTATTTCATTCTCCAATGCATGAAAGTGAAAAGGGAAAGTGAAGTCGCTCAGTCGTGTCTGACTCTTCGTGACCCCATGGACTGCAGCCCACCAGGCTCCTCCGTCCACAGGGTTTTCCAGGCAAGAGTCCTGGAGTGGGGTGCCATTGCCTTCTCTACTCTCAGAGTGAGTCCAGAGCTTTCTCTGAATTCTTAAAAGAACCTGGACCTAAATGATGGAGAGCCGGTGATGCACAGTGTGCCTGTGTTTGTGATTCTCACTCCTCCGTCACCTGGCTTCCTCTTTCACTCACTTCATTTTCATACCGTTGAGCTTCATTTGTCACGTGGCTTTTGTTCTGTCTGTGTGTGTGTTGATGGATAAACACTCTGCCATATAGCATGTTAGGAAGAAGGAAGTTAACACTTCAGTTGAGTGTTTTATTCACATTTAAGGTAGTTACTTAAATGGATCAGCAGCATATTGAGTCTTAAAGACATGGATGTTGATGGTGGTGGTAATCACCATAATAGCTTAATAGCTTATTAAAGACATCCAAGACTAGGTACTGTTTTAAGAACATTAACCATTATTGCATTCAATTATTGTAACAATGCTTAGAGGTAGGTATGACTATGCACATCTTAATAGGAGGTGATCATAGTTTTATGATGTCAAGTTCTTTGACAAGCATCACACAGCGAGGAAGTGGTGAAGCCATTGTAGGTGTCTTTGTGTCTTACTTTTATCTGTTTATTGACCTGTTTTGCCTTCTTCTACTTACATCCTATATTTCTCTGCCTTTCACTTCTTTTGTGACTACCATCACCACCCTCTGTACAGTCAAACACCAGCAATTCCTCTGTTTTCTCTAAATCCTTTGTAGGCCGTCTTCAATTTCCCATATCTACCTTTTTGGGTCAAAATCTATGAAAAGTAAGAGAATGCTATTATTTAGGCAGACTAAAACTAGCAATGGCAATATATAAAACCAGTATTGTTTCACAGGGGAAAATTACTAGATCCTGAAAAACAGATGGGTAATTTTGAGACTTCCCCAGTAGCCAGTGGCTAAGACACTGTGATCCCAATGCAGGAGGCCTGCGTTCAATCCCTGATCAAGGAACTAGACTCTCCATGTTGTAACTCAAGATCCCTCATGCCACAACTAAGACCAGTCATAGCCAAATAAATAAATTGAAAAATAAATAATTGTAACAGTTAAAAAAAAAAAGAAATGGGCAATCTATATAACTTAGTTGTGTAATTGACACATTGTATAGTAGACACATTTTTGTATAATAGACATACTGAAACACTGATGGACAAGTGTTCTTTGGATCTGAATCTACATCCTAGCCAGCCAGGTGGTTGAAATTATGGGATTAAAGGTTAGGAAATCATCCTTAAAGGAAAGACTATGTATTGATGTGAAGTGTCTATTTCCATCCTAGGCCCAAACCTGCGCCAATAACTGCCGAAACACAGGAAAAGATTTTGCAGTTGCCAAAATCCTGGGATTGGAGAAATGTTCATGGTGTCAATTTTGTTAGTCCTGTTCGAAACCAAGGTAAAAAATGTCTGAATTTTTTTCTTTTTTATTAATTCATTCTGAAATATTTATTGAACATGATTATGTACCAGAATCTCACATTCTGGGGGTACAGAGATGAAACTGGTATGATCTACTTTAGTAAAGAAATAGAAAATCTATAGCTAATGAATACTCACTTCTTTTTGTATCCTTGACAGACACTGTAATAGATAATCTCTCCAGCTGAGCTCAGCATTTCTTCAGTGTCTTTCTCAGTTTGTGTTCCAGATAGGTAGTGAAATTCATTAGAGCGGTATATAAGCCAAACTCATTTGCGATCCAAGTTACTTGTATAGTAACAAAGACTTATATAGAAGACCTGTATAGAAACTTGTATAGAAACAAAGAATTGCAGCTAAAATTAGTCTTTCTTGTCTTCCTTCTGCAGGTGGTTTTCTGGAATCTTCCATTTTTTTTAAACTGAAATATAGTTGACTTAGAATGTTGTATTTCAGGTGTACAGCAAAGTGACTCAGCTTTTATGTACTTTTTCAGATTCTTTTCCATTATAGTTTAAGATATTGAATATGTGGTATGACTAAGTGATATCATATGTTATTTGTCTTTCTCTCTGATTCTCTTGGGCTTCCCCTGTAGCTCAGCTGGTAAAGAATCCACCTGCAATATACGAGACCCTGGTTCAGTTTCTGGGTTGGGAAGATCCCCTGGAGAAGGGATAGGGTACCCACTCCAGTATTCTTGGAGTAGTTACTCCAGTCTGTAAAGAATGCCTGTAATAATGCAGGAGACCTGGTTTCAATCCCTGGTTTGGGAAGATCTCCTGAAGGAGGGCATGACAACGCACTTCAGTATTCATGCCTGGAGAATCCCCATGAAAGAGGAGCCTGGAGGGCTGATTTACTTAGTATGATAATCTCTAGGTTCATCCATGTTGCTCCAAATTGCATTATTTCATTCTTTTCTTATGGCTGAGTAATATTCCATTGTGTGTGTGTGTGTGTGTGTGTGCGCGCGAGCGCGCACATCATATCTTTATTCTGGAATCCTTCTTTAAGTGTCCACCCACTCCCTCCCAACCCCTCTCCCATCATTAGTCTAATTACAGGAGCCCAGAAAATGAATCCTTAATTTTTTTTTTTGCTGATGAAGTAGATTTTTTGAATTGTGTAAGGATCTTTCAATTAACTTTACATCAGGATATGATATATAATGGTAAGTATTAACTCAGCTTCCTGGTGGAATGTTTACCAGCATTATCACTATAATTGCATTTTGTCAGTTGTTTCTGAAAATTAGATACAATATGAGTAGATTTAATAACGTTGCCTCTTAATAGCACTTGAGAGCAAATTATCTTATCCTAAATTTTACCCAACAGTGATTGGAGAATCATTTATACAATGCTCAGGTTTATTACTTCTAAGCTCATTTTGAAGGCAATTGTAGTAAGCAGGACTGATTTACTCTAAAGTGGGTGTAGTATTTGCTGTCTGGAAACATTCTGATTGGTGTCTCCTGAAAGAATCATAAATTAATAACACCCAAAGATAAATCTTCCTTCCTCTTTGCTAAAAATTCAGTAATCAGCCTCTCCCAGTTCTCAGTGCTCCCCACCGCCCCTCCAGTCCATCCCCACTGCACTCCTGGAGAGTGTTCTGAATGTGTGGGCCTTTGGGCAAGTCTCACAGCAACAGCGCTCCTGTCCTTTATCTGACACTGGAGGTCTCATCTCTTTGTCTTTCCTTTGTGCCAGTTATTCCTGGGCTCTTTGGCTCCGGAGAAAGTGTGGGTCCTGAAAGCCATCCCTACCTTTTCTGGGGACAGCTTCTTTGAAAAGCAGGGATTGGAAATGAGAGAAATTTGAAGGTAATTGAGAAATGAATGAAAAGAAGATTTGATGTTAAGAGAAGATTAAAATTTATTCTATCATCAAACAGGTTTCCTATCCTTACTGGAGAGGGTTAAGCAAATACTCCATCTTGACTGTTGAGGGCTTAGTACACGGTTGTTTCCACTGTGTTGTATTTATAGAGTATCTAACATGTCAGCAATTTTTGTTTAAAGGCTTAGGATATGAAGCCTAATATGATACAGTTCTTTGTGCTAGAGACTACAGCTTAGCAAGACTTACAAACAAAACATTAAGATACAATATAACTGCTTTAAGAAGGGCATTTAAAAAATTCAGTAAGAGAAGGCTGGAAGAAAAATTTAGTTCAGCTCACTTCCCAAAAAGGTTTGATTGACTAGTGATGAGATAATAATTCAAAGGAAATCAGACTTTCTAACCCCAGATTCTTTGACAGTGTCTCTCTTGTAGCTCAGTAAAAGCTATTGTTGTCTGTAATATTCCATATTCTTTGAGTGTTATAAATATGGTTTGTATAGACATGGGCAATTTAAAAACAGAGGCTCAGTGATTCAGCTTTTAAATTGATCCCTCATCTGTGGTATCTTGTCCGATATCTGAGAAAATAATGTACTCGGTGGTTCCTCTTTTGACTTCTTTGTGGTGTTCTGTACTTTAAGTTATGAAAAAAATTATTTTCTCTTCCTACTGACTGGGCTACTTGGAAGTTTCCACTAACTTAAATACACCAGTGTCCTATAGAATTCAGAATTACCCGCAGTTCAGGGAATTCACAACTTTTCTCTATTCAGAGAGCAAATTAAGAGTAATGAAAAAAAAAAAAAAGTCCTGGGTTGGGGGATGAACTTTTACCTTAAACTTGTCAGGGTAAGTTTAAGCACCAGTCTTATAGCTAAGGTTTACTTTGAGTATGAGAGAGAGGAAAGCTAGGAAATTGGAAGAGACGGACTTTCCTTGTTCATCTCCCAGTTGTGCTGTCTTTATTATTGTGTCTTCAAGAGAGAAGGGGAGTGTCTTTCAGGTCACATTAACTAGGAAATGCAGAGCGGTTTCCTAACTTTACAAATCTAGTTCATTTTAGTCTTGTTCTAACTATTGTTTATACTAAAGCTGGAAGGCAGGGGCCTTAAACTACTCCAGCCTATTCTTTTTATACCGAAGATAAAAAGAAGTGTCAGAGGGTCAAGTGAATTGCCCAGTCATATAGCTGACTGATGGGGTGAGCGGGAAGGGCACCCAAGAGCCCTGGCACCGTACTACCAGTCCAGTGTGTTCGCCACTGTTTGAAGGTGAAGGCTGCACACGGTTACGCCATGTGGCAATCACATCATCTGAGCCCTTGGAAGCTTGATTACTGTAGCACTCTGCCTGGGCCAACTCCCCTTCTCACTCTTCTTTCTGTTGTTGTTGTTGTTTAGTTACTTTGCGACCCTATGTACTGTTGTCTGCTAGGCGTCTCTGTCCGTGGGATTTCCCAGGCAAGAATACTGGAGTGGGTTGCTGTTTCCTCCTCCAGGGGATCATCCCAGCCCCAGAATTGAACTCGTATCTCCTGCATTGGTGAGCTGATTCTTAACCACTGGTCCACCAGGAAAGCCCTCCTATTCTTTGTTGCCCTGTAATCTTCTTAAGAGAAAACGGTCCTTTTGGAAGCTAGACTCTGGCCTTGACTTTTGAAGAGATGTTAATTACTTTGGCAGCTGACCTTCTGGGAACATCAGAGGCCTGAGGAAGATTATTTCCTTCCCTCCTGCTTGTGATTTCTCTGGTAATAGCACATTCTGAGTCCTGGAATGGACATGTGGCCTGTTCCTCCCACAATGCTGGATGGGCTGATAATGAAATTTTCATACTTAAAACCAAGAGAGTAATTTCTGTGGCTGCCATGGGCCAAGACTGCTAAGTGGCCAAATTGGGATTGTTGCTATACTCTCTGTGATATTACTGAGGTCTCATGAAAGGAACATTGGCTTTGCCATTTATAGTCACTCATCTAGTTCTCTGACATTCTGTCATGTGAAAGAGGAGTCCTAAGGGTAGTATTATTTAGATGGCTTCCAAAACAAAATGGACAAGTTAATTTTGGTCTACCAGAATTGGAAGATGGGGAAAGGAAATTTGAGAATTCTTTAAAGTAGATATGGATCTGTAAATGGAAGAAAACAGTGTTCCTGTGTTAGGAGGCAGTTAGGTGCTGACACCTGCCATCCTTTAGTTTTGGGACTTTGGCCAGGTCATTGCCTCGTTCTGCGTCTCAGTGTATGCATTGTCAAGTGAGTGGATTGTACACTAGATGAATCTCAAGGCCCCCTTCCAAATGTTTCTCTTCTAGTTGTCACAGTTTAGCAAAAGCAGTATGGATAAATCTGAGATGCTTATGGGGAGAATTTTGGGAACCATCAGAAATGGTAGCAGTTAAAGGGTGACAGGGCACTAATAGACTAAAAGTAAATATTGACCATTTCCATTGAAATAACTTTCCTTCCTGGCTATAAATATGTGTCTGCTTGTTCATAATTTGACTTCTTTCTACAGAAATGCACTGAGCTCCTTCATTGCATTAAGGTGAAGAAGACAGATTTCCTGTAAACACTCAAGGAAATTTCAAGTTTAGTTTGAGGAAAACAGTATTAAGTAATTCAAGTAGAGTTTAGAATGTTCCCTGGTGGCTCAGATGGTAAAGAATCTACCTACCATGTGGGAGACCTGGGTTCAATCCTTGGGTTGGGAAGGTCCCCTGGAGAAGGGAATGGCTATGCACTCCAGTATTCTTGCCTGGAGAATTCCATGGACAGAGGAGCCTGGTGGGCTACCCTGCACGGGGCCACAAAGAGTCAGACACGACTGAGCGACTAACACTTTGATTTTCATAGTGTCATGCCGGAGACTGAGCATAGAATATCCTGGCTTTCCTTTGTTCTCAGGGAAGAACATGAATGAACATTGACTTGGGGAAGAGAAAAACGATGCCCCTCATATTTTTAATGTATAATGTTATGAATATTTTTCTGAGGAAGGCAGTCACTTAATTACTAAATTCAGATTTGTTAAAGAGAACGAAGGCAGCATTCTCTTTATGTAGAATGAGTTTTGTTAGTTTTTTTGTGTTTTTTAAGTTATTAGTAAATTGAATAATATATCAACTTCATTTAATTTCCAATGTCTTGGATGCAGGAAACCTTGGTTGCAGGATACCTGGGTTCAATCCCTGGGTCAACTGAGTGACTAGCTATCAGTTTGGGGGGATTTGGTACAAGTATATCTCCATGTAGAATTTACATCACTGGCAGAGGTAAAAGAGGCTATGTTATAATAGAAATATTAAATAATAAGTAGAAATCTAGTTTTATTACATGCCATATTTTATTCTGTGTATATATTTCTTTTACTCACATATTGAAGAAACAGATTAAAAAATATCTTTATATAAATTACCTCATAATACAGTATTTTTTCTTCTCTTGAAGTAGCAACTATATTCCTAGCATATGCTTCATAAGTAAATTTATTTTGTCTTTGCCAGAGCATTCAGGTATTAAATTAAGCTGTTTTCTTTTCCCTTCTCCTCTACTTCCATCCAGCTACTTTTCAATTTATTTTCAGTTTCACTGCCTCCATCTGCTTTAATATCTTTACTTCCTTACTGAATACCTTAAATACCATATTGGTCATTATGTAATGATTACTCTTTTTGTTATATTTTCCCTGGTTGAATCTATAATAGTATACCTATACTTGAGCCATTCTTAGAGTTAATTCCACCCAACAAGTTCCTTTAGAAAATACCTCTCTGGAGGTATTTAGAAGCTCAGTTCGTACGTATTCCTCCCTAATTTGCTTTCAACTTGATGGCTCAGAATGTTGCAGATGTATCAATACATCATTTCTTCATTATTAAGAATACTGTCAAGTGCTTTGCAGAAGTTAGGAGGTTTTTTCCCTCTCAAAGCATTCTCAAGGAAAGTCCCATGTGGTAGTTTGCCTTTCGGTGAAAAAGCTGAAATCTTAATATTTGCATGTAAGGTCAATAGCATTTGTTGACTGAATCTCCTTTATTGTGCTAATCCTTAGGAAGAAAAGCAGCAATATTCAATATAGCTATGTTAATATATGTCATTCACTCAAGTTTTCCTTGGCTTTTCTTGAGGGCGTCAAAATCTCTTAGGTTATATATCTTCCTTTTCCATCACCAGGGTCTTGTGGAAGCTGCTACGCATTTGCTTCTATGGGGATGATGGAAGCAAGAATCCGTATACTAACCAACAATACTCAGACCCCAATCTTGAGTCCTCAGGAGGTTGTGTCTTGCAGTCAGTATGCTCAAGGTAAGTGGCGTGTTTCAGGCACTGTTGAGCTGGGTGTAGCTTGCCATTGTTGGCAAGACCATGAGGATGGGGGAGTAGAGAGAGCGTAGTGTCCACTGTCAGGAAACCTGGGTGCAAGTTCTGGCCCTGTCACTTACTATTTAGTGGTTTCTCATGGAATTCACTGTAGCATCCAGCAAAATGTCAGTAACTGCTATAATTTGAGTAAGGACGGACTTTTTGGAGCCTCTTACATGCGTTACCCAACAGTGG
This sequence comes from Antilocapra americana, assembly GCA_007570785.1. Taxonomy (NCBI): domain Eukaryota; kingdom Metazoa; phylum Chordata; class Mammalia; order Artiodactyla; family Antilocapridae; genus Antilocapra; species Antilocapra americana. The sequence goes on along the minus strand of ML661325.1, from coordinate 17,561,541 downwards.
TCAGAACCCTGAAGGAGGCCCTGTTATGCTGCATAGTGACAAGGAACAGACATGAAGCTGTTCTATAGGGTTTTGAAGACCTCCCGGCTTCTAACCATGAGTTTCAGTTCCAAATAAGGTCTCACTCTGAAACCTAATTCTTATTGAAAGCATATGAACACTGGTTTCTCCCTAGAAGGATGTAAAAGTTTTGTACATAGGCTTTCAGAACAGGGCATATGTAAGGTATGTAGAAAGCCAGTGGATTCAGGGAGAAAGTCTCATTTTTGAAGTTTGCTGCCGTCATTCCCAGATTTGGCTCCTTGAAAGTTTCTCAGTTCACCAGTGCAACTGCTGGTGTACAATTATTTGTCAATGAGCCTTTTACTTTTCCTAAAATACTTATCAAATACCCACATTGTGACTTCTGGGCCCTGAAGACTCTGAAGTATCAAGAGAGTAACCTCATGAAGCTTACAGTGACATGAGGAAAATAGAAATCCAATAAATACAAGAACAATGAAGAAAAGGTACAGGGTTACAGATGTGTATATGGGCATAGCTTGTGTTGCTTTTCTCAGACACAGGGTGCTTTTACAGATTGAAGGTTTGTGGTGACCTGTGTTGAGCCAGGCTGTTAGCGTCATTTTCCCAGCAGCATTTGCTCCCTTCTTGTCTCTTTGTCACATTTTGGTAATTCTCGAAATACTTCCAACCCTCCCCCAAGCAAAACAGTTATGACTCACTGAATGCTCTAGTGATGGTTAGTGGGTTTTTTGTTTTTTGCAGTAGAGCATTTTAAAATTATGGTGTCTGTGTTGCTTCTTTTGGAAAACATGAACACTTAGTAGACTACAATAAACTGTAAACATTTATATACGTTGGGAAAAGAAAACATTTGTGTGACTTTCTTTATTGTGATCTTTGTTTTATTGTGGTGGTCTGGAACTGAACCTGCAGGGTCTCTGAGATATAATAGGGCGAAGACTGGAGGGAAGGATATGGGGACCTGATTCAGACTTTTCTGCAGGAGGTGGTGAGAGAAGACTTCCTTGAGGGAGTGTCTCCCTATTTAATAATGACAGTAATCACAATGTTTTATTGCTTTTATATGACTTAATCCTACAAGGAAGGTGCTACTGCTGTCTATATTTTACAGATAAGTAAACAGAGGTAGAGAGAAATTAAATTCTTAACACAGTATTCAAATCTACATAGGCTTCAGAGCCTCCCACGTAACCACGAAGCTACCTTCCACATCAGGGGCCAAATAAATAAATGTCTGTCAGATAGATGCGGATGAGAGGAATGTTAGCTAGATGGCTGATGGAAGGGCAGACGAAGCAGTATTTAAGCCAAGAGCAACTTCTAGAGGTGACGTAAGAATAATTAGTGGGCTTCCTTGGTGGCTCAGTGATAAAGGATCCACCTGCCAATGCAGGGGACATTGGATCTATCCCCGGTCGGGAAAGATCAAACATGCCACAGGTCAGCTGAGACCAGGATCCACAGCTAGAGAAGTCCACAACCAGGGAGGCCACTGCGATGAGAAGCCCGGCACGCCGCAGCTGGAGATTAGCCCCCACTCGCTACAACTGCAGAAGGCCTGCACGCAGTAAGGAAGACCCACCCCAGCCAAATATCAAATACATCTTAAAAAAAAAAACAACAGAGTAGCAAAGAAAGCGCAGGGAGCGGGACAGCCCTCCCTCGCCCTTTGTAGCCCAGGGCGGTAACTCTGCGCTCTTCCCCCGCAGGCTGTGAGGGCGGCTTCCCGTACCTCGTGGCGGGGAAGCACGCCCAGGACTTCGGGCTGGTGGAGGAGGCCTGCTTCCCGTACACGGGCGCGGACTCGCCCTGCAGGCTGCGGGAGGACTGCGTCCGGTACTACGCCTCCGAGTACCGCTACGTGGGCGGCTTCTACGGCGGCTGCAACGAGGCGCTCATGCGGCTGGAGCTGGTGCGGCGCGGGCCGCTGGCCGTGGCCTTCGAGGTCCACGACGACTTCCTGCACTACCGCGGGGGCGTCTACCGCCGCACGGGCCTGCGGGACCCCTTCAACCCCTTCGAGCTGACCAACCACGCCGTGCTGCTGGTGGGCTACGGCAGCGACGCGGCCTCGGGCCTGGACTTCTGGACCGTGAAGAACAGCTGGGGCACCGCCTGGGGCGAGGACGGCTACTTCCGCATCCTCAGGGGCTCCGACGAGTGTGCCATCGAGAGCATCGCGCTGGCGGCCACCCCGATCCCGAAGCTGTAGGCGGCGCCGGGGCGGGACGGTGCCTACCCGCAGACCGGAGCCGGGCCCAGGATTGCTCCTGCAGTCTCGGGGGGCTCTAGGGAGCTTCCTGCGAAGATCCGTGCCCGTACCATTAAAAGTGCCCTTGATTTTAGTTTTAATATACTTTCCCCCTGAACAGCAGTCTGCTTTTTCCTAAGTACTCTGTTCAACGAGGTTTTTATGGAGGATGGTGAAGGGTGAAATAATGGATTTTGCTAATCAAAACACATGCTGCATTTTAAAAGAATCGACGTGAACCCAGGCTTATTTTTAAATTGTATAAATCATGAGAAAATATGACAGTGGTTATTAAATTAAAAGAAATTATATTCAAGTGATATGTATTGTGGAATTTATGTATGTGCTTAAGAGAATTTTTACTCTTGATTCCTTCTTTTATACTATTTGTTTCATGTATGTAAATACTTGAAAAAGAAAACTCATTTCAGGGCATTTCAACTAAAAACAAACAAAATTATGAATATTTTCAATAGGGGGCTATGCAATTAAAATCTAGCGAACTGTTCTCCAGAGGCTCAGTGGTAAAAAATCTACATGCAATGCAGGAGACTTAGGAGACGTGGTTTCTATGCCTGGAACAGGAAGATCCTCTGGAGGAGGAAATGGCAACTCATTCCAGTATCACTGCCTGGAGAATCCCATGGGCAGAGGAGCCTGGCGGGCTACAGTCCATGTGGTCGCAAAGAGTCGGACATGACTTAGTGGATGAGCATGCACACATGAAAAATTACCTCCTGGGTATTTGAGGAGCCAGGGATTATAGAGAAAAGAAACTCGAGTTCTGATGAGTCTGGATACTGGTTAAAACGTTTTACAGCATATCTGGCCCTTGAAGGTATTGGTTAGCCTTCATTGGCTGAGCAGTAACAGCCTAATAAGTGGAACATTAGCAGCTTTGGTCAGTCTTTGGGATCTCCAAGGGATATTTCAGAGATATGAAACTCCACACTGAGTAAATAGGTAGGATCCAGTAGAAATGATAGATTAGGCAAAATTAGGGAAATCAGTCAAAGCTCTAAGCCATAAATAACAACCACAAGCCTTCTGGAACTGACCGGAACCCTAGGGATCATAGAGATCATGCAGTCTCACTTTCTCTTAATTAGAAAAAGATACTAAGGTTTATTCAGTGGGCAAGTGACTCCTCCAAGGTCAGATGATTAGTCTTGATTAGAACCTAGATTTTCGAAGTCTGGCTCTCCTTGAGTGCCTTAGACACTGAATCTCTGCACTTTCCACCAGAGGATACAAAAATCACCAAGGATACCAGGTGTGTACTTGGAAATTTCACATTGACATGTGAAGTCTCAGAGCTTTGTCTTAAACCTCCTCTTCTTTTTGCATTGCAATTTGCTACAATGACATTTTTACTTTTCTTAAGCTGAAGCGTGTTCCAGGAGTTTGCCTTGTATATAAAGGGTGGCTCCTGGCACATGGCCACATCCCTTTGACCTTTTTACCACATGATGACAAAGAGGCAGACACTCTGAATGTCAGCTGTAACCAGAGTCCTTATTATCTGGAAGACCTCCAAGGAGGTATATTTTCTTTGCTACTGATTGAATGTAATTATAATCCTACATTATGCCTGGCCTTGTTGCTACATGAATGTGTAAATAGACTTTGCAATGAAGCAGGAATTCATTTTTCACTAAAATTTATAAAGACACTATCGATCAGCTTAATACCTAAGATTCTCTTTAACCTGTAAACATGAGCCCATCCTTTGGTTTTTATTAGGACGTCAATCGGCTGACACACGGGAGAGCATGTCCAAGCTTTTGCATAATCTCATGGGGGTCCTGGCTGAGCTATGAAGGAAAATAATTGCCCATATCATTCATTAAATACTTGAGGAAATATTAAAGGACTAAATATAGCCATGGTCTGGTCTCACAAGCGTGGTTAGTTGAGGACAAACAATGGTTTGAAGAGGGCCCAAGTTTTCAGAGATTGCAAGCAGGATCTCCCAGACAGCTCCAGTTACACTGCCCTCCAACTTGCATTTTTCTGCTGTGAAACGTCTGCTTTTCCTGTGACTCTACAAGAGAAGATCACCATTTCATGGTCAGTGGTGGAATTAATTCAAGATGTTGACTGAATGGAACATCATGGTTCCTCAAGCCATGTCATTAAATTATTAAACTGTACAAAAAGTAGCTAGTTGCATTTTCTAAAACTTCTTTATGCTAACAGAACATATCATCAAAGTCTGTTGAGAAAGTAAGCTCTAAGAAAAAAAAAAAAAAATGAGTTTGGGACTTCTGGTAAACCTCCCCAAAAACATTCCCAGAAAAGTTCCAGTGGTAATGTGCATTGATGATAACACTGGCCACAAAGAAAAAAAAATAGGATTAGCTGGGCAGTCTAGCACAGACTTGATACTGCCCTGGTGCTTTAGTGCCTGGGAAAGATTTCTGGCTCTGCCACACAAGCCATGAAACCTTGGGCAGCTTACTCAACCTGCCTGTGCACCCGTTTCCTCATCTGTAAAATGGGGATCATGGGATAAATATCTATCCTTGTGTGAATGCTTCCTAAACCCTTGCTGCTACAATAAAGGAACCAAATGGGTTTGTACTTTTGAATGACATTATTTACTTTATTTAAGGTCAGGCCTTACCCCATCGCAAGTGGGTAAACTAAGATAAATTCAGATAATGAAGTTTCCCTGACCTTTCAGACTATTGAACTCTGATCTCTAACCTGATCTCAGAAACTGTGGTAGATTTGGATAGTAAAGGATATATGTGTCTCCTTCTCAGAGCTCCGGGGGTTAAATGCCTTCATGTATGGAAAGGATGTACAACAGTGCTTGGAACGCAGTAAGGAGTATGTAATTATTAGTTACTGTTCAAGTCATCTTTTTGACAATTCAGATTGTCAAATAATCTTTTGCTTTGGGGAAGGAACTGAGATGTATTTCTGTTAAACAAGCTCAACTCTACTGAAAGAGTAGAGGAGGGTTTTGGGAGACTTTTTTAAAAGGAGTAAAGAACAAACAGAGGAACATGGCACAAAGAGGCCTACAGAGAAAAATCCTCAAAAACTTTGTGAACTAAGGAGACGATTTTGATTTTCTGGTACTGAGGTTTTACATTCCCCACCACATCGCTGCCTTTATGGAAGGAAGTGTGGCAGGTGATCCAGTTTAGATGGGTGCAGCAGAGGTGAAAATCAGGCCCCAGCTGAGAGCAGGTAACTGAAGCAAGAAAGAAGGTTAAGCTAAGGTTGTAACAATTTGATTTTTCTAATCAGAATTTTCCTATTAGAATAAGCAACAGATTCACGTAACAATAGAGCTGGTAGGACATCTGTTCCACCTCTTTCATTAACATAAAAACGGATTTAGTGAGTTGGACATGCCTAGCTAATAAAGATAAATTTAGACCCCAGTGTGTCACAGACTTTCTACTGTACCTGCTGCCTCCCAATTAAGAAAAAATGGAGAGATAGAAATTCTATGAGATAAGCTGACCTTGTTCTGTAAAATTATTTCTAAGATTCTTTCCAGTTCTCAGAAATCCTATTCTGAACCCTTGGTGGCAGCAAGTGCTCTAATCTCTAATCCATGTGTGGTGGCTTGGGAGGTTTAATCTTAACAGTTTTCCTCTAAATACAGTGATGTTAATATTTATATTTATTAACTGTAATAAAGATTTATTTTTGGGCTATGGTTAAGTAGAAACTTCCTGACCCAGACAGGCGAGTTTACAACATAAATTCTTCAGCCCGATGGCAAGTGCATGGACTTGAATTTGGTCATGGGTTAGCTAGCAACTGGGCCTTAGTTTCATCAGCTCTAAAATACTGACCTCATTGAACTGTAGTTCTGATTAAAAATGGATTTGCCCCAAATCACCTAGATTGTGAAATAATTGAATCCTTAGCCTGCGTTATGGCTGCTCTGCACAATGTCCTCTTGATGAGAGCAAACCGAAGTTGCAGGAGGTAAAACATTTCTTGGACAGAACATGCAACGCATGCCTTTGTTGGTGTCTTCTTTTTCCTTTCAGAAGGTCGTTGATCAAGATACCGTTTTCCTACATGAAGAGAAAGCAGAAGTAAGAAATTAAACTTCTCCTTTCCCAGTTTTGAGGATGTGAAGCTGATGTGTTTTGATTTTGAACTTTCTATCCCAAAAGGCAATTTGCTTTTTGAAACTCAGATTCTATAAACAAAGAAAGACTGTGTGATGAACTCCGAACTCCCCAAGTTGAGGGAAAAAAAGCAGATGTGTTTCTTCCTCTAATGCAGAAGGCCTAAAAAGATTGAAATCCTAGCAATCAACTGGAAAGAAATAAGTTGGAGAAATAACCTTCCCCTGAGGAAATGAAGGAAATGCCAGGAAGCTAAGGTTGTGCATTAAAATAATCATTGAGATGATTTTTTTTTTTCCTGTAAGGTATTTCTTGCAGCTTCAAAAGTATTGAATAGTTTCAAGTGATGTATAAGATAAATGATAGAAAATGAATGCTTTTAGTATCAGATTTTTCTACCCACCATTCTCTCATTTGAGAGGTTTCTGGACAGTTAAGAGAAAAGCTTGTTTTCCCTCTAGATAACTATTCTTATGCCACCATAGGAAATGCACAGTATTCCCAAGAGATAGTAGACACAATCCCAGTTCTGCAGACTAAAATTCAGCAGAGCAATAAGGATAGGTCTACGAAGAGAAAGCAAAATAACACTGCGCTTTGAAAATATCATGTACTCTGGAATCAGAAAAACTGTGCTCCTCCAGTGATTATTATTTAGACCTTAGTCCAATCACTGAACAGAGATCTATATTCTTCATTGTTCACTCGTTAAAAGGTGATGCCAGGGCATTTCCTGGTGGTCCAGTAGTTAGGAATCAGAACTTTCATTTCCGCAGCCGAGGTTCTATCCCTGCTTGGGGAACTAAGATCCCACAAGCCGTGGGGTATGACCTAAATAAAGAAATAAATAAAAATAAACAAAAGGTGATGCCAGTATCTACATTCAAGGGTCATGGCAAGGTTTCAAAGAAGCTGTGAGTATTTACATATTACCTGCCTTGTAAAAAAAAAAAGGGGGTTTTAAGGTTTCAGGTGCTTTACAAAGGAAAAATGTGATACAAAACAAGTTAAAAATAAGCGAGCAAACTGAACCCCAAAGAAGTTTAAGGTGGAAAAGTAGGATGTGGCTGTGAGTAAAGTCTGTACAGAGTCTAGCACATTACCTGTGAGAAATGGAAAATTTCCTGCCATGTCAGTCAGCAAAGGACGTCACAGTCCTCAGCAGTCGCCCCCACCAGCAGTGGTGAGCTGGTGAGCCCTAGGGGACTCAGGGAGGAAAGATCACCTGCCGTCTGCTAGCCGTCATACTGCAGCCACTCTCTAAGGTGAGCCTTGAGGAAACTCAGGTCACAAAAATACTGGCCCTGGAGAGCTGAGGTGCATATCAAAGGGGTAATTTCAGTGGGCCCAGACACTCAACCCATCCCATACACAGAAAAGTGCTAAATTCCTTAACTTGGGCTGTTTAGTTTTTCTTTGACAATAACCTTCTGATGTTCTGACTACCTGCCCTTTGTTGCAAGCTGCTATAGAAGCTGGTTCCTCCCCTTGCCTCCTTGGAGCAGTTCTCTCGTGGTTACTCGTGATGCTCTCTCTTGGGCTCGAAGTCCTAAAAATCCCCACTGAATAAACCAAACCCATCAACTTCTAGGCTGTGAATGTTAGTCCACACCTGATATGTGGGGATCCCACTCCAACACTGGTTCTCAACCAGAAGGGATTTTTGTTCCTCAGGGGACATCCGGCCATGTTCGTAGACATTTGGGTTGTCACGCTGGGGGAGGAGATGCTCTCTCCACTGAAGAATTACCCAGCCCCAGATGTCAACAGTGCCCATGCTGAGAAAGTCCAGGCTACCACATGCCAACACCTTTACGCGTTCTTCCCTGCCACCAAATGAATGTTACTGACTGGAGGATGGAGAGAATTCTAAGCGCTAACGTTGTCCCAGAAGCTTCCAGAACTCAAGCTAAACTTTGAAGAATCCAGAGGAGTAGTAAAAGACAAGGCCCAGGGAGTGAAGGCCAACTGATGTCATGAAACAAGAAAAGGGCTCCTCCCCTCAGTTCTGAGATGGCAGGCTTAGCGCGTTCTGCAGGACCTCCCCTCGATAGGAACCCCCTGAAATCATAAGTTCCAATGGGAACTTAACTGATGGAGAAGAGACTGGATGAATCCTTATTCTAAAAAAGGAAGAGGGGAGCAAGTGAGAGCATAGAATGCTAACTGGAGGTCTTGTGAGCCAGAAAATTCTGCCTTAGAAGATGAACACACCATTTCAACCCACCGGACCTTTGAGCAAGATAAAGACAAGAAAGGTAGTATTTTTGCTTACAAAGAGCATTTAGTTGTTGTTTGAACCCAGGTCTCTGCATGGTAGAACCACAGCGCTTAACTACTCTGTACTTCCTCGCTCAAGATGTCTTTCCTGTGTTTTTCCTTGTGGTGCGTTGATTTTTCAGGTCCTGGTCTGTAGGTAACTATTATACTTGCTCAAACCCTGAGAGATTAAGAATATATGCCTTCAGCGTCTTAAAGCAGGGTGAAAAAAAAGAAGGGTGATCTCAGAGATAGACATGAACTCAGGAGGGGAACAGTGGCAAAGGGATGACACGCTCTGTCTTAGACGTGTATTTCAGCTGACCACTGCACAAGCAGGGAAAGCTTCTCCTTTCAACATGTGTCTCAGCAGAAATGTGATAGCTAGTCTCTGAAAGGATTTGGCAAACCTAATATTTAGCAGAGTTGCAACAATAGCTCTCAGCTCAAATGGAAGATATTTTCTGGCAGTGCTTCTGGCCCTCCAAGGGAGAGTGGATTCTATTACTTGGAGTCCTATGGCAAGGAAGGTGTTAAGAGTAACAACGTCTTCCCAATGTAAAATTAATTAATTAATTAAAGACGAAAAATGACTGAGGCCTTCTCTGCTGTATTCCATGTACCTTGGAATGTTGGTAGAAAAGATATCAATGCAGGACGGGTTCACAGAACACATTTGTGTGTTCTGTGCAAGTTTAAAGCCAGCCTGGGACTCTTTCTATATGTTTGAGCTGCCTAGCTGTTGGGCTTTTGAAGTTGGGAATAATAAAAAGAGTAGAAAAAAATGGTTCCTGCAATTTTTGCATGAATTTTTATTGAATTCAGCTCAGAGCCCTTTTGCATGAAGAGTGCTGGCTTTGGCAAGCGTCCAGAAAGCATCTCTTAGAGGAAGCCTCTCTGTTTTTGTTTTGGAGCAGTTTGCAGAATTAATCACAGCATTATTTACAGTTATAAGAATTTGGAAACAACCTAGAGGTCCAGGAGATAGGAAAGAGATGATTTATAGTACACAGCTTGACAATATATTATACAGGGTTAAAAATAACTATGCCATCAATGTAACAGCTGTAAGAAATGTCTATGTTATAATATGTAGAGAAAATGATACTGTGTTTTGTTACATAAAATGCAAGTGGGCATATAAGCACCTTCAAAAGGGCAGAAGGATTATGAATGGCTAAAGTTGTTTCCGTTATTGGTTTTGTTATAACGGCTCAAGTTATACATAGCAGAAAATATCATCAAAGTTTGCATGGCCAAGAAACCCTCATCACATAAATACACTCAAGTCTTTTTTGCCTCATAAAAAAAGCCATCGATTTTTCATCCTACAAAAAATATCACATTATTCTTTCCTTCTTTCAACACCTAAGCTTCTTCAAAGAAACTTTTTTTTACCTTCTTGCTATGTGTTTTCTCCTTAATCTAATGACATATGCCTTCCACCAGGTTACTTCTTTGAAATTGTTCACATTAAGGTAAGCAAAAAACACCTTGTGTGACCAAAAGCAGTTTTCAGTATTTATCTCAGCATTTGATTCCTTAACTTTGCACCTCTCAGCTTTCAGATCTCTAACTATTTCTTTGAAGTTTTCTTTTCAGGCTCCTCGTCTCCTACCCAGTCCTTAATTATACTATTCCTCCACCTTCTGTACAATCCTCTTCTCCCCATCACTATCTCTTATCTCAAGCTGAGCTTTTTTACAGTCAGTATATATTATCTATGTGCTGGCAGAACCCAAATTTAGCCTCCATCTCCAGAGCTCACGTATCAGTTATCTGCTGTGGCATAACACACTACCCAAAGACGTAGTGGCTTAAACCAACACAGGTTTATTATCTTACATTTGCTGTGGGTCTGGAATGTGGGTGCAGTATCACTGGATTCTGTGCTTGATGGTCTCTCACAAGGCTGCAATCAAGGTGTCAGCCTATGGTCTGCCGTCTCATCTGAAAGATCTCCTGGGGAAAGCTCACTCAGAGACTGTAGGCAGTGTTCAGTCCCCCACAGGTTCTTGGATTAAAGGCATTAGATCCTTGCTGTCTGTTGACCAGAGACCATCCTCGGTGCCTGGTCTCTACGATGATGGAGTGCATCTCAGTGTGCAAGTTATGATAGCAACAGAGGGAGCGTACTAGTAAGGTAGGATTCACAGTCTTTGTAATCTAATCATGGAAGAAATACCTTCTCAATGTTTCCATATTCTATTGGTCAGAAGCAAATTACTCAAGGAGAGAGTATTTCAGAAAGCCTGACTACCAGGAGATAGGGATCACTGGGTCTGTCGTAATGATGCCTACTACAGCTGTAAAGCAGTTATCTCCTTTCCAACTTGTACCTAGATGTACAAACCCCATTAGCCAATGAAAAATGCAAAAATCTGAATATACCATCTTTCCCCCATCCCCAAAGCAAGCTCACTTTCATCCTTCTGGTTATCGGCCCCCTCATCCACCTGGTTTCCAAAATCAGAAACCTAGGGATTTCACTGATTTATTCCTCTTCCTCACCCACGACACTCAGTTAGTTGTACATGCTCAGCTGTGCCTGACTCTTTGCAGCCCCATGGACGGTAGCCCACCCGGCTCTGGTTGTGACCTCCTCCCAATCCTAATTTCTAAATGCCTATTAAATCTGTCTCTCCACACACCTGCCTTAAACCATCGTCATCTGTAACTTGTGTCACTGCTGTGTCCTCCTAGTGTACCTTTCTATTTCCAGCCTTGCCCTCCCCACAACAGTGCTGACAATGTCACACCTCTGCTTAAAATCTTCAGCGGCTTCCCGGTTCAGGCATATTTCAAGGTAGACAGGCTCACAGTATAAAAATGCACGTTCAGTAAACCTGCGGTTTTCACTACAGAAATTTAAACGCAGCAACATCTTCTTGGCTGGTAGGGATACACAGCATTTGAAGGACAGATATTATGAGGAGAAGAGCTTTCTGTTTGAAACTCCTAAGTAGAATTCTAGTGGTTTAGTGTGGTGTCTCAAATCCGGCAGATGTAAAGTCAAAACAGCTGTGCCTGTCTGTGGTAACTGCCATCAAGTTTTCTCTAAAATATCACTCTTTTGGGAGCCTGAATTCCTTGAAGGTATTTTCTATCAAATGACAAAAGTCCAATCATATAGCTTTCCCGGCATTTTTGTCTATTAAAAATTTCGTAACAGTTTTCAGAAACTCAGCCCTAACTATTGCAACGATTGAATCTCTCAAAGTCTCTGCCAGCCCACAGGATGGTAGTATAAGGATTATGTGTTGAAAGGACTATGTAGTCAAAGGCAAGGATCTGCACATAACAGATCAATTCCTCCCCAGACCATATTCGATTATAGTTGCTTGCAATTCAGCAATGCTGTTGAATGTGTTTAAATCTCCCTCTTGTTCTACTCTGGCCCAGTGGGGTTGGATGACTGAGAATGAAAATGGCACTTCCTAATCAGTTATAACCTGCTGCTGCTAAGTTGCTTCAGTGTCCGACTCTGTGCGACCCCACAGAAGGCAGCCCACCAGGTGCCCCCGCCCCTGGGATTCTCCAGGCAAGAACACTGGAGTGGGTTGCCGTTTCCTTCTCCAATGCATGCATGCATGCTAACTCGCTTCAGTCGTGTCCGACTCTGTGCCACCCCATGGACTTTAGCCCACCAGGCTCCTCTGTCCATGGGATTCTCTAGGCAAGCATACTGGAGTGGGTTGCCATTTCCTTCTCCAGGAGTTATAACATGATTGGTTGTTAAATATTTTCCTAATGGTTGTCCCCAGAAGGTGCTGATACCAGTTCTGGAGTGTTTGTCTGAGAGCTGTCTGTGAGGTTGTCTATCAGAAACAGACCTGATAAGCCAACTATAAAATGGAGGCCAAACACCTGTGCTTATTTTAAAGTGTCATCTTTATCCTTGAGACATAACTCACAGGATTCCCTAAAATACTCGTCCTCCTTAAATTCAGTTGAGCTGGATCAATTTGCCAGGCCTGGAAAACAGTTGACACTTGTTATCCTGACAGCCCCATTCAAAAATGAGATATGAAAAATAACATTTTCATTGGGACATATGGGAAAGAACTATAAAAACCCCAAAGACTTGGTTTGGCAGAAATATTTTCCCATGCAAAAATGAATAGTGTTTCTGGCACTTGGCTGTAGTACTTTGCAGCTGGCAGCTGAATTATCTTGGTCTCTGCCCAAAACTCTGGCCTCAAAAGCTGATCTTCAAATCTCCTGTGTTAAAAAAGGATTTAAAACACTTAATGACCATTTACATGTCAGAAATGAATCATTATGTTAACCTGATTATGAGTCACCGTGCCTGTCCAAGTGGTTATAATAATAAAATAACTACCTTTTGAATGCAAGTATACTGTTCATATGCGTGTGTGTTAAGTCGATTCAGTTGTGTCCGACTCTTTGTGACCCTATGGACTGTAGCCCACCAGGCTCCTCTGTTCATGGAGTTCTCCAGGCCAGAATACTAGAGTGGGTAGCCTTTTCCTCCTCCAGGGGATCTTCCCAACCCAGGGATCAATCCCAGGTCTCCTGCATTGCAGGTGGATTCTTTACCACCAGAGCCACCAGGCAAAGTAAAATAATCTCTCAGATAGATAAGAGAGGTTTTAGCAGTGTATTATATATATATAATAACAGATCCTGTGGCACCAAAAGTCTGACTCACAGTACTTGTAAGAACCAATACTTGAGCCCACAACTTTAGACATAAGCCTGCTCTCTATTTTGCCACATTCTTGCCAATGTTTATTCTCTGAAATGCAGTGTATCAAGCACTAAAATAATAATTCTTCCTTTAACTTTACCTGACTAAAATTACACACCCCTCTTAGCCAAACAATGACTCGGAGAATTATTTATGCTTCCCTTACCATTAGTACTTTTTCACTATTTTTGAAGGTAATTATCTTACCCACGATGGATCTATTACTATAAAACAGGTTATAGGCTTGGTTGTCTATAAACATGCCCATAAATGAATATGTCGTGGTCCATAAATTAGGATCAGCTATGTTCTTTTTTCCTAGAAAATTTATTTTGCCAGGATTCCCTGTAATTGACCATCCTCATATCCACATATCATTTAATCTTTGGGACCTCCAAATGGGGTCTTTGTTATGAGACAGGAACATAGCCTGTCTCTTCTGTGTCAAAACCCAATAGCTTTAATTTACTGTTTTTCAATTAATCAGATAATTGAAATTCTGTGTTATCTCAACCTTGTGCATATTGTTCCCTATCACCCTATGTCCTTTTTCTTAAAGAAGGGAGATCAGGAGTTGGTGAGGGAGGAGTCAAAAGGGCAGCCTTATAAACCAATGCTTGTCCAATAAGCTAGGGCCTCTTAGGTGGGTTGGTGTGGAATAAAAGGAAACAACAATCCAATATATAAATTTCAATGAAATGTGATGATATGATCCAGGTGTGGCCAGTAGATTTAAGGTTCGTTTTTTGTTGTGAAAGAATTCGGAGAGAAGCAGTAAGGTTAAGAAAGCAAAGTGAAAATTTATTTAAACAAGGATAATGCTCTCAGACAGAGAGCACAGGGAGACAGACGACCATCTACCGCCCTTGGTTGCTTTGGCAAGCACTTCTGAGGGGCACAGAAATGAAGGGGCAGAATATTCACTGGCGCGGAGGAGTTTGGGGGTAGTATTCCTTGATTTTCTCGTCAACTCCATTTTCCCTAGGGGTTGTTATTGTTTGTTAGTTGCTGAGTAGTGTCCAGTTCTTTGCCACCTCAGGGACCATAGTCAGCCAGGATCCTCTGTCCAGGGGACTTCCCAGGCAGGAATATCGCAGTGGGTTACCACTTCCTTCTCCAGGGGAACTTCCCAACCCAGGGATCAAACCCGTGTCTCCTGCATTGGCAGAAGGCTCCTTTACCACTTAGTCATGAGGGAAGCCCCCAAAGGAGTCGTAACGTGTTCCAAATTTTGGCAACTAAGCCCATGAGCCACATCAGGGAGCCTGGGCACCTCAAGGAAGTGCAGTCAAAGTTTTTTGTTTTTTAAGGAAGGAAGTAGATAGAATTTTGATTAATCGTTAAATGCTGTGGCACAAAGATCTCCATATCCACCCCCCACACCCCTGCTCTTTCTCTCACAAGTAGAGAGCTCACAAGTTCTTCTGTTGTGGCTAGTAAACCTCTCCACCTTGCTTCACACACATTCTCCCCAACTTTCTACATCCTAAGAAAACTTTGGACTCAGATGATACATTTTCTATATTTAACACAATTATTGGCGCAAAATTGATGTTCAAAAAATATTTGCTAGTTTTATAATATGAATAGTCCTACCTGCTAATTATAAATCTTCAAATTATTGTTTAAGTTCATCTGTGCTTAAATCTAAATATTGTTTTGGAGAGAAAAAAGTGAAATAAATTCTAAAAAAATCACTTTGTTATATCATGTCCTTGAATATGAAGGGAAACAGAAATTTTTTTGTTTTGTTGAAAGTGAAAGTTGCTCAGTCGTGTCCAACTCCTAGTGACTCCATGGACTATATAGTCCATGGAATTCTCCAGGCCAGAATACTAAAGTGGGTAGCTGTGCCCTTCTATGGGGATCTTCCCAACCCAGGCATTGGCCCCAGGTCTCCCACATTGCAGGTGGATTCGTTACCAGCCAACCCACCAGGGCAGCCCAAGAATACTTGAGTTGGTAACCTATTCCTTCTCCAGGGGATCTTCCTGACCCAGGAGTCTAACCAGGGTCCCCTGAATTGCAGTCAGATTCTTTACCAGCTGAGCTACTCACTGGACATCAATAAATAAGGGCAAAGAAGGAGAAGACCTTCTACAAGGCAGGTCTTTATGATAATCAAAGATACTCTGGGATGACTTGTTCTAAATATGACTACAAAATATAACAAAGAGCAAATATGCTAGTATCTCCATATTTCCTTTGTTGTGGTTAATAAACCTTTCCACCTTGCCTCACTAAAGTGCCTTAGTCATGCTTTATTTCTGGATCTTGATAGTGACACTATGGGGAATAATGGCCATGTAACCTCATGTTGAGCTCTGATAACCACACAGACATTCTGAAGTGTGAAAGTTTGGGATATATTTGGAGGTCATTTAGAGATTATGTTAATATTCTACATAATAACATCTGGAAGTAGTCAGGGGAAGTGATCTGATCACAGCCTACCTCTAAAATATAGGCTTATTGCCAAGGACGGAGAAGATGGACTTCTTTTTCTTGTGACAAGAACAACAATGCCTTCATGTCCTATAAAAGCAGCCTAAATATTATGAAACATACCTGGGTTACTAGAAACAAAAAGGCTGTGATTTCGTATTGTTCTGAATCTACCATTTATTGAGGTAGATGCTGAGCAGACTTACATAGTCTATCAAAGGAAAATTAATCACTAAAATATGCATGTCTGTGTATTTAGATATATATACATGTGTACATGTACGTGTTCCCAGGTGGCTCAGTGGTAGAGACTCCAGCTGCCAATGCAGGAACTGCCCATTCGATCCCTGGGTCAGGAAGATCCCCTGGAGAAGGAAATGGCAACTCACTTTAGTGTTCTTGCCTTGGAAATCCCATGGACAGAGGAGCCTGGTGGGCTACAGTCCATGGGGTCGCAAAGAGTTGGACATGACTTAGCAACTAAACAACAACAATGTATACATACCTTGATGTATATGTGGGGGTGCACATGTGTGTATGACAGAGAGAGAGGAGAAGTTGAGAAGTAAAGGTCAATTGCCAAGCGAAATTTGAAGTTTCTATCATCAACTTACAAACGGAAACTGGGGCTGTGCTTGAGAGAAGGATGAAACATTTTGAGTCGATGAGGCATTCCTCCAGCTACAATTGTTCGGGTACAGAGTTTGTAGCATGTGGATACTTCCTTTACATGCCTGTGGTTTGGAGATATTTAAATCAGTCCTGATGCTTCCTGCCAGCGCTCTCCCACAATCTGACCCTGAAAATGCTGGATACTTGAATGATCTCTTCATGCATCTGAAGCTCTTTTATCCCAAGGCTGGGCATGCCATCTGTAACTTAAAGTTCTTAGTCCTGCCATTAAGCTAGATTTTGCCTCACAAGAGGAAAAAGAGAGAAGACTAGACTTTTTGAAAAATCAGCATGTAGGTTGACCTTGATCTAAACTCTAAAATCATCAAATGATTTCAGGACTGTTATATATTCATCTGGTTATTTTGAGCCATATCTATTTCCTTTTTTTTTGCACAGTAAAGTTTATTCTTTGCTAGCAATACTAAGCTAACCTTTGTGTCATGAGCTATTTTTCTATTTTATCAACTGAATGATTCTTATAAAGACCAAATATGTCTCAAATTGTTTCTAAACCTGCATTGGTTAAAACCTTCACAAGATTACCACTCTCTTTGGCCTAAAATTCAAGCTAGAGTCAGTGTAACCGAGGTTAAAACCACAAACTCTCAAGTCAGACTGGTTAGCTTCAATTCTAGATTCTACATGCTTACTCACCTGTCTGCATTTCAGTTTCCTCATCTGGAAAATGAGTATAAAGATAGCATCCATCTCACACATTTGTCAAGCATATTGAAAAAGCTAATTTACCTAAATCTGTTCAAAAAGTGTGGGGCACACAATAAATGTTTAATGAATGGTATCTGACTTTAACATTGACCCAGGACACAGGGTAGTTAGTGGTTGGATCCTTCAGATCAGTTCAGTTCAGTCACTCAGTCATGTCTGACGCTTTGCGACCCCATAGACTGCAGGACACCAGGCTTCCCTGTATATCACTAACTCCCGTAGCTTACTCAAACTCACGTCCATCAATTCTGTGATGCAATCTAATCATCGCATCCTCTGTCATCCATTTCTCCTCCTACCTTCAATCTTTCCCAGCATTGGAGTCTTTTCCAGTGAGTCAGTTCTTCATATCAGGTGGCCAGAGTTTTGGAGTTTCAGCTTCCAATCAATATTCAGGACTGATTTCTTTCAGGATGGACTGGTTGGATCTCCTTGCAGTCCAAGGGACTCTCAAGAGTCTTCTGCACCACCACAGTACAAAAGCATCAATTCTTTGGTGCTCAGCTTTCTTTATAGTCCAACTCTCACATCCATACATGACCACTGGAAAAACCATAGCTTTGACTAGACAGACCTTTGTCAGCAAAGTAATGTTTCTGCTTTTTAGTATGCTGTCTAAGTTGAGCATAGTTTTTCTTCCAAGGAGCAAGCATCTTTTAATTTCATGCTGCAGTCACCATCTTCAGTGATTTTGGAGCCCAAGAAAATAAAGTCTGTCATTTTTTCCCACTGTTTCCCCATGTAGTTCCCATGAAGTGATGGGATTGGATGCCAAGATCTTAGTTTTCTGAATGTTGAATTTTAAGCCAGCTTTTTCACTCTCCTCTTTCACTTTCATCAAGAGGCTCTTTAGTTCTTCTTCACTTTCTATCATACAGGTGGTGGCATCTGCATATCTGAGGTTGTTGATATTTAGCCAGCAGTTTTGATTCCAGCTTGTGCTTCATCCAGCCTGGCATTTCTCATGATGTACTCTGCATATGAGTTAAATAGACAGGGTGACAATATACAGCTTGATGTACTTCTTTCCCAATTTGGAACCAGTCTGTTGTTCCATGTCCAGTTCTAACTGTTGCTTCTTGACCTGCATACAGATTTCTCAAGAGGCAGGTCAGGTGGTCTGGTAGTACCATCTCCTGAAGAATTTTCCAGAGTTTCTTGTGATCCACACAGTCAAAAGCTTTGGCTTAGTCAATAAAGCAGAAGTAGATGTTTTTCTGGAACTCTCTTGCTTTTTTGATGATCCAGTGGATACTGGCAATTTGATCTCTGGTTCCTCTGCCTTTTCTGAATCCAGCTTGAACATCTGGAAATTCATGATTCACATACTGATGAAGCCTGGCTTGGAGAATTTTGAGCATTACTTTGCTAGCATGTGAGATGAGTGTAATTGTGCTGTGGTTTGAACATTCTTTGGCATTTCCCTTCTTTGGGATTGGAATGAAAACTGACCTTTTCCAGTCCTGTGGCCCCTGCTGAGTTTTCCAAATTTGCTGGCATATTGAGGGCAACACTGTCACAGCATCATCTTTTAGGATTTGAAATAGCTCAGCTGGAATTCCATCACCTCCCCTAGCTTTGCTTATAGTGATGCTTTCTAAGGCCACTTGACTTTGCATTCCGGGATGTCTGGCTCTAGGTGAGTGATCACACCATCATGATTATCTGGGTCATGAAGATCTTTTTTGTACAGTTCTTCTGAGTATTATTGCCACCTCTTCTTAATATTATCTGCTTCTGTTAGGTCCATTTATTTCTGTCCTTTATTGTGCTCATCTTTTCATGAAATGTTCCCTTGGTATCTCTAATTTTCTTGAAGAGATCTCTAGTCTTTCTCATTCTGTTGTTTTCCTCTATTTCTTTGCATTGATCTCTGAGGAAGGCTTTCTTATCTCTCCTTGCTATTCTTTGGAACTCTACATTCAGATGGGTATGTCTTTCCTTTTCTCCTTTGCCTTTATTTATTTATTTTTTTTATTATTGTTTTAGCCATACATTGTTATGATATCACCATGGGTTTACATATGCTTCCCCTCCGGGTCCCCCCTCCCTCCTCCCTCCCCCCCGGGAAATCTCGCTGTACCAGTCCCGAGCATCAATCCTGGGCTGGCGATTGATTAGACACAAGACAATTAACATGCTTCAATGCCCTTCTCCCATCTCATCCCACCCTTACCCTCATCCACAAAGTCCACAAGTCTATTTTATACATCTGCGTTCCTTTTGTTGTCTCCCATGTTGGGTTCTCATTACTGCCTTTCTAAATTCCATATATATGTGTTAATATACTGTATTGTTGTTTTTGCTTCTGGCTTACTTCACTCTGGATAATGGGCTCCAGTTTCGTCCATCTGAGTAGAATTGCTTCAAATGAATTTTTTTTTAATGCTGAGTAATATTCCATTGTGTATATATACCACAGCTTTCTTTAGCGGCTCTTCTTTTTCTCAACTATTTTTAATGCCTCCTCAGCAACCATTTTGACTTTTTTCATTTCTTTTTCTTGGGGATGGTCTTGATCACTGCCTCCTGTACAATGTCACAAACCTCTGTCCATAGTTCTTCAGGCACGCTGTCTATCACAACTAATCCCTTGAATCTGTTTGTCACTTCTGTATAATTGTAAGGGATTTGATTTAGGTTATACCTGAATGGTCTAGTGATTTTCCCTACTTTCACTTTAAGTCTGAATTTGGAAATAAGGAGTTCACAATCTGAGCCACAGTCTGAGCCTAGCTTTATTTTTGCTGACTGTATAGAGCTTCTCCATCTTGGGCTGCAAATTGTCTTTGGCTGCAAAAATATGGCTGCCAAAGATGCTTGGATCCTTACCTGACTTTTATTAACAATTTAGTATGTCTCAGGGGCTTTTCTGGATTTCTCCACACATAATTTTGTCCAGTATTCACAACAATCCTATGGAGATTTATTATCCTGATTTTCAGACATTAAAAAGTAGATTCATCTTCATTATAATCCTTCTCCATCATATATTATTCCAATTCTATACAGCAAGTAATTCCTTCATATGAACTTGATGATGTAAACACAGGGCATTAAGCTAGACAGAGAGAGAGTGAAAACAAGAATGAGAATATCTGTGAACAGGAGCTGAGATGACAGGCCATTTAGTTTTCTAATCTTGGTTCCAGTATCTTCTAGATTCACAGCAGCACTAAAATTGCTCTTAATTTACCTTGTGTCCTCATAGCACATTCCCGCTGTGTCTAAAGAGATGTTTTTTGTGTAAAGGGCAAAGTCCTAACTTACAGTATGGGAGAATTCAGAGGATTAAAGTCTCAGAGTTGGGGTGATGGATGGTCTTTGACCAAGGAATTTGCTTTGTAATGGAGAGGACAAGAGACAGATGTCAGCTCTGTATACCAAAGGGTACTTAAAGGGACAGCCTATTCTGAACCTCAAGAGATCCTATTCATCTTTCACCACTTTATTTAATGGATGATAAAGGTCTGATCACTTTATATTTACATATAGAGCAGCTGCTACTGAAAAAATTTCTGTCCATAATATCAAAAACTTTCTCGAAGTGGACTTGCAGCCTCCAATTCTAGACATGAGTTTTTATTTCTGTCTCCCTGGAATATTGTGCTCCATGACTACTTCATATGCCTAATAGGTGGGCCACATAGTACTGATGAGATCAATGCTGGGATGAATGTACAGAATTGATAAGGTCTCAGAGAGAGTCATAATGATGCTAGAACAAGCCAGGGTCCTGGGGCACTGAGGCTGTTCTCCAGGTTGGCAGGGATAATGGGCATCGTAACTGTCAATGTTCTGTCGGTATTCATCCACCAGTTCCCATTAGAAACCTTTGCTCTGCTTGCTTGGTCCCACACAAAGTGTTCTCAAAGTTTATGTCAGCAAAAGAGTTAATTTCTAGACTTCCATATGGAAAGTCATATTTTAAACTGAATACTAGTCTCTTCAATAATAATTGGTGACTTGAAACAAAGTCATGCTCTTTTGAGTTTTCCATTTCCCCTCATATCACCTATTTTATCTCTTCTCTTATTCTAACTTTCTTTTCTTTGCATGTATATATAAAACTCCAAATAAACTGATTCAGTAGGATTTTTGAATTCTAAATGTAAAAAGTCTTACCCTTAAACTCTGATACTGCAAAAGGTGAGGTTATTTAGCTACATAGATATAAATAGGCTAACAGACTCAGTTAAGAAAACAATGTAAGCTTATTTTTTAATTCAACACACACATATATGGTTTGCATTAAAAATATATAGATAAAGGCATTGATTAAAAAGTGCAACACAACAATTTCATCCCTAGCTACAATTTCTTGATACATAAAACTACCCAGAGATATTTTCAAGCATCCTAGATCTCAGGAAATATGAAATCTATGAGTTATGATTGTGAAACAAACAAAAAAACAACTTGAAAATGAAATCTAGAGTATGTACAGATGTATTTAAAATAAAAATATCAGAAATGAAAATAGTATAGAAGTGCTAGCACTGAATTATTTAAATACAGAAATATAGTTAAACATCTGTAGAGGCTATTGTTACAGGACAGAATTTATATATGATAAACATAAAATATTTCACTTTCATTTTTTTATATAATTTATTTATTTATTTGGCTGTCCTGAGCAGCTTGTGGGATCTTGGCTCCCCAACCTGGGAATGAGCCTGGGCCCTTGGCAGTGAAAGGTGTAGTCTGAACCAGTGGGCCACCAGGGAATTCCCAAAATATCTTAAGTGTAATAATATAAACATTAAAAAATGAATTTGAAGAAAGGAAGGAATAATATATAATTGTACTAATTTTTCACCTATTACAGATGGCAGTTAATAGAGATCCTGAAGTTGAAAAAATACTTTAAAAAACACCTCTCTACCATTTCAACATTAAGTGTACATGTAATAAGTAGAAATATATTTTAGGAAATATCTCTTGGGATACAAAAAGACTTCAAAATACAATAATTCCCTTGATGCACTTCATTTTTAAAACTAACCTTTCCCTTTAGAATAGTTATAGATTTACAGAAAACTCATGAGGATGATACAGAGAGTTCTCATCTACCCCCACAGCCAGTTTCCCCTATTATTATCATATTATGTTGGTACGATACATTTATCAATACTGATCATTACTATTAACTAAAGTTCAAGTTCGGACTTTAATTCCTTAGTCAAAGTTCCTTCATTTTTACCCAATGTCTTTCTACTCCGGGATCCCATCTAGGATATCACGTTACATGAAATGACCACGTCTCCTTAGGCCCTCATTGGCTCTGACAGTTTCTCAACCTTCCCTAGGTTTGATGACCTTGACTGTTTCAATGAATATAGGTAGGTATTTCATAGAATGTCTCTCAGCTTGTATTTATTTGATACATTTTCCCAGGTAGACTGGGGTTCTGGGTTTGGGGGTGCAAGATACCAACAGTAAATTGCCATGTTCATCATATTATACGGAGGATCCACAGTCAACATGACTGATCACTGTTAACTTGAACCACCTGGCTGAGGTCGTGGTTGTCAGGTCTCTCCACGTAAAGGTCTTCATCATTTCTCATACTTCACTCTTCAGAGAGGAGTAAATACACACAACCCACACGTAAGAGGTGGGAGTTACGTTTCACTTTTTTGAGGGTGAAGTATGTACATAAATTATTTAGAATTCTTCTGCAGAGGAGATTTGTTCATTCTTCTTATCTAACTAGCAGAGCTTCCCAGGGGACACTCGTGATAAAGAATCCTCCTGCCAATGCAAGAGATGCAAGAGATGTGGGTTCAATTCTTGGGTCAGGAAGATGTCAGGGGGAGGAAAGGTAAACCCTTTCCAGTATTCTTGCCTGGAAAATTCCACGGACAGTGGAGTCTGGTGGACTACAGTTCATGGGACTGCAACGAGGTGGACACAACTGACTACACACACACATTAGTAACAATTAGGTTCCAAATTTAAAAGTTGAAATGTAGTCCATGGTATAGTGCAAGTAACTAAACTTAAATGAGTGTCATTTAAAAGTAACTTAAAAAGTTATCTCCTGTCACACACATATACACAGAGCTATATTTGTGCACCTTAAAGTAAGGTGCTCAGTCACTCATTCGTGTCTGACCCTTTGCCACTCCTTGGACTGTGACCTGCCAGGCTCCTCTGTCTGTGGGATTTTCCAGGCAAGAATGCTGGAGAGAGTTGTATTTCCTGCTTGAATCTCCATTTGAATTGAATCTCCAGCTGAATCTCCATTTCCTGCTCCTGGAGATTTTCCGGACCCAGGGCTCAAACCTGCATCTCTTGTCTCCTGCCTTGGCAGGTGGATCCTTTACCACTAGTGCCACCTGGGAAGGCCTGTATGTAATGACAGCTAGGTTACAATTTAGGCTCAGCCCTTTTGGGTTTGATTTTGAGGAGGGTTGTGATTTCAGAAACATTAAAATGTGGAGAAGGAATAAGGTCTTAGTGTCAAGACACTATGTATGTATTGTTTTTAGCCAAATATAGAAAGGAATCATGAGGTAGGGACAGCTGTATAGATGGGAGATTTCTGCCTATGCTGCAAAAAAACATTTTCCACCTAGTATAGGGTTCTAATAGGCAATACTTTCTATTTATTCATTCCCTATATCTACATTTCATTGATAATCTAAATTCTTCATAGTGAATTAAAAGCATCTTGATTAAAACCTTTAGGAGAATACATCGTGACAGCACAATTTTCCAATTTATGTTTAATATAAGTTTTTGTACTTTAATTACTTAAAAATCGACAATCTGTATGAGCCACATTTGGAAAAATTCCCTCAAAGAAAGTGTAATCAAAGAAATGGAAGCAAGGAGGTCTTGAAATCAAGTAAGTTAAAGTCCTCCCCAAATAGCCATACTTCCATTTCTCAAGATAAAGCAACTGAAATTTCAAGAACAATTTTCAACATTCAAGGCAAAGTCAGGACTGAAATCCACATTTCCTGTCTCTCCTAATCTCCAATTTCACACTTCCTGTGTCCTCCTAGCACAATGCATCTTATTCCTTGACCTACAACAGATGACCAAAAATCCACAGTAAAGAGCTCAGCCTCTTAGGGAGAACAAACACGTACATTGTTGGTCAAGGCCAGCTTATCACCCACAGGGGCATATACAAGACGGTCA
This sequence comes from Antilocapra americana, assembly GCA_007570785.1. Classification (NCBI taxonomy): domain Eukaryota; kingdom Metazoa; phylum Chordata; class Mammalia; order Artiodactyla; family Antilocapridae; genus Antilocapra; species Antilocapra americana. Next base: position 17,537,192 of record ML661325.1, on the reverse strand, counting down.
GTGTGGCAGCAGGCCCCACGACCCCTGCCCCAACCCTTCCTGGCTTGTCTCTGAACCCGTTCCCCACTTAGAGCTTATTGACTGGACCTACTTTTATGTAAACACGTGCACTGGGAAATAGAATAAATTATCTAGTTTAATTAAAACAACAGCATGATATGCATTATCAAGAAAAAATATTACTTTGACTTACAAGTTTCCTTCTTGGAGCCCAGGAGAGACTGTTATGGAATGTTCAGCATTCTAAAGGCTATGTTTGTTTTCAGTACACTTTAAGTGGAATATTTTTCACCCTTCCCAGTAGGGCATGCAAAGGCTTTAATTAAACAATGTCACATGGGAACTCTTGCCCCCAAAGCCTTTACTGGCCCTAATTAGCAGATGCAGCTGTAGACTCTATCAATATTAGATGGTCTGTTTATCGTGTCCATTTATATCACACTCATCAGGGAGAGGGTGGAAGGCACCCCAGAATTATCAGCTTTAATTAAAACTGGCTCAATTGGCAGAGAAAATAGCCCATGCAAAAATGGGTCAGATGAAAAAGGAATATTAAAAAAAAAAAAAGAAGAAGAAACAGCAACATCATACTGGGACTATTATTACCCACTTTTCTTTAGGAAAAATAAACAGGATACTTGATGAACTGTTTCTCCCCAACTGCTTGAGAGAAGCATGGGCATTTCAGGCCAGGCTGAATTACATGGACACGGGGTCTCTCAGTCAGAATGTTTCCTTCCCCTGCCCAGGGTCCACTAGGTTTCTTTCTAAGTAGAGCAGTAAGGAGGAGTAGTACATTCATTTAGACACCTTCACTGAATTCATCATTCAAGGAATTATATAAAACTACATGTGGGATCTGCTAGAAGATTGTTTGGTGAATCTCTATAATATATAACAAAATTACTGTTACTTATTTGATTTCTGCTATGCTCTTATATATCACTCTTATCCTAACAACTTAACACTGCTATTTTGCATTTTCTAGGTAAAAAATCTGATGTGCAAAAATATTAAGTTCTTTCCAAATGTCATAGACTTAGTACACAATAGAACCAGGAGCTAAACATCTGTCTAATCCCAGAGCCCAGACAACTTTCCCTGCCTCTTCTGTGTTAGTCAAAAGAATTTAACATTTTTGCCAACAGCTTGCTTACAGGGACTCATGAGCTGAAGGCAAGCAAAACTGCTTTGAAGACAAGCCAAGTTGAGTTTAAACTCTTTCCCATTTTCTCAACTTCTCTAAGCCTCAGTTTCTTCATTCATCAGATCAGGGTAAGAAATGTTTCTTGAAAATTGGATGACAGGGGATAACTTCTGTGAAAAGATTTTTAGTTTATGGCAAATGTTTGACAAATACTACTTCATATCTTATTCTCACTTACATTCCACAGCGATCCTATTTTGGAAGACACTTTGAGATGGAGAGTTCTTTGTATCTCTTTGGAGTATCTTTGGGTTTGCTAACACAAAGCCCCTTTGAAGGATATGGTATGTTGTCACTCGCCTTTAGTACTCTACAGAAACAACAAGCCTCCTTTACTTGTTCAATTTACAAGGAAAGAATTGCTGGCGACCCGCCTCTTCAGTATAATAAATGTGAAATTTGAAGGCATGATCAGTCAATCATGGGAAAACAGTAAAGGTTTAGAGTCAGCTTCTCAAGCTTTTCCAGTGACATCCTCTTAAAGGTGTGGCAGAATGAATTTATATATCTATGTGGTTTGAATGCTCTAGTATAGATTTAAACACTCCTTTACATCTTATTTAAAGAATATTATTTTATCTTTAAGATGTGCAGTTTTGTAACCCTTAGTGTACATGCTGTTTTATTTGAAAAAGCATTAAATTATTAAGTCTATTCCCCTATCTGTCGCCTTTTCAAGTCATCCAGCCATGTCCATGCTTCAAAAGGTGTATCATATTATCTTATGACTATGCTTCATAGAAACATCTCTAAGAAGTTTTGGGAGGAAATCTGATACTCAGTCTAGGGAGTACAAGTTTGAAAAGTATTTCAGCCAAGGTGGAAATAGACCAAATAAGAATTTTTGCCTTCTAAGAACTGTTTCTGAGGTGATTGTCGTGAGAATAAACTCCTTTCTGACATTAGACGTAACATTCTGATGTTAAGTGGGATGGTCCCTGGGAGGCCAGTTATTCCTGGATGAGGACAACAGAGAGGCAAGAGAAAAATGATTCAGGTTCTATGCCAATGACATATATTTCTATAAAGTTCATTGTTTATATATTAGAATATTAAACATTAAAAACCTCACCTAACCTATTATTCAAGTGAAAGCACAGTTTAATGAGAAATAATAAGTCATAGTCGGGGGTTTTCCAGGTTTATAGCCTGTCCCATTTCTAGGCTGAAGTTTAAAGGTAGATCCCATGGCAGGTTACTTAGGGCCCTCGAATAAGGCCTGAAGCCCTGAGTTTTCTAGTCTCCCCAGCTGCCATGAGCATCCCCTGGTGAGGGATCTTACTTAAGTCCCTCTCCAAAAACTTCCCTCTAAGGGCACCACCTCGGCCAAAGTCAGGCCTGGCTCCCTTTCCACGATCCAGAATGCCCTTGAAGGACCATCTCAACTCCCCAGCTACTGGGAAGACACTCCATAATTACTGCATCACAAGTCAGCCTTTTTCTTACCCAGTCCAACTTCTTTCACCCCTTTTCAGGTGCCATTCCTACAAACAAGTCTTTACCCCAGAATCTGTGTACTGAGGAACCCAGCCGATGATAGCTTCTCCCACTAGCAAGTTAATTGCCTTCAATTTGCCCTATGCAATGATTTCCCAAGTTTCATTAGACACCATCTCTGAATTTAAACGTGCAAATAAAGTAACAGTTCTGTGAATCAGAAACATCATTGGTATGTGGATATGTAACTGTAGGCAGAAAGGTGATCTTTCCTAATTCAACTAGTTTTAGTGAGTGAGTGAGTGAAAGTCTCTCAGTCATGTCTGACTCTTTGCGACCCCATGGACTATACACTCCATGGAATTCTCCAGGCCAGAATACTGGAGTGGGTAGCCTTTCCCTTATCCAGGGGATCTTCTCAACCCAGGTCTGCATTGCAGGTGGAGGATGGACTATACACTCCATGGAATTCTCCAGGCCAGAATACTGGAGTGGGTAGCCTTTCCCTTATCCAGGGGATCTTCTCAACCCAGGGATCAAACCCAGGTCTGCATTGCAGGTGGAGGATTCTTACCAGCTTACCCACAAGGGAAGCCCTGATAGCTCAGCTGTTTTATTGAGAGCATCTATTTATTACAGTTCAGGCACTAAATTGTTTGAATGTACATATTTAGTTTTGATTCTCACAACCACCATAGGGCATAAGTATTATTCTACCTGTTTAGGAAATGAGGAACCAAAATCTACTCACATGGTTAAAGCCACAGTGTTAGTAAACCAAGAAGTCACAATTTGAACTCAATTCTTCTTTCTCCAAGTCTGGTAGTTTCCAGTCCATCTGTGATGCTTTGTGCTATTTACACATATTTTCAGCTCTCTGCTTCTGAATGCAAAGCAGAATAGCATTCCCTACCCACCAAATATTAAGCATAGCCCTGCTGCTTGCTTTGGCTAATGGGATGGAAGCAGAAGAGGTGGCTCTTTTCTGCCTGCTGCCCCCTCCTGCCACAGGGAGCAGTGACAGTCCAGAGGTCCATGGCTCTGTCACCTCGTGCCCCTGAGTAAAGACAACATGAAAGAAAGCCCCCAGCGCAACTCAAGATGAGCGTGGATTGTAAGTGAAAAGGAGTCTGTGTTACATCACTGTTCTCCAGGGGTAGTTTGTTATCATGGCCTAACCTTCGCGGGACTTCCCAGGTGGCGCTAGAGGTAAAGAACCCACCTGCCAATGCAGGAGGCGTGAGATGCAGGTTCCATCCCTGGGTTGGGAAGATACTCTGAAGGAGGGAATGGCAAGCCACTCCAGTATTCTTGCCTGGAGAATCCCATGGACAGAGGAGCCCAGCAGGCTACAGTCCACGGGGTCACAAAGAGTCAGACATGACTGGAGCGACTTAGCATGCATGCATGCAACCTTACTTGATTAATTCATAAGTTGTGACTAAAGACCAGATTAACTTTTAACTTAAGAAGTATTAGTAGAAAGAATCCCCCGGTGGTCTAGTGGTTAGGACTTGGTACTCTCACTGCCATGGGCCCAGGTTCGATCCCTGGGAACTAAAAGGTCCCAAACCGCACAGCATGCCCCCCCTCCACAAAAAGATGTATTAGATTAGTAGGGAACTGCCATTTTTGCTAGAATTGAAATTTCCTCTTAACACTAGAATGTACTTCATAATATAATTGACAGAGTTTGGGATTTGGAACCATATAGATATATAATTTAGTTTGAATCTCTGATCTAACCCATACTTGTTTAATAACCTTGAGTTTCAATTTCTCTTTTTCAGCCCCTGTTTACTCATCTATAAAATGAGGCTAGTGATATATTTTGTCACAGCATTGATGTAATGGTTTGATAAAATAAAGCTGGTAAAGCTTTTAGCACATAGATGGTATCAAATAAATGTTTTACAGGAAGTATATCTTTTTATAACTCCCTGCATCTGAAAGTCATTTTTACAAATATAGATTCCTGAGGCCCATACCAGACCTACTGAATTAGAATCTTAGGTTGTGATCTACATTTTTAACAAACTCCTCTAGCAATCTTCCCTGAGATTTGAAAATAATTGTACTAGACAAATGTTAAATATTGCTGACATATATATATATATACGTATATATTATCTCAGAGAACCAGAAAAGCCTCCAATGAGAATCTTCAAATGATCTTAGAACCAACAGAAGTATCACTCACTGCACTGTATATAAATCAAAATGAGGGGATTTGGGGGAATACAATACACACTTCAAAGCCATGACATCTAAAAGAAAAATCCCTGTGAATTCTTTGTGTCTTTAAGTATCACATGAATGGTATAGTCTGACTAAAGTAATCTTTGCTGATGAGAATCAGGGTGGGGGGCAGTCTGGGACTTAAAGACCGAGTGAAATCAGACGCCTATGAAATGAAGTGACAGCCGAGGAGATCAAGGCGAGGCCAGTTTTCTCAGAAGCCCCTGTGCATACACAGAAATAACTCCTGAAACTTTCTGGTGGAATTCTGGGCTGGAAATTGTATTTCTGTTGCTTTTAATAACTCAGATGCCTTTGGAACCTGCTGTGCTTTGTAGTTGCGGTGAGTAACTTTGGAAATGTGTGACCCTTCCAACCGCCTAGTCACCAAGTCGCTTTCTCTACTTCTCCTCCCGTCCTGAGTTTATGTTTGTATATATGCATATTTACAGGCCCAAAAAAAAGAGAGAGAGGTAGAAATAACCAAGGAAGAGGCTAACGAGTCTTGATGCCTTTGGGCTATCTTGTCCAAAACAGGTGAGTGAAGAGCAGTTCTGACTTTGAGTCTGAGAGTGGGGTGGGGGTGGGAAGCCCATAGCCAGAAGGATCTGGGAGAAGGGTTAGAGGGAAAGCAGGGCAGGGCTGGGCTTTGTGACCTGAGACCACTGTGTGAAGAAGCACGGGGCTCGGTTTAGCTTTGAGCTCCTGGAGTCCCCAGAGAGCTGCCCTCCTGGGCCCAGAGCTGGACCCCGTTTGGGTCAGAATAGGTAGGGACTCCTCTACTCCTTCAAGGAGCTCCTTTAACCCACACAGCTGCAAGGAGCAAGCACGGCAGAGATGGGTCTTCAACGATCTCGCTTTTCCCTGCTCAAGATTATGATGTCTGGTAGACACCGTTTCAGATCTCCGTGAGCCCTGCCTCCCTCCCTCCTGCTCTGCAGGTGTTCTGCATCACACACGAGAAGAGAGAAAGGGACCCAGGCCAACAAATAACTGGTATTGGATTTCTTATGACTTGGGGTAGGTGGAGAAGTCTTTAGTGGATCTTAAATAAAACAGACACATTTAAACAAACGCGATGTTACCTGCTCTTTGAATACTGAGAAGTCTGGACGTGTGTGCTAAACCCATCACCTTGCCTGAGTGATACTGGGGTCAGCTGGCAGACCCCCATGCTTTGATTTCTGCCAACATGGAAACAGAATGTTAATAGAAGGCGAGGCTGTAGCATGGTGATTTAGCATTGCTTGCAGGAGTAACTTGTTATAGTCATCATTTCTCTCATCACTTCAGGTGAGATGTACTTAAGGCAGCGCTTCCTCAGTATTTGACTTTTCCAGTCTTTGTTTTGGTTTGTTGGTTTTTTACAGTTAGGTGCTGCATTTATATCTGCTGGTTTAAATTCTGTCGTATTTCACTTTTAGCCTTTTAGTGTGGCAAACCATGTTTGACTTTCAACTAGGTACTGCTAATGGAGTACCTGGTAAGGACTTAGGGAATAATTTTGCAGTTAATTTTTGTACTCACTGCATATGGATCATTCCTCATGTATAATGTGCCCCAAATTCAGCTCCACTTTCTGGATACCTCGATGCAGATAGAATGGCTTTTCATCATTAGGTGCAAAGAAACAAATCACAGAGAATGTGGAGAAATGGAAATCAGTAGCAGATTTGCTCTCCCTTCCTTCCTTCTGGTGTCTTTTGGGGAGCCAGATCATAAACAACAAAGAAGAGTCTTGCGTAGCTTTTACCGCTCCAAGTGAACTGGATTATCATTTAGAGTGACGTCTAATCATTATTATGCTTCCCTGGGGGCTAAGAGTGGTAACACATCCGCCCCCAATGCAGGACATGTGGGTTCCATTCCTGGGTTAGGAAGACCCCCTGGAGAAGGAAATGGCAACCCACTCCAGTATTATTGCCTGGAAAAATCCCAGGGACAGAGAGGCCTGGAGGGCTACAGTCCTTGGGGTGCAAAGTCTGAGACATGACTGGGCACGCATGCTTCTACCGCTAGTCATCATCAGCAATGTGCGAGTTACCAGTTGTGCTTTATTCTTTCAGCCCACCTCTGGAAGCAGATGCCACTGGTTGCCCCATCCATCACCCTCCCCCTCTGGGCACTCCCCTTTCTAGCACATGCCTACACAGTTCTACTGGAAACCTTTGTGATTCCCACTTGAAAGTACTTTCTAGGTTCCAGCCCCTAACAACCAGAAGTGCCATGGGTTGATGCACCAGGAAATAATGTCAGGCAAAGAGAGAGGGGAGTGAGAAGATAAAGTCACCGCTTCCCTGCCCAGGGGAATGAGGAGGTGAGCAACCTTGTTCCATGCCCTCCACTGTCTCCCTGAGTTCCCACTGGGATTGAGTGAGTCCCAGCTGCCCTCAACATTGGTCTGCTTATCATTGTAAACCTTACTGGCTTTCTTCCATTTCCTGTCTCCTGCCCCCCACTTTGCTATTGGGGTTTCCTGGGACCACCTCCCAAATATATTATTTGCACACAAATATTCGTCTCAGAGACTACTTCAGGGAGTATCCAACATAGACGACTCCTTGGGATAGAAAAGGGAGGTAATGAATACTTCATGAGTGACTAATATGGAAACTATTAATAAAACTAAAGAATATTTAATGTAGCCACAAAGTGATGGGGGGTTGTCCCATCAAAGGAGGCTGTCAGCTAGGCTCTCCCTCACTTACTGCCTTGGTGCATTTTCCCCAATCTACGACTTTGTTGATCTTATTCGCACAAAGAGCAGATTCATCTCTGGGGCAGGGTCATATCTAGTATGTTCACAGAATGGATGGATAAAACTTAAATACCAACTCATGAATTTACCACTAGAAATAATGGCCACAGGGACTGGACTACTCAACCTCCAAGTGGCCACTGCACACTATTGCCAGAGGCTGACCCACAGGAGATTCCAAGTAAGCATCAGGGGTGCGCGGATGGCATGGAATCAGGACAAAGGGAGCCGGAGGCACCCAAGGTCCAAAGGCATTAGTCTCAGACACCCTGACACCCACATCTGCAAGTAAGGGCGACAGTGCCCATGAGAACAAGACCCTCAAACCCCTTGGCAGAAGACCCCTCCGACCTTTTCACCCTGGGGGTCTCCTGATGTGTAGGACAGGGTTGTTGTGCGTTGTTCAGTCGCTAACTCTTGTGTCTGACTCCCAGCAAGCTCACGAACTGCAGCACGCCAGGCTTCCCTGTCCTTCACTATCCCCCAGAGTTTGCTCAAGCTCATGTCCGTTGAGCCCACGATGCCATCCAACCATCTCATCCTCTGCCACCCTCTTTTCCTCTTGCCCTCAACCTTTCCCAGCATCATGGTCTTTTCCAAAGAGGAGATTATTGGCTAAAGGCAAAACTGCTCTGAAAAATGTTTACAAGTGGAATGCCTCTAAGATACTCAACACCTCCTTCTGATCTTCACATTCTTCCTTTAAATGTTAATAAATTCAATCAGACAGGAACAGTTCTGCTGGACTGTAAATTATTCAGACTTGTTCAGTGATTTTGCATATGTCAGCCCCAATTTTAATTTCCAAGGGGCAGATTCATTTCCATAGTATTTGGTTTTGAAAGGACTAACAAACTACACCACCTCCCCACTTGCTAATACCACCTGCCATATTGAGGCTGTGATTTCATTTGTTCTCACAACCAATCTTTGAAGTCAGTATTAATCATCCTTATTTTATTCACAAGCAGGCAGATGTTCAGGTCAAGTTACAGGTCCCAATGAGGGAACTGGAATTCAAGTCCAGGTTTATTTTCTAATTCCTGCTTTTTCTGCATACTACCCAAAGGTTATGGTATTGAGCTTTTATTTAAGACTTGACTTAAGAAAAGCTTTCAGTGCTAGAGCAAATCTGGTGGCTTTCCATGGTGGCTCAGTGATCAAGAATCTGCCTGCAATGCAGAAGATGAGGGTTTGATCCCTGGGTTGGGAAGATCCCCTGGAGAAAGAAATGGCAACCCAGTATTCTTGCCTGGGAAATCCCATGGATAGAGGAGCCTGATGGGCCACAGTCCATGGGATTGCAAAAGAGTCTCGGACATGACTTAGCAATTAGACAACAACAAGGGGCCATCTAGCTCTAAGAGTGTACGATTCTGTACTGTACCTGGCTTTGTTAGACCTCAGAATTGAGACTTTTTTCTAAATAATTCTAAAAAAAGTTATTGTTCCTGGTTATTCAGGGATGATAAGCTGTGACTGTTATCTTTCTATGTGCCTCAGTGATTCACTCCACTGACCTTGGGATCACGTTATTTGTCCATGTTACTCATCGTGTTTCCTTTTTAATGCATGTTTGCATCTGGCATGGATGTTTCACCAGGAATGAGAGTAACTTTCTAAAGATTGTAAAAGATTTAATTACCCATATTGACCCTGCCCAGAAGCAACCACAAACAATGCTGTAATTAACTGTTTGGCTATAAATGGGAGACATATGGGTGACTTTTATTACACAAGAAAAAAGGCAAGCTCAGTAAACTTTTGGATAATTTACTTAGCATTCTGAAATGTGTACAATGCTGCTATATCTATATGTCTCTTTCTACTTCCTTGCTTCCTCTCTGTCCCATTTTTACTTCTTTTAAAAAACATTTATTTTCCTATTATGAAACTAAATAGACTATCATCAAAGAACATTTTTGAAATTATAGAAATATGGAAAGTAAAAAATATCCAGTTTTACTATTTAGAAATGACTACAGCTAACCATATAATGTGTCTTTCCCTTTTGGGGGTGTGTGTGTTTCTATGTAATATAAAATATTTTGGTTTGTTTGTTTCAAAGAATATCAGTGTATGCTATATTTAAAATGGATAACCAACAAGGACATACTGTATAGCGCAGGGAACTCTGCTCAGTGTTATGTGGCAGCCTGGATGGGGGGTAGTTTGGGGGAGAATGGATACATGTATATGTATAGCTGAGTCCCTTTGCTGTTCACCTGAAACTATCACAACTTTGTTTGTTAACCTACAAAATAAAAGTTTTTTTTTCTTTTAAGAAGAATATCAGTGTAGATGTTATCATTACCTGTATCAGCCTCTTTGATCTAAAAGATCTTTGCCTTGATACACCTCTGTGTTTGTTTCAAAACCACCTGTTATTTGACAGGTATGTTTTACAGCTGTTCTTAATAAGACATGCAGTGATCCATGACTGAGCTCTGACTTGACCACAGAACTATCTGCATACGTAAGGTCTGGAGGTGTCTGCAAGTTACTTCTGCTGACTACCATGCTAGGATCTCCCCTCAAGGTGAGATTGTGTATTCTTTTAGGTACAATCCATGCTGTGTGCAAAGAAGCCTGGAAGACTGTGCATGTCCCAGCTGCCCCAGGCTGCCCCTGAAAATCTCTGCCCCTTTCCTTGAGCCCTGCCTCCTGTACCTTTAAAATTCCCTTTCTCCCCTCCCTTTGGGAACGCAGTGTTTTTAGAGCAGAGCTCTCCCTTCTCCAATCCTAGTTCAATGATTGTATTCCTGCTCTGTCATATGAAGCCTGATTTTGTTTGATTGGCATTTGCAATTTCTGGCAAAGGACCCACTGAGGGCTCACATCCCTTTGCTGTTGTTGTTCCATTACTAAGTCGTGTTGACTCTTTGCAACCCCATGAACTGCAGCACGCCAGGCTTCCCTGTCCATCACCATCTCCTGGAGTTTGATCAAACTCATGTCCCTTGAATCAGTGATCTCATCCAACCTTCTCATCCTCTGTTGTTCTCCTCCTGACCTCAGTCTTTCCTAGCATCAGAGTCTTTTCCAGTGAGTCAGCTCTTCGCATCAGGTGGTCAAAGTATTGGAAGCAGTTTCAACATCAGTCCTTCCAATGAATATGCAGGGTGGATTTCCTTCAGGATGGACTAGTTTCATCTTCTTGCTAGCCAAGGGACTCTTCTGTATCCCTTGGGGATCGATAATAATGCCCTCTGTGGGAGACACGTGGCCACTGGCAACCCAAGGGGAGGCCACTGCAGTCTGCAGGCCAGGACTCATCACCAGTGTGACCTCTGTCTGTCCTCTGCCCCATCCCCACTGTCTACCACCCTCTAGAAGCAGCCTGGTGCCTCAGGCCGCTATGGGGCAAGGCCGAGAAGACAGACAACCGGGAAGACAGAGTTCTAGAGAGCAGAGTTCCCCTGCCTCTTTTTGGGTTTCTATTCACAACTACCCTTGAGTTAAGGTCAGATATCTGAGGCTTGATTTCAAATCAGCGCCACCAGATTTCTCTCCAGTGGCAGCAAGAGTTGCTAAGAGAAAACAAGAAAGTAGGGACTTCAGCCCTTCTCCAGCCCCCCAGGTCCCAGGAAAGGGACTCTTCCCCACGCTGAAGGTCTGGTATCTTACTATAATGGAAACCAGAGCAGCTCTCTTGCCTGTTAAAAAGCTTTGCCTGCTCCCACTGCTCCTTTTTCAGGCTTGCGAACTGCGTGCCCGGTATCACTGCATCAAGCATTTCCTGTTTATCATCCCCTTGAAGCTTTTAGCAATCCTGTGACAAACCTGGGTTGACTCACCGCCTGCCAGACCCTGCAGAGGTCTCCGTCTGGAGTCTAGGCCTCTTCTGAGCTCTCCAGCTTCAAGGCTTGCACTTTTAAGACCCCTGGCCTTTTGATTTTCTGGTCATACAGAATCCTCTCTGGTCCCTGGAGAACAAGCTGTCTCATATACGAGTCCCTTTCCCTGGAATCACTGTCTCCTTCCTATCTGTGTATTCAGTTCCTACCCATTCTTCAAAACTCAGCCCAAACTCAGGCCTTGTGTACCTGGGGTGCATGCTTGGTCCTTTGGTTGTGTCCACCTCTTTATAGCTCCAAGGACTGAACCCCACCAGGCTCCCCTGCCCAAGGAATTTTCCAGGCAAGAATACAGGAGAGGGTTGCCATGTCCTCCTCCATGGATATCTTCCCGACCCAGGGATCAAACCTGCATTTCCTGCATTGGTAGGTGGACTTTTTACCACTGAGCTACCTGGGAAGCCTGAGAATGCTCTTAGACATGGCTGAATAGAAACGTTTCCCAAAATGACAAGTGCATATTCTGTGTGACCCAGAAATCCTACCTCTAAGAATTCATCTTACAGATTTAACTGCACATATGTGAATGAGATAAGCACATTTCGGCATTGTTTGAAAACAACAACCCCCACCCGTCACCATTAATAAAGAACTGCTAAACATAAGTTGGTAACATATATATGTAGCTATTTAAAAATATGCTGCACAGTTCTCTATATATTGAAGCAGAAAGATTCCCCTAGATAAGTGAAAAAAGCCAATTCAGAACAGTTTGCATACAATGCCACCTTTTCTGTAAAAAAAAAAAAAAAAGGAAAATAAGAAGAGTAGAGCCCAAAAGGTTCTGAATAAGCTCGTCCAGGCGTGAAGAAAGCGCTTAAGATCCGCACTTAGCTTGGTGCCGGGAGCAGAAGCGAGAGCGAAGCTTTCGCCAGACACCAACTTAGACTGTTTAATTTTTGAACTGGGTGATTCTGTATCATCTCTTATGATGACTCTTAAACAAAAATCGGATTCTGCTTTGGTGACTGGGCCTCCAGATCAACGAGGATGCCCATTAAGGAAGGACCACACGGACCCTCTGTAGAGGCCACGCTGTGGACAAGCTCCACCCTGAGTTCCCACGCATCCTGCAGCCTCTGGTCTGCGCACACAGAGCTGGATCCAGGGGCCGTGGAGTCCTGCCCTTCTCAGCTCGCAGGAGGAATGTGTCCGTCTGCGCCCCTTCTCAGGTCCGCGCGGTGCTTGCGGTCCGCGGCAGGCGGCTCCGGCGCAGGAGTTGGGCGCCTTCTCCCGGTCCTCATCAGGGACGGTGGGGTCTGGCGGGGACCCAGGCGCTCCTTATCTCTGGCGCCTACGGGTCTTGGTGGATTCACCGCGCTCGTGGAAGCAGCCTTCTTTCTCTACAGACGCCTGTTGATGGTGGCAGCCGGACCCACTGTCAGCTCGCGTGGGGCAGCCCAGGGCCTCAGGGCCTGCAGGAGGGGCGGAGGAGAGGGCACGGGCTGGGCCCTCTGTCCCTCCGTGGCCGCCCCCCACCCCAACCCCGCTCAGGCTCCCGTCCTCTGTGTTTCCAGTTAGGGCAGGACAGGCCCGGAGTCGGAGTCGGGCTCCAGTGGCTCCTTAACCACATCACTTGGAAATAAATACAGGCCGGCCTTAACTATCCTCCTTGAAGATGAAGACACATAATTTTTTCAGGAAAATTACAGACTTACCCAAGATCATAGGCTAATTTAAGATAGAATCTTGCTTAAGAATTTAAGGCAGGGTTCTTCGGAGAAGCAGAATCCAAGACTGCTGGTTTGTGACACGGGGTGGCTTTCCTGTGCCCTGAGCAGCCTCCGATCTTCCCGTCCCTCAGTGTGGTCCAGCCGCAGACCCCATCGGAGCAGCCCGATACAGGCGGATCCACAGCCAGGGAGAGCAAGACAGAGGGTCTGCACACGCGCCATGCCAGGCTCCAGAGTAGATTTCCGGTTGGTGACATTTCAAACATCTTACCTATAGTTGCTGCATGCCCTTTCAGTTTTCCATCCATTCATCCATCCATCACCATTGCTGTCATTATCGTCATGGCTGCTAATATTGAACATCTATTTTGTGTGCTGGGATAGAAAGTCATAAAGTCAAACAAGAGTCTCTGCTTTTAAGGAGCTCACAGTCCAAGGGAAGAGAAGGATATATAAACACATAACTGCATTATAAAATGGGGGTTTATACTAGGATTCTGAGTGTATCTTACAGATGGAGCATGCAGCTAGTGTCACCCAACTGAGCAGAGTTTGGTTGCTCCCCACGCCCCCACCCCACTCCACACATGGAGATACCTGTCTTTGGTAGGGAGAAAAAGGTTTTATTACAGGGGGGTCAAGCAAGGAGACAGGAAGCAAGAACTCCCACATCTGTCTCCCAGATCGCAAGATGAAGTGAGTATTTAAGGACTGGGTTCTAGGGCTGTGAAGAAAAAGGGAGGCAGTGGTGGTGATAAAGGTTAAGGAAGTGACAAGTTTTTCGTGTTGTTGTTGTTGAACTTTTTATTTTATATTGGAGTATTGTTCATTAACAGTGTTGCGACAGTTTCAGTAAACAGTAAAGCGATTCAGTCATAAATACACATGTATCTATTGTTTTTCAAATTCTTTTCTCATTGAGGTTGTTACACAATACTGAGTAGAGTTTGCTGAGCTATACAGTAGGTCCTTACTGGTTACCCATTTTAAACATAGAAGTGTGCACATGTCCATCCCAGGCACCTTAACTATCCCTTCCCCCCATCTCTGTTCTTTAAGTCTGTGAGTCTGTTTCTATTTTGTACATAAGTTCATTTGTATCATTTTAAAAAAGATTCTACATGTAAGTGATACCATAAAATATTTTTCTTTCTCTGTCTGACTTACTACACTCAATATGATAATCCCTAGGTCCATCTATGTTGCTGAAAATGGCATTATTTCATTCTTTTTTAATGGCTGAGTAGTATTCCACCATATTTGTGTACCACATCATTTTTTATTCATCCATCTGTCCATGGACATTTAGGTTGCTTCCACATTTTGGCTATTGTAAATAGTGCTGCAATGAATATTGGGATGCCTATATCCTTTCAGACCATGTTTTTCTCAGGGTACAGGCCCAGGAGTGGGGTTGTAGGACCATATGGTAGCTCTGTTTTTAGCTTTTTAAGGAACCTCCATACTGTTCTCCACAAATGCTAAGATCTCATGCACAGGTCCAGCTGGACTTCCTCTGTCTTCATGTGCAAATTCCAAGCGTGTTGGTTTGAAGCATGAAGCAGAAATTTGGGCTGTGGTATTGTTACCAACCAGGTTCTTGGCCTCCATAATCAATAGAAATTGATCAGAAGCCAGATGAGAAATTCAGGCAAGGCTTTGTTGGGGCCTCTGCTGCAGAGGCGGAGGAGCAAGAACAACATGTTCCCTTGCTTGCCCGCTCACTCTTTAGGGGGTGGACAGAGCTGGTTCCTTTGTGGACCCCTCCATCAAAATCACAAGTGTGGCGCCTTGTACCAAGGTTCCGAGCAAAAATCTCCAGAACTGACAGAGCCGCAGAGCAACTGTTGCCGTGAGCCCTGCCCTGCCCTAAACCGGCCACCCCCCAACTCCATACTGGGTAAAATACCCACCGTATAGCACCCTAATCAATCACCTGATGCTGCCTTTCTAGCGGGAATTTTCCTTGTCTTGAGGCTATAAAAATTGGCTACCAACCCACAAACGAGGTCAGCTTTCCCTGGTCTGTCAGGAGGCTGGCCCACCGTGTTTGCAGTACCCTCATTATCTCTGCTCGTTGCTCTTAATGAACTTGCTCTGTTCTGAAATACTCTGTGTCTGGAGATTCCTTTCCATCCTGTGCATGCACGAGACTTCCGTGGGGTTGGGGGTTGTGTGTCCAAGGTGTGGGCCGGAAGGATGTGCTAAGTGATTTGCCCTCCCCTTAGGTGGTGGCACAGGGGGCACATTCCATACCATGCTTTTGCTCCCAGATGTTCAGGAGTAGAGTTGGGCTTTTTGGACTTTTTGTATCTTGTCTGTAATTTGCCCCAACAGCCGCAGCCCATGTACATAGTTACTTTTAGTCCCTTATAGTTTTTTTTTGTTTTTTGTTACTTGAGGAGACATTTGTCCAGGTGCTGGCACTGAAGCAAAGCATCCCAGCCTCCAGGTCCCATCCTGTTTCAATTTCAACAGGTCACCTATCGGATAAGCGGGTTTATTCTGCCCAAATTTTCACCAGCTATATTGGCTCCACCTGGAGGAGAGCATGATGACCCCCTCTAGTAGTCTTGCCCGGAGAATCCCATGGACATAGGAGCCTGCTGGGCTACAGTCCATGGGCTTGCAAAGAGTCGGACATGACAGGGTGACTAAGCACAGAGCAGCAAGTTTTACTCCATCTGCTTCAGCCAGTTTTACTGTGTTAGAAGCAGAGCGGATTTCAGCAAGTTGCTTCTGAATCTGCTGTTCTATAAGACAAGCTCAAGAATTCGTGTTCAGTACTCGGTTGGGTTTTTTCCTTCTTTATGTTAGCCCTGTGGGGCAGGCTCTCACTAGTAGAGACAGAGAGTGTGATGTAGGGAAGGCTTTAATGGGGAGAGGTCACCTGAAGAATATGTAGTTTGGGATGGGGAAGAAGAAAGGCTTTTTAGAGGTGAGGCTTGCGGGGAGGCACAGAGTTACTGAACGTCCTGGTGTATTTGGAGAAATGCATGTGCTTTCAAATGACTGGAGTATAGAAAAACAAAAAAAACAAAGTACTGGAGTATAAAGTATGAGGAAAGCAGTGTAGAAGTCAAGGAGGGGAGGGGCCGGGGAGAGACGGTTCACTGCTAGGATAGATATCATAGCAAGAGGGAATCCAAGAGGAGGAGAGCTGATTTTACAACGCAGGAGCTGTGGGAATATTTTCTCTGTGTGTGTATACGTGTGTGTGTGGTGTCAGAGCCCTAGCCTCTGAGAATGGAAATGGAGAGAAGATAAAGGGGTCTCAGACTTATTTAGAGTAAAAAGATAAGTTGTCGGCTCCTTCAAGATTCTTAGATCCTTCTACATTAACCCTTCTCCAATCTAGTTAATGCTCTTGCTTTTAACTTTTCACTGTTATAAGTAAACCGTTATATGCAAGTAGCTTTTTCCGTAGTTAATTTTCTTAGCTTTGAGTCCAAGGAAACAAATAATGAGCCTAACTATGTAGTAGTTAGGAGCACAGGTCTGGGAGCCAAACAGACGAAACATCAAATTCCAACTCTGACATTTACCGGCGACACAATTTATTTTCGTTGTTGTCTTGGCATTTTCTTTTGAAATATTGGGGTAATTCTACCTAACTAACAAATTTGGTTGTAATAGATAGGTAAAATAATCCTTCTAGATTGCAGTTGAAACAGGGCCTGGAATAAGTTAAGTGCATTGTCGTTTCAGTTTTACTAGATTACTAGATTTACATTTTAATTTTACTAGATTATAAAAACGTTTCTTAAATGTTCTGTATAATATGGAATGACACAGAGGATGAGCATGCCAACCTGCTTTGCATAGTATCCTCTGTGAATGTTATAGGAAGTTTCTAATTTGCTTTTTGCTTTCAATTTACAAATTTTAAAAATGAAGATGCCAGTGTCTAATTAATCTTTACGTGGGGAGGTAGGGAACGTCTCTAATGAGAGTAGCTATTACATACATGTACAAATATTTAACTTACACAAAAGCTCTCTGTCAGAAGACTGATCTCTTCTGTTATAGAGATAAAAAGATAGTCTCACTCTAGCTTTTCTTTAAATATAGCATGTCTGAGAGGAATGAGGGGACATAGAAAGAGCAACTTTTTTTTTTTAACACTTCTATGTCTATGCCAGAGATTTTGCTAGACATTGAATCACACTTCTTCCTAATGTCATGATCAACCCTATCTGTCATATTATTCCCATTCCTCAGATCTCGGTGTGTAATTGTGGCTTATCGGTCACATTCTTTTCTCGGACAGAGGCATGGTAGAATGAGGCCAACCATGGGGAAAGGGAGCTGACAGGACTGGAAGGGCCGAGAAGCTACTGGTGATAACCCATGATGATCAGTTTTGTCCTGTCATCTTCTTATCCCAAATCCCCATACCTTCGTGTTCTGATTGTGCAAAGCAATCTGTGCCATTTCCCCCCCATCCCCCATGGAAACAGTGGGCAGGAAACATGTCTCTGAGATCACAGATTGTCAGTGGAAGAGCTACAGGCAGTCCTTTCCACACACGGCCCAAACCCCTTTCCAGAGCTGAATCAGAATGGTGCAATAAGGTCCCTTTGATGATCCAGTAGAGAGAAGCCTAGATACCTTCTTTCTAATGCCTGCTACTGTAGGTACTGACCATGAAGCCCACTTCCTTTGGCTAAAAGAATATGACTACAGAACACAAGCTAATTAATGTTATGCCAATACCGTTTTGCTTTGCCACTGAGGAGATTGATTATGTGTATCGTGTTTTCATTTAAGCTGTAACAAACAGAGATTTCACTTTGCCAACAAAGATCCATCTAGTCAGAGCTATGGTTTTTCCAGTAGTCACCTATGAATGTGAGAGCTGGACCATGAAGAAGGCTGAGCACTGAAAAACTGATGTTTTTGGATTGTGGTGCTAGAGAAGACTCAAGTCAATCATAAAGGAAATCACCCCTGAATACTCATTGGAAGGACTGATGCTGAAGCTGAAGGTCCAATACTTTGGCCACCTGATGAGAACAACTGACCCATTGGAAAATACTTTGATGCTGGGAAAGATTGAGGGCAGGAGGAGAAGGGGGCCACAGAGGATAAGATAGTAGGATAGCATCACTGACTCTATGGGCATGAGTTTGATCAAATTCCAGGAGATAGTGAAGAACAGAGGAGCCTGGCATGATGCGGTCCACAGGGTCACAAAGAGTCAGACAGGAGTTAGAAACTGAACAACAGCAACATCTTTTCCATTCATAACTCTCGGGACAAGATGATTACTGTGGCAAATGCAAAGGCCCACAACAACGCAGACTCTGGGTGCTGATTTGGGGTTTCTACTACTGTTTCTAGCCAGAGTCAGAACCCAGTTCATTGCTCAAAAGTCAACGTTTGAGAGACAAGGGTTGATGGAAAAAGCAAGATGCATTATTCAGGAAGCTGGCAACCTGGGATAATGGTGGACTATTGTCCTCCAGAGTAGCTCCCTCTTACCAGTTAGAGGGAAAAGGGTTTCATAGGGAAAAGCCAGGAAGTCTCAGGGCTGTGCAGGCAGGGACCATGGGCAGAACAGCAGTCAGCTCCAACAATCATCTGGAAACTGGTTGTGCTGTGGTCTGGTCAGCGTCATCTTGACTGTTTTAAGCACAATTAGCCTTCAACTCTGTGTGCTCCCCAATGTGATGCTAGTGATAAAGAACCTGCCTGCCACTGCAGGAGACTCAGGAGGTGCTGGTTTGATCCCTGGGTTTGATCCCTGGAGGAGCGCATGGCAACCCGCTCCAGTATTGTTGCCTGGAGAATCCCATGGACAGAGGGGCCTGGTGGGCTACAGTCCACGGGGTCGCAAAGAGTCAGACACGACTGGAGCTGCTTAGGATGCACACACAGCCTTCAACTCTAGGGTCTGTTTCTTCCCTTTTCCTTCAGGCCAGTTCCTGGGATTGTGCAAGCCATAGATTCAGGACTGCTCAAGATGGAGAAGCTGATGTCATGGTTAGTCTAGTCACTGTGCCGTTAGCTCTCTCCCTTTGGTGGTGGCTGTGGTATCTGCAAAGCAACTCGAGGATGTGCGTCGGACGCTGTTATCTGTGTCCTTGAGCTAGGAACTAAAGATTCTGTGACTGTGTTGTCCTAATCATTAATTGCTTGAACCTCCTCTTTTGTGATTCAGGGGCGGTCTGGAGGCTACGGCTTTTCTACAGACAAGACAGGGTACGCGGAAGGGCTTCTGCATCTGCCAGGGCCTCACCGGGTTCTGCTTGGTTTCCCTAAGGTGAATGTGTGACCTAGTTTAGTTCTTTTCCTGATTGGCCCCCAGATGCCCCCTCTGTGAAAATGAAGGAGTTCGCTTGTCCCTTTCCTTGGTCCTTTCCTGCTGAGCATTCGTTCAAGTGATTAATAGGGGCCCGGGATGGTGATGGACAGGGAGGCCTGGCGTGCTGCAGTCCATGGGGTCGCAAAGAGCCGGACACGACTGAGCCGCTGAACTGAACCGAGAGGACCATGTGTTTTATGGGGCTCCACCTAGTGGCTTTTCCCCATATTGCAGCTCTAAGTTCTATCCGGTTTTCCTAGGCCTTTGGGGAGGTGCTTCAGATAGCTTTGGGTTGCCCATCACACAGTAGGTTTGTAATTAGTAAAACAGGGGAGGATGGGGAGGAGTGGTAGGAAGAAGGGGAGAAGGAAGATGCTTATTTTGGGAAAGAATCCGCCTGTAATGCAGGAGACCTGGGTTCGATTCCTAGGTGGGGAAGATTCCCTGGAGGAGGCCGTGGCAACCCCCTCTAGGATTCTTGCCTGGAGAATCCCATGGACAGAGGAGCCTGGCGGGCCACACCCTACAGGGTCGCAAAGTCAGGCACGACTGAAGTGACTTACCACACAACACTCACCCGAGCATCAGAACTGCAGCCTCAAATGATGGGAGTAAACTATTCTTACTTTGGAGAGATTTCGTACACAGAGACCACAGTTAGTGCATTCCAAGCAGAGTACTGTGCTAGAATTCTTGAGAGAAAAGTTCATAAGGGGAGGTAAGAAAAGCATGTCAAAATAATTAGTCCTATCAAATAATGCAGATGTATCCACAATGCACCTCCTTTGTTGACCCAGGGACGTAGAAATATCCAGGAGACGTGGTTCCTATTACCCTCAAGAGACTGGTGAGTCAGTAGGAGAGGCAGATGTTTATAAACATATTCATGATATTATATATATATATAAAATCTATAATAAAGGTGTTTTTTTTTTTCCCCAGTAACTATAGTTGTAATATAACAGAGGCATCTATTTTACTGGGAGAGTTAAGGAATCCTTCATGGAAGCAAAAACAGAATACTGTAGGAGAACAGAGTAGGAGAAAATCCTTCACAGAATAGAGGCTAGTGCTTAAAGGATAATTCGGCGTTTTCTAACAGGATGAGAGGAGCTCTTCAGATAAATGGAAGGGCATATAACTGCACGTGTTAAGTGGAAAGTGATTCACAGCACTGATGTCAAATGCACGAGTGTTCAGAAATGGAGGAAAGTAAATTTATCTTTTTCCTGTTTCATTTGCTTCACCAAAAGCCCTGCCCTTATATGCCTTTCCTTTTTCTAAAAGGACTGAAATCATTATAGCCATGACTACCCTGTATGTTCGAAGGGAGTATGATGTATTTGTAAAGAATATGGGCTTTTGAGGCTGCAGATCTTGCTTTGAATCCTAGCCCTGTACCTTCCAGCTAATTAAACACTGACAGCGTTTTAGGTCTTCGAGATTCCTTTACTCTGACTCCTTTGTAAAGAAGAGAAATAATAATACTCATTACATAGAATTATTATGAAGATTAAATGTGAGCACAAATATCAGAAACAAAATTTCTGACATCTTTATCCTCTATGAGATTTAAATGATAAAAATAATGGAAGTTGTTTGCTCAAAATTAGTGAGATTTTGATAAAATGAGTAAGTTACTTTAAAATTTAATTTATTGTAACATATACAAGATGTATTATAAAAATTGAATAGACCTATACTAGTAAAGAAATGTGTCTGAAAATAAAAACTTTCCCACAAAGGAAACTCCAGGGACAGATATGTTTAGTGGTAAATTATTCCAAACATTCAAGGAAAAAATAACACCAACTTCTGCTTAACTCTATGAGAATAAAAAAAGAGGGAATACTTCCAATTTTACAATGCCAGTATAAATCTTGATAACAAAATCTGATGCAAACATTATAAGAAAGAAATGTTTCAGGTTCATATCTCTCATGAACATAGATTCAAAGATCCGAAATTATGTTAGCTGGTAACTGAATCAAGTGAGATTAAGGTACATTTGTTTTAGATTGTTTCAGTATTAAAAAAATATTCACTATAGCTAGAAAATAAAGGAGAAAATCATGATAATCTCAATAGTTTCAGAGAAAAGCATTGATACCTCTCCTCACTCATTCATGTTATAAACTCTTAGCCTGCTAGAACTAGAGAGAAACTTCTTTAATATGCTAAAGAGCACCTTTCAAACTTTCACTGTATACTTCACAATTAAAATCTTTGAAGCTTGCACCCTGAGATCAGGAAGAAGATCAAGATGCCCACTCTCGTCTCTTCTGCTTAACAATATACTGGAGATCCAGTCAGGACCAATGATGTGAGTACCGAAGAGGAAGACATACTGTCGTTATTTGTGGATAACATGATTATAGATGTGGAAAATCCAAAAGGATCTCCAGACCACTTATAAGAATTAGCAAGTGAATTTAGTAAATTCAGTATACAAATATCAATTTGCACTTTATAGACCAGCAAAAAAGTGATTTGAAAAACAGTTAAAACTACGTAGCTAATGAATGATGTACAAGGCCTGCCTATACACAGAACACTTTGAAACACTATTGAGAGATTCTAAATGTACTCAGATCCAGATCAAAAACAAAAAGATTAAAAGATGTTAGTCCCAATTGTATGGAAGCCCCAGTCAGGAGACACCCTATTAATTGCTTATCAAAGGATGATTTTCCAAAAAGTTTTGTGAAAAAACTCATTGATTTCGACGCTTTGTTCATGTCTGGCAGGAAGGGTTGTGATAGTCTCATGAATGTCTCCAACATCACACGAGCTAAGGAAGAGAGTGTTGATAGTGATCTTCAAAGTGCAGCTGATGGGGGGTGAAGAAGATGGGGAGGGCTGGTAGAACAGACGGATTCATGTCTGTGTAGCTGCCCTGAGGATCCACAGGCGAGTCGCAGGTCACCTGACTTAGGTTTCAACTGTAACCAAGGCATGGTGTAGTAGCAATTTCCATCTTTTGATTCAACATTAACGTGCACCCAAATCTAACTTTTAGTGTACTAAAAGTCATGTATAGTCTGTCCTCTGTGGAACTAAGCCCTCGTGGTGAGGAATATTAGGACAGTGTTATTCAAAGCATGGATAAATTTTGTGTGTCTATGGTTAAATTTATTGAGCACATACTATGTGTCAC
This sequence comes from Antilocapra americana, assembly GCA_007570785.1. NCBI lineage: Eukaryota > Metazoa > Chordata > Mammalia > Artiodactyla > Antilocapridae > Antilocapra > Antilocapra americana. Next base: position 17,514,558 of record ML661325.1, on the reverse strand, counting down.
GTGCTCTAGAAGAGATTTGACACATGTAATACCTGTTAGATATTTTGGTACTTTTCTCAGAGATAAGGGACTGAGACTCATAGAGTTTATGCAGCTTGCTCAATGCATCTAGATAGTTGAGTCAAAAGTCAGTTTTGAACTTGGACTTACCTGACCCTAACCCTAAAACTTGAGCTCTTTTCATTATACCATGATGCCTACAGAGTTGAGGTGTGTGATAAACCATTTAGTTCAGTAACTGATACATCATTAGAATTCAGTAAATTCCATTCTTATTTCATTGTTATTAAAATATGGCTGAGTCTTTGAAGGAGTATTTTTTTTTAAAAAAGTTAGAGTTTGAATCTCTTTTCCAATAATTGATAGCTTCTTGGTGGTACACATTGTGAAAAACTATAGGAATGATAATACAAAACATCATGAAGATTTCTCTAAGCTTTTCTCTCAAGAATGGACAGTAAGTGAAAATAGCTAGGATTCAAGAAAACCTGTACTATGGGCTGGGCTTCCCAGGTGCTGCTAATGGTAAAGAACCTACCTGCCAATGCAGGAAACATAATGAGATGTGAGTTCAATTCCTGGGTCAGGAAGATCCCCTGGAGGAGGGCATGACAACCCACTGCAGTGGTCTTGCCTGGTGAATCCCATGGACAGAGGAGTCTGGCAAGCTGCAGTCCACAGGGCTGCAAAGAGTTGGACACAACTGAAGTGACTTAATATGCATGCACATACTTTCCCTCTACTGTATTCCCTTGGTAACAAACTCTTAAAAATCTGTGATACTCTTCAAAGAGAAGAAAGATTTGCTCCAAATGCTGAGGATCAGTTTATCCGTGGTGTATTAATCATTGGATAAAACCTTAATTTATTTCATAAATAACAATTTGGAAAGTCTTTATAAATAAACAGCTAGGAAGTGAATTAGTTCTTCCACCTTGAATGAGTTAGATTCTTGTGGCCATTGCGTTTGCAGTAAAGGAACTCTTCCTGCCTTTTGAGGAGGTTGTTATTGAGTCGCTAAATCACGTTTGACTCTGTGACCCCAGGGACTGTAGCCTGCCAGTCTTCTCTGTCTGTGGGATTTCCCAGGTAAGAATTCTGGAATGGGTTGCCATTTCCTTCTCCAGGGGATATTCACAATCCGGGGTTCGAACCTGTGTCTCAAGCTGGCAAGTGGATTCTTTACCACTGTGCCACCTGGGAAGCTAAATTCTTCATGAAAAGAATTATTTTTCATTTTGCATTCTGGAAAATAGTCCAATAGAAGCACAAGAAGCTCTTTAAAGTGTTTGCATGATAACAAGTAGGAATGAATAACCACATTTCTAATTTACCAGTTATTTTCAAGGAAAGAGAAAGGCAACTTTTTATTTAAAAATACCATTAACAAATATTACCCACATGTGAACTCACATTGTAGATTGTGTGTGACAAATATTTCATCTTCAGCAGTCTTTTTAAATTGACACTTGGTGCTCCATAAGAGGCAGTCCTTATTAGAGCCCATTTCTCTTTAGGAAGTTTAAACACGTTTTTTTTTTATTTAAGTGTAACAAACCACAGTTACTATTTCCCTAATCATTCTTTCCTAGATTCATTTCCTCTCTCACAACCCAACAGCCACTACTGTTCTCACTTCACACCTCTTTCTCACAAAGCTCATCCTCTAAGAAACTCAGTTAGCACACCATATAGGTAGCTGTTGTTTCAACACCCACCTTTATCCCAAGCTCCAATCGTTTTTCTGTAAATGTTAGCAGGCAGTGCCCCTTGAATGCCCTACTAGTCCCCCCAAATCAGATTCGGATTGTACTGGCTTTTTTGTTTGTTTGTTTTAAAGCTTTACTGAAGTATAGTTGATTTACATATTGTGTTAATTTCTGCTTTCCAGCAGTGATTCCCTCACACACAAGTATATAATTTTTCATACTCTTTCCCATTATGGTATATCACAGGATATTGAATATAGTTCCCTGTGCTGTACACTAGGGCCTTGTTATTTATTAAACTGACTTTAAATACCAAGTATCTGTTGGGAAATTTCTAGGCATGCTTGTCTCTGTTCTCTAACTGCAAAATGAAAAGTGTCTTAAATTTAAATACATAGTCTTCTTTCCACCCCATACAACGTTGCATTATTATAAGAGCTACTGTGTATTGAACCATCTGATTGTGCTCTATGTACCGTACATGTTACCCTGTATACAGGAGATTTGTTTAATTAAAAAATGAAGGTAGATGATATTATCTTGATTAAAAAATGTTTAGGCTCAGAATGTTTTATGTGCCCAAGATTCATATAACAGAGAAAAGATTCAAGCCACAATTTTTAGGATTTCAAATTTAGCTCTTTCCACTACTCTCTGCCTCTAACATTCTCACTCATTTTAAAAATATAGTATAGTGGTTAAGAGCATTTACAAGAGTCAGCCTACTTGAGTCTGAATACTACATGTTATATTTACTATGCTTATGACTTGAGGTCAAATGACTTTGTTTCCCTCTGCCTCAGTTTTCTCATCTATCAAGTGGAACTAGTAAAAGTCCATACCTCACTGGATTATAAGAATTAGATGAAATAGAAATAACCTAATACAGCATAGTAAGCTCTCAATATATTTTCCTGGGAATCATCTAATAGTTATGCTATCTTATTAATCCATTATTAAAAATTTTCCTGTATACCTTTTCATCTTTTTTACTCTGAATATCCATCGTCCAAATATAAGGATTTATCTTGCTAAATGACTAGTCCATTTTCTGTCCTAGCGACACACTCTTTCTGTGTCTGCAGTCGTTCTGGGGCTGCACTTCTTTCCAGGAATACCCTCTCTATTCTTTGTGTGGTCAGATCCTACTCACCACTTCAGGCCCAGCTCAAATTTGTGCTTAACCAAATTCTTCTCAATTTGTACTGAGAAACCAGGAGTTAATTTTGTTTTATGATTGAGTGTGAGTGATAATCCCTCCGTTGTGTCCGACTCTGCAACCCCATGGACTGCGGCCCGCCAAGTTCCTCTGTCCATGGAATTTTCCAGGCAAGAATAGTGGAGTGGGTTGCCATGTCTTTCTCCAGGGGATCTTCCTGACCCAGGAATCGAACATGGATCTCTTGCATTGCAGGTAGATTCTTTACCATATAAGCCACCAGGGAAGCCTACTATTAAGAGACATTTCTAAGTATAAAAACAGGTCAACTTAGAAAGTATCAGCAGATACATGCTTGACTTTATCTTATAATCTATAGATAATACATTAGACTATGTCATGAATCCATAAACCTTTTCCAAAGAAATACCTGAGACAGAAATAGTGACAAAGTTATAAATGACAAGCATCAATTCGATTAAATAATTTAGATGAAGTTTAGCTGTCTCGAAGAGATGGGGACTGGGCAAGTGGTCAGGAAGGAAATACGATGTGCTTTTAATTTTGGATGAAAAATAATGTTCAGTTCCATGTTGCTGAACATAGTTCTGTTTTTGCTAAATAAACCCTCTACTTCAAATTACCGTGCAAATGCTTAATTAAAGCGCTGCCTCTGGCCTTTGTTTTGGAATCTGTTACTTTTGTTGCCGCCTTCTGATCGCTGCCCTTGGAAGCTCCTGCTTCTTTCCTGCTGTCCCCTGAAGGCTCAATTGCCCTCCCGCTGCCCTTGGAAGCTGCAACACCCCTCCCGTGGTGCTTCCAGCTCTGGTTGCTCCGTGGCCACAGAAAGCTGCCAGCGCCGTGAGTCGTGCCCCCTTCCCTGTACTTCTGTGCAGCGGGGCTATCCAAGCCAGCACCCTGCTTTCCTTTGCGAAGGGCCATTCCCCTCACTTTGGAATCAATATTGTCTCCCAGTTGTGCTTTAAGTTCTTTCCAAGCATAGCTAAGCTTTGGCATTCGAGTTTAACATTCTTGGGTGGTCTTACCTATTCCTGTGAACCTCAGATTAATACACACTACTCCAGGTGGGTGAAGAACCCACCTGGCAATGCAGGAGACATAAGAGACCTGGGCTCGATCCCTGGGTCGGGCAGACGCCCTGGAGGAGGGCACAGTTACCCGCTCCAGTATTCTTGCCTGGAGAATCACATGGACAGAGGAGCCTGGCGGGCTACAGTTCAGGGGGTCGCAGAGTCAAACTCGGCTGAAGGGACTTAGCATGCACACACTCCTCTCTGCACATGACAGCCTGATGCCACAGTCCTAGCCTTGTCTACCAAAGGACAGATTTTGTGAGTCGCATCTGGCTTTAGGGAAAGAGACTCTTGGATACTTGGTTCTCCGAGGAAATATCATTCTCTCCTTACTGTTACCATTCACTGATTAATCACGATCTGTTGTGAATACACTGCATGTAATTACTGACATTATCAAAATTTTGTGGAAAGATAGTTGTGCTGTGTATTCATCAGGGTAATTAATCCTAGCTGCTGAGGAAAACAAACTCAACTCACAGTGGATTAAAAAAAAAATATGGTTTATTTTTTGCTCATGTTGCCATCTGCTTAGGGTCAGGTGATCTGCTGCAGATCTTGAGGAAGTGCTGACTTCCAAGCAGTGACTCAGGGAAACTGGTTTCCCATCATGCAGCATGATTCCCCACATGACACACAGTCATGAGTGCATTAGACTGGGAATCAATCACTGGAGTGGTTTACAGTGGGGTTATATAATAGTCACTGCCAACGGTGACCGCAGGGGCTTCCCAGGTGGCTCAGTGGGTAAAGAATCCACCTGCAATACAAGAGATGCAGGAGACATGGGCTCAAACCCTGGGTCGGGAAGATCTGCTACAGGAGGGCATGACAACCCACTCCAGTTGGACAGAGGACACGGGCAGGCTACAGTCCACGGGGTCACAAAGAATCAGACACAGCTGAAGCAACCAAGTGCACATTTAAGGTGACTGCAGCCATGAAATACAAAGACGCTTGCTCCTTGGAAGGAAAGCTATGGCAAACCTAGACAGTGTAGTAAGAAGCAGAGATGGCACATTGCAGACAAAGCTCCTTATAGTCAAAGCTCTGTAGTCATGTACAGATGTGAGAGTTGGACATAGGAAGGCTGCATGAGCACTGAAAAATCGGTGCTTTTGAACTGTGGTGCTGGAGAGGATGCTTGAGAGTCTCTTGGACTGCAAGGTGATCAAACTAATCAGTCCTAAAGGAAACCAACCCTGAATATTCACTGGAAGGACTGATGCTGAAGCTGAAGCTCCAATACTTTGGCCACCTGATTCGAAGAGCTGACTTATTAGAAAAGACCTTGATGCTGGGAAAGACTGAGGGCAGGGAGAGAAGGGGATGACAGAGGATGGTGAGTGGATAGCATCACTGACTCAGTGGACCTACATTTGAGCAAACGCTAGGAGGTAGTGAAGGACAAGCAAGCTAACATACTGCAGTCCATGGGATTGCAAAGAGTTGGACACCACTTAGCAACTAAACCTGGTGGCTCAGAAGGTAAAGAGTCTCCCTGCAATGCAGGAGACTCAGGTTTGATCCCTGGGTCAGGAAGATGACCTGGAGAAGGGAATGGCTACCCACTCCAGTATTCTTGCCTGGGAAATCCCATGGACAGAGGAGCCGGGTGGGCTACGGTGCATGGGGTCAGAAAAGAATTGGGCACAACAGAGGGACAAACACACTTAGGGAGTAAATAACAACAATGACTTAATAGTATATCTCCACTCACATTTTTTTGGCCGGATCCCGGTCACATGGCCTTAACTCAACAACAGAAGCTGGGGATTACTTTTCTTGTGTTCTCTGGAAGAGGAAATGGAATTGATCAGCCTCTAGCTTGTCTGAGACCAGTCAACAGTCTCTCCTTGACTGGTATCGATCTGAGAGACTTCTATGAAGCTATTTCTTACCTGCTCCCCCTGAAAACTAGATCATGTCTTGACTATTCCAGTCACTCCCAGATAATAGAGCATCGTTTTAGTTCCAAGAACAGTCTCAGTCTAGTAATTGAAATGTCCAGACTGACTCTGAAATCCATTTGAAACTAAAATATTCCTCTTTCTGTCCTGCATCTTCATCACGGTGAGAAGCCAGGTATGGGGCAGGAAACAGGATGAGCTTCTCTTCACTAGCGGTGATTCCCGAGACGAGGATCAGCACAGGGAGGGAACCAAGAGGATACACTCAGGGAATACCAGGTTTTAACTGTATGCTCATAGTCTGGAGCTAGTGCTCTCTGGGCATGGTAGACATTAATCATCTTTTTTCCCCTTCGTGTAGTACATTTATGAGTCCCTTGGAGATTTCCCAGTTAAGGACATTTGATTTCCACACCCTTGATGTTGGTAACATCTTCATCTTGGCTGTCTTAATGATCCCTATCTCTTTTTCTTTGTTTTGTTTTTAACTTTATGTATTCATTTTTGGCTGTGCTGGCCCTTCGTTGCTGCCCACGGGCCTTTTCTGGTTGTAGCAATTGGTGTGTAGGCTTCTCATTGTGGTGGCTTCTCTTGTTGCAGAGCACAGGCTCTAGGATGCTTGGGCTTAGTAGCTGTGGTGCCGGACTTGGTTGCTCCCTGGCATATGGGATCTTCCTGGGCCAGGGATAGAACCTGTGTGTTCTGCACTGGCAGGCAGGTTCTTAAACTCTGGACCCCCAGGGAAGTCCGATCCTTACCCTTATGTTTATGCATCTAATAAACATGTTCATAACGAGGCTGACTCTTGGACAGTTTTTTTTTTTTTTAATCCTTCAGACTGGCTCCCAATTATCCAGTCTTTCTTGGCTTCTTGACAAATGATCTGACATCAGTGGACACTAAGCTTCTTCCCAATGCAGATAGCACATTTCATTCTGACACTAGGACAATAGTCACAGCCTGTTCATTTTAGATTTCTCAGGCATTTCTTTGCAAACTGCAAGGTGTAACAGAAAGTGGGGTCCGGCTGCTTGCTGCTCAAGAATGAGGTGAAATTGGTGGAAAGGAAAGTTGGCTTTATTTTGGATGCTGGCAGCCTGGGGAAGGGCGGACTCCTGTCCAAAGGCTGACCCGCTTCACTGACAATGAGTGGGCAAGAGCTTTGATAGTCTAAGCGGGGGGCTCCATGCAGAAACAGCACAGTCAGCTCTGATAGTCATCCTGAAATTAGTCATGCAGTTGTCTGATCAGCATTATCTTGATTAGGTACAGTTAATCTTCAAGCCATTTCTCAAAACTGTGGCAGCGTATGTCATGGCTATAGCCTGATCATCACGTAGTTAGCCTTTTTGCCTGATGGAGGTTCCAGTGTCTCCAAGAAAGCTCATAGGATATGGCCCAGAATATTATCTATAGCCTTTGAGAAGGAACTAGAGGTTCTTGACTTTGCTTAATGACTAAACTACTATTATTTGGTCTCCTTTGACTGTTTTCTTTTGTTTCTGAATGTTCTCACTCCTCTGATTCAACTTATTTTTTGATTAACATTTTTCCACAGATGAAAGGCAGGCAGAGAACATGAAGGACAGGGACCACAGCGTCTTGTTCCTATTCAGAGGGTTGCATGAAGGTGAAAGTGAAGGTCGCTCAGTCGTGTCTGACTCTTTGTGACTCCATGGACTACACAGTCCATGGACTTCTCCAGGCCAGAATACTGGAGTGGGTAGCCATTCCCTTCTCCAGGGGATCTTCTCAACCCAGGGATCGAACTCAGATCTCTTGCATTGCAGGTGGATTTTTTACCAGCTGAGCCACCAGGGAAGCCCAAGAACACTGGAGTGACAGCCTATCTCTTCTTCAGGGGCTCTTCCTCATTCAGGGACCGAACCCAGGTCTCCCATGTTGCAGGCTGATTCTTTACCAGCTGAACCACAGGGGAAGCCCAAAGGGATGCAGACCAAGCTATATATGACGTGCTTTTGTTTAATGATTTCTTTGACTGTGTCAGGTCTTAGTCTCGGCGATCCCTTGCATCACGTGGGATGACTGGTGCCTGGACTCTCAGGCTGTGGGCTGTGGGCTCAGAAGTCATGGTTCTGCAGCGTGTGGGATCTTAGTTCCTCACCCAGGGATGGAACCTGCGTCCCCTGCACTGCAAGGAGGATTCCTAACCCCTGGGCCACCAGAGAAGTCCCTATCAGTGCTTTCTTGAAACCTTTCACAACCTTCCTGAAATAAAAAGAAGCACATCTTTCCCCTTATATAAGAGAAGTGGAGAGGAAAAAGTATTATAACATTCTCAACTGTTTTCCTTCCATATTTCTCTCATCCTTCAACCTCATCTCAGGAGGCTGTGGCTTTTTAGTCACATTGTTTGCAAGATCTTCATGGGTAGTTTGAATTCCTTTGAAATTTTAGGGAAGTGAATGTTGACATATATTGCATTGTTTCTCTGACCTGAGACAATACTGAGAAAATCATCAGTTTAACATATTGTTGGCTTAATAATAAGCAAAATATCCAAGGAATGATTTGCTTTTAAGAAATAAATCAGAGTGGATTGTCTGGAAGTCATGGTTCACTCATTTGCACTCTGACTGGGAAACAAAGAGGAAGAATTAGACCTTAGTGCATTGGGTCTCATCTTCAGATTTTTTCCAACGCTATTTATTAATAAACCTATGTTTCCCATTTTTACTTGGTTTATAATTAACATACCATATTATATTAGTTTCCAGTGTATAGAATAGTGTTTCAGTATTTTTAAACCTTATGATCACCTCAGTAAGACCAGCTGCCATCTGTCCACATACAAACTTCTGACAATATTATTGACTGTATTCCCTATGTAGTCAGTTATACATATGTGTGTATATGTATCCCTGTGGCTTTACAGCTATGAGTTTGTGCCTCTTAACCCCCTTCACTTATTTCCTCCAACTCCCCAGCCCCCTTCCCTCTGGCAATCAATAGTTTGTTCTATAGGAGTCTATAGGAGTTCCTATTTTGTTTTGTGTATTTGTATTGTTTTTTAGATTCTACATGTGAGATCATATTCTATTAGTTTTCCTCTTTCTGATCTAGTTCGCTTAGCACAATACCCTCCAGGTCCATTCATGTTGCTGCAAATGGCAAGATGTCATTCTTCTTTTATGGTTGAGTAATATTCTATTGTATGTATACACGCCACATCCTCTTTATCCATTTATCTATGGACAGACACTTAGGTTGTTCCATCTTGGTTATTTTAAATAGCGCTGCAGTGAATAGGGGTATATATATCTTTTAAAATTAATGTTTCATTTTCTTCAGGTAAATACCCATAAGTGGAATTCCTGGATCATAAGGTAGTTCTACTTTTAGTTTTTTTGAGGAAACACCATACTGTTTTCCATAGTGATTGTACCAATTTACATCCCAACCAACAGTGTATGAGTTTCTCTTTTCTCCACATCCTCATCAACATTTGTTATTTCTTGTCTTTTTTTGATAATAGCCCTTCCGACAGGGGTCAGGTGATAATGAATTGTGATTCTGATTTGCATGTCCCTGATGATTAGTGATGTTAAGCATTTTTCCACCTGCCTGTTGACTATCTGTATGTCTTCTTTGGAAATGTCTATCCAGGTTCTCTGACTCTGTTTTTTTTTAATCAGGTCATTTGTTTGATATTAAGGTGGTTGGGGACTGAGTCCTTAACCTGTGGAACCCGATGCTGTCTCCCAGTAGATAGTGTCAGGACTGAGTTGAACTATAGGACTCCGTGGAGAAGAGCACAGCAACCCACTCCGGTATTCTTGTGTGGAGAATCCCATGGATAGAGGAGCTTGGCGGGCTGCAGTCCATGGGGTCGCAAAGAGTGAGACACGACTGGAGCGACTTAGCAAGCAAGCAATAGGGCACCCGGCTGGTATCAGGTGCTGTGGGCAATTCTCCCAACACAGTGGAAATGGAAGGCAGGATCACTGTAGCCTCTGAGGTCCTCCCAAGTTCCTAGTTTGTTTTACACCAGCCCTCTGTGATTGCTGAAAGCTTTCTGATTTCTCTTTCCCTGGCAGAGGCCATAGGTTTGGGCTAAACACAGGCCTCAGCTTGCTGTCACAATGGAGATTATCAGCTCATTTTCCCAGGACACTCCTTTCCCTGAAATTCTAACCTAGTTCCTGTTGTTCTCATACACTCTTGCTACCATTCTGAAGTTAAGCTTTCTGTCCCCTGATATATACATGTGTGTGTATGTATATCTAAAACAAATACATGTATGTGAAAATGTTAGTCATGTCCAACTTTGTGGCCCCTGGACAGTAGCCCACCAGGCTCCTCTGTCCGTGGGATTCTCCAGGCAAGAATACTGGAGTGGGTGGCCATACCCTTCTCCAGGAGATCTTTCTGACCCAGGGCTCGAACCCAGGTCTCCTGCATTACAGGTGGATTCTTTACCATCTGAGCCACCAGGGAATCCCACACACATGTATACATGCGTATTTAAAATTTTCATGCTATTTTACTATTTATTTATGTCTATTTCCATTAGTGATTATTCCTGAGGATTTATTATTTCATTTTCATGGCACCTAGCACTGTAACTGCTCTTGGTACACAATTAAGAAACTTTGTTAAATTAAATATGTTTGGTTATGAACTAACCTGCCTCTTCTTTAATTTTGACTAATTTTGGAGTTTACTTAAATTATCACATATTTTTGAAATAAAATAGAATACAAGGTGGTGAAGAATCAGATATGAAAGCTTCCTTTAAGCACATAAAGTCTAGGGTAGAATGAAAGTCATAATGATTCTCTGAGTTGTCTTCATTAACAGAGCGTTTCTTCTTAATTGCCTGAGAGGTGAGGAATTTCTGGGTGGTATATTTCCATTTCATAACTCTCTTCTAGCTCTTTCTCCTGGATTCTATTTCTTCTGGTCCTTTTCCCAGCAGGCTTGAGAATTTCAGAAACGTAGAGCAAGTCTTCTAGCTCCATGTTTACTTAAGGGAAAATTCTGTGTGAGATTGCTTCTCAGACTTGAGTAAAATACATGTTATACATGCTAAGTTGCTTCAGTCGTGTTCGACTCTTTGTGACCCCACAGACTGTAGCCCACCATGCTCCTCTGTCCATGCAATTTTCCAGGCAAGAATACTGGAGTGGGTTGAGTAAACTGTAAACCTCCCTTAAAAGGAAAATATTTTCATGGATTTCTAGCATTGTCTTAACTTATTTTTTATTGTAGCATTAATAAAATATGCTGAAGAACAGGTATAAACTCACTAGCTCTTTTAGAACTAAAATATCAAAACACACGTATATGTAGTTATGTACATATGGGCTTCCCAGGTGGCTCAGTGGTAAATAAACCACCTGCAATGCAAGAGATTCAAGAGATGTAGGTCCGATCCTTGGGCAGGGAAGATCCCTTGGAGAAGGAAATGGCAGCCTACTCTAGCACTCTTGCCTGGAGAATCCCATGGACAGAGGAGCCTGGCAGGCTACAGTCCATAGAGTCGCAAAGAATGGAGCAAGGTGGAGCAACAGAGCATATATAAATATAAAATTTTATTAAAATTAAAATATTAATTGAATGGGATAGGTGATGTCATCTTTTAGATTTAAAGGCCAACATTGAATTTAATAGTATAAATATGCACTTGCTCATTTGCTGTTTTACTTTCTGTGTTTTTTTCTATTTACTTTTTCTTGAAGTATAGCTGATTTACAATGTCATGTTAGTTTCACGTGTACAGCACATGATTCAGTTTTATATATCTATTCATTTTCATATTTTTCCCTTATAGGTTACTATGTAATACTGAGTATAGTTCGCTGTTCTATACGGTAGGTCCTTGTTGGTTGTCTGTCTGTTTTACTTTCTGTGTACTTGATTTTGTTCTTTTGAACTGCTCAGATTACTTTTTTGGTTGTTATTCACTGTCACATTCATTTTAATTTAATTTTTAATAGAACACTTTTGTAGCTACCAAAACATGATTCTAGTGGGCCAATTAAATTAATGTTCCATTATAGAGTACAACACTGGAAAATTTTAAGGACCACTTTAAACATTTCTTCATTTTATATTTACAACTATACATACTGCCGATGAACTTGTATAAGTTGGTAAGTTGACACAAATGACCTGCCCAATGTATTTGCTTGCACCTTGGACTGACTGTTCAGGGACAGATCAGTGTGAGTTCAGCATGACCTGTTAACATGATGCTATGACAGCTTTCAGCTGTCACAGCACCAAACTGATTATATATCCAAAAACAAACCAGGGGACAGAATTAATTTTCAATTTGGTTCTCTTCAGGGGTCTCCAATCCCTGATATCTAAGGTCTGATGATCTGAGATGGAGCTGATATGATAATAACAGAAATGAAGTGCATCATAAATGTCATGCACATGAATCATCCTGAAAACACCCCCCACCCCCACCCCGTCCATGGAAAAATTGTCTTCCATGGTAGCACAGTCCCTTGTGCCAAAAAAGGTTGGGACAGCTGCTAGACAATCGGTTTTATTCTGTTTGGTCTCCCAGATTTAATGGAACATCACTGCTGTGTCTATGAAACCTGCTTGGGTGCTGCATCTGTCAAGGCACTGTCTCAGTCTTGGTCATTGTGGGGGACAACACACTGTATGCTGAAGAAATCACTTTTATTTCTAGTCTCAAGACAAGGAAAGATGGCATAGTAGCATTTGCCACCTGAGTATTTTCCACTCAAAATATAACACTTGCTCAAACTCATTCTCCTTATGCCAGCTTTTCCTGTGTTGGGCAAAAGAATTCCTTGTCTCCTTTGGTTCTGCTAGAGGTGTGACACAGAGTCCTCCAATGCTGGGCTCTCTCTGTGTTCCTCCCATGGCTTGGGACATGCATGCATGTGTGGGTGCTCAGTCACTTCAGTTGTGTCCAACTCTTTGTGACCCTGTGGGCTTTCCTTTGTCCAGGGAGTCTCTAGGCAAGAATATTTGTGTGGGTTGCCATGCCCTCCTCCAGGGGATCTTGCAGACCCAGGGATCAAACTCACATCTCCTGCATCTCGTGCATTGCAGGTGGATTCTTTACCCACTGCGTCACCTGGGAAGCCCTCCATGTGTGAAATTAACTATAATTAAAGGTAGAAAGTCTTGAACATTCCAAGAGAGCCTTATAAGATAAAATTGTATAAAATTTCAGATAAGTGAGATTCCTTTCATTTAGGATATTTGAAAAGATAGATTGAAATATAGCATATGAATGATAGTTCTACTCACAACCGTGTCTTGTGTTCTGGTTCCCTGATCCCTAGCTAGCATGCAGCTTTCTTCCCTTTTCCTACTAGAGTCTCTCTGCTTGATTGCCAAGATCAGGGTCTACATAGGCTGTGTGGTAGCTTTGTGCAAATGAGAGAAAGGTGCCTGCTTCCCTAGGTGAATGCAGCCCAGCACCAGATTGCATGGTCTGGTAAACAGAGCACAAGCTGGTTTCAACCTCCATTTTTTCTGTTGGTTGAGTGCCCCTGTTCAAGGTGTAACATACACAATTGTCTATGGTGGCATCAACCATCATTCACCTTAGATATTGTAACATGAATCAACTTATATGATTAGTTGATATAATATAATGTGATACATTAATGGAGGATTTGGGAAATAAAATTCTCTTTCTGTGGAAGCTACTAAAAAAGACACTCGGTCTCATTGGACATGAATAAGAAAGAGATAGCCTTAGTTAATGCAGGTTGCTGTCATAGGATCATGAGATCTTGCAACCAAGCCCAACAGGAAGCTATATTAGGTATAACATACAAACATACAGAAATGACTCAAATACAATGCAGGTTTGTTCCTAACTTACATTGTTTAAGTTTTTTTTTTTTTTTTAATTTTCTTTACTTTATTGTGTTGGTTTTGCCATACATTGACATGAATCTGCCATGGGTATACATATGCTCCCCCTCCAGAACCCCACTCCCTCCTCCCTCCCGATTCCCTCCCCCTGGGTCATCCCGGTGCACCAGCCCCGAGCATCAACCCTGGGCTGGCGATTGATTTCACATATGATAATTAACATGTTTCAGTGCCATTCTCCCATATCATCCCACCCTTGCCCTCTTCCACAGAGTCCACGAGACTGTTCTATACATCTGCATTTCTTTTGCTGTCTCGCATGCAGGGTTCTCGTTACCATCTTTCTAAATTCCATATATATGCGTTAGTATACTGTATTGTTGTTTTTCCTTCTGGCTTACTTCACTCTGGATAATAGGCTCCAGTTCCATCCACCTGAGTAGAACTGATTCAAATGAATTTTTTTTTTAATGCTGAGTAATATTCCATTGTGTATATGTACCACAGCTTTCTTATCCATTCGTCAGTTGATGAGCATCTAGGTTGCTTCCATGTCCCAGCTATTGAAAACCATGTGGCGATGAACATTGGGGTACACGTGTCTCTTTCAATTCTGGTTTCCTTGGTGTGTATGCCCAGCAGGGGGATTGCTGGGTCATATGGCAGGTCTATTTTCAGTTTTTTAAGGAATCTCCACACTGTTCTCCACAGTGGCTGTACTAGTTTGCATTCCCACCAACAGTGTAAGAGGGTTCCCTTTTCTCCACATCCTCTCCAGCATTTATTGCTTGTAGACTTTTGGATGGCAGCCATTCTGACTGGTGTAAAGTGGTACCTCATTGTGGTTTTGATTTGCATTTCTCTGATAATGAGTGATGTTGAGCATCTTTTTGTGTGTTTGTTAGCCATTTTTATGTCTTCTTTGGAGAAATGTCTGTTAAGTTCTTTGGCCCACTTTTTGATTGGGTCGTTTATTTTTCTATTGCTGACATCCTTAAAAATTGCCAGCATCCAACAAGGTTTTTGTATGCCTATAAACATTGTTAGGTCTTCCCAGGTGGTAAAGAATCCACCTGCCAATGCAGGAGACACAAGAGAGGCAATGTCAATCCCTGGTTCACAAAGATCCCCTGAAGTAGGAAATGGCAACCTGCTCCAGTATTCTTGCCTGGAAAATTCCATGGACAGAGGTGCCTAAAGTCCATGGGGTCTCAAAGAGTCAGACACGACTGAGCTCGTATGCACATAAACATTGCTGGGCTTTGTTCTGGGATGATCTCATGTTAGTTAGAAGAAGTTTTATCCTTTCAGTTTTTACTTTTAGTGTTTGTTAGGAATAATGACAGAGCCTTTAGTTTCAGGCTAATTTAGTCCCACTGCTGAGACAAGACTCCTTTGAAAACTCTACTTAATACTCCCACGAACTGTGAGGGTTTTCAGCCTAGCTGGTGAGTATGTGTGTTAGCTGCTCAGTTGTGTCCGACTCTTTGCAACCTCGTGGACTGTAGCCCTCCAGGCTCTTCTGTCAGTGGAGCTTTCCAGGCAGGAATACTGGAGTGGGTTGCTGTTTTCCTCTCCAGGGGATCTTCCCAACCCAGGGATTGAATCTGGGTCTCCTGCATTGAGGGCAGATCCTTCAACCTCTGAGCCACCAGGGAAGCCCTAGCTGATGAGCAGAGACACTAATTTCAGCCCTGTGTGAGTGTCAGGTCGTGTTCCTTCTAGAACATTCTTTTTCCAGACTCAAATTATTTCCTCACACTTGCTGATCAGTACTGTGCTGAACGCTCCAGGGGGACGCTCTGCACATTTCCCAAGTGCTGGCTCTTTGTACCCCTCTATCCTTTATGACACTTTATCTTGTCAACTCTAGCGCCTAGGTGCCCCCAGAGTCCAGTCCCTGACTCCTCCTCCAGACAGTGTGCTGGGCCCTGCCTGAAGTTGCACTCCCTGAGTCGCATCCCAGCACCTCCCTCTTCAGGGGTGAAAGGAGGGGACTGATCGTGCTTAGTTTCTCAGTGACCACTGTCCTCCACTGCCTAACGTCTATGACTGATGCCTTGAAAACCATTGTTTCAAATATTTTGTCCAGTTCATTGACTGCTTCAGGAAGGAGGGTAAATCTAGTCTCTTGAGTCCATCTCAGTTAGAAGTGGAAGTGCCCCACCTCCTTACAGCTCCTGGCTCCTCGGCTTGCAACACAAAGCTTGCAGGATCTCTGTGCTCTTTTCCATCAAGCTGCAGAAAGAGAAAACCCACAAAGGATCACATGTCAGTAATTTTTATGAGTCAGACCTGAAGGGGGTTGCTCATGTCTGTGACGTCTCCCTGGCCAGACATGGGTCACATGGCCACGTCTGACCGAAAGGCTAATGGGACACTAGTCAAACAGAAAAAGGAAATGGGTTTTGGTGAATGTCTAGCCAGTTTCTGCCACGTTGCATTTTTATGGACACCAAATGCCTATTTTACTCTTCCTTCCACACAATAGAAGACACTTATTCTGTGTCAGGGAAGACAGTCATCAGGTATTTATGATCTTCAAGCGATGCTTGCTCTTCTCCACTGAGTCTGAATAGCAACTCTAATTATCTTGCAGCATATGAAACAAACAAACAAAAATACATTATTTGCCTCCCATGCTCACCCAGCATAAAGTATTGGAACAGAGTCTGTTCAGACAAAGGGAAAGAGTGGGATTCTACTGTGGCCCATAGCATTGATAAATGCTCTGCCAGCAGGCCCAGGGAGGCCCCTCTCCCCTAACAAACAGGGCAGGTCCTTTGATTAGACTTTTCTAGTTTCTGAAAAGAACATTTTCATCTTTTGCTTTCTGCAGGCCCTGGCTCCTCCCTCTGGGAGGTGCTTCCTTGTTAATTATCCTCCCTGATCTTTTTCTTTTAATTTATTTATTTTAATTGGAGGCTAATTACTTTACAATATTGTAGTGGTTTCTGCCATACATTCACATGAATCAGCCATGGGTGTACACATGTTCCCCATCCTGAACCCCCTTCCCACCTCCCTCACCATCCCATCCCTCTGGGTCATCCCAGTGCACCAGCCCTGAGCACCCTGGCTCATGCATCGAACCTGGACTGGCGATCTGTTTCACATATGATAATATACATGTTTCAATGCTATTCTCTTTTATGGTATGGCAATAGCTGAAATTCTGTCCTGAGGAGCAGTCCTTTCTCAGGGGGTACATAGATTTCATACTTCTTTTCTGTTCATGAAATTTTGGAGCCTGTCTATGTCTGAGGCATGTGTGGTCAAGATATCTTTAATGTTGGTTCATGACCGTGGATAGCTCGTGCATGCTTCTGAATGCTTTCTCCTTCCACAAGCTATTAGATTTATGCCACTTCTTGGTCACAACACAGTCACATGACCAAGCCTAACTGTAAGGAAGGCTAGGAAACCATACAGTCCACTTGCCTCATCAGGAGAAAGAGCTAAAAATTTTGGTGATCAGCTAACCAGTTTCTGCATGCAAACCAAAGCTGTGGAAGGTAGAGTAGGAAGATCAGAAAAGTGAGATCCTTCTTGACATCCTGGAGCTACTCAATCAAGTTCATTGTATTAATAGCACTGGATTTTTCAATGATGTTAGCTAACATTCTTTTTATTGCTGAAGAGTTTTAGTGGGATTTTCTATGACTTGCTATGCTGCTGCTGCTGCTGCTAAGTTACTTCAATCATGTCCGAATCTGTGCAACCCCATAGATGGCAGCCCACCAGGCTCCCCCGTCCCTGGGATTCTCCAGGCAGGAACCCTGGAGTGGGTTGCCATTTCCTTCTCCAAGGCAAGAAAGTGAAAAGTGAAAGTGAAGTCACTCAGTCGTGTCTGACTCTTAGCGACCCCATGGATTGCAGCCTACCAGGCTCCTCCATCCATGGGATTCTCCAGGCTAGAGTACTGGAGTGGGACTTGCTTTGCCAAGTATTGTAATTAATATAGTTGCCAGAAGAATTTTCCGTTAACATCAACAAACAAACCAAACACCCTGTGATGCCTGCCTCCCTGTTAACTATTTGTGTAAAGCACAATTAGAAGGTCTAGTGTTTGGGTTCCCATTGAAACATCTGATGTATCAGGCTTGTATCCTGGGAGATTCAGCATGGTCCACAGGATGAGGCTTCAAAATACATAACACAAGAATTTGGAGGTTGGCTAATTCCAGGTTTGAAGAAACACTTGGAATTCATGTTTATATGAGACTTAATCTCGTATTAAAAGTGTGATGTGTGATGTTCCACAGGTGGTGGTTTACTTGCTAAGTCATGTCCGACTCATTTGTGACCCCATGGACTGTAGCCCACCAGGCTCTCCTGTCCATGGAATTTCCCAGGCAAGAATACTGGAGTGGGCTGCCATTTCCAGGAGAAGGAAATAGTAACCCTGACCTCAATTTCCAACCCAGGAATTGAACCTGCATCTCCTGCTTGCCAGGCGGATTCTTTACCACTGAGCCACCTGTAAAGTCCATAAGACATCTCAAGGTCTCTGAATCTATGACCACATCTTTGAACTTCCCAAGAGCAGAAGAAAACCCATAGCTTAGTCACTGGTTCAAACTTGACTCTGGCTTTTGTTTGCTTTTCCCGGCTGAGAGATCAATTTAGTCTTAGCCACACTTCTTGGTAATAACCCAGTCTGAACTCAGGTCTTAAACTAAATTCAAACAATCTTACTTCTCAAGGCCAAAATAAAACTGGTATCTGCTTCCTTTTGTTTCCTTTATCAGCAGAGAAGCTCACTGATGTCTGCCTCCCTTTGTATCCTTATTAAGAAGAGAAACTTGTTTCCCCATTTCCTTTTTCTGCTTTTGGGAATCATTCATTCATTCATCAATTCAGTCAACAAATATTTACTGAATGTCCACTGAGTATCAGAGTCTGCACTGTGCTAGAAAAAAAGCTATATTGAGCAACTTCCACAGTTCAGAAAGGAGAAAAGCTCGTAGAGCATTTAGGCAATTTCTAGAATGGTAATAATTCTAGAATTATGGGGGGAAAGGTGTTGAAGTTAGATACTATTGAGTTTAACTTCCAATTTAATTACTTACAAATTGTGTTAATTATGAAATTAAGCTACCCTATCTGTGCTTCAATTTCTTTGTTGTAGAAGTGTGGATAATACCATTACTTCAAGGTTAGATTAATAGCTAAAGGATACAGAGTTAGTGAAAGTGCTTGGCACAGACTAGGGGCATAATGCTCCCTCTCTCCTCTTTCTTTTTCCTCTCTCACCTTCCCTCTACTTTCTTTCACCTTCTCTTCTTCTCTTTCTCATTTTCTGTTTTCCTTCCTTCTTTTCCAACACCCTAATTTTCTGTCTTTTTTCAGTTAAACACACTAATGGCTAAATTTCTATCCTCTGAGTTTAGACTGAAATTCCAACAAATACTCATCAGCACAAATAACACATTATATGCCCTTTAAGTATCTAATCAAGACTATAAATAAAAATATCACTTATGAGATACGTACTTTCTTTCCTTCCTAGATATTGCATAGTTGTTTTTTATTTTTATTTTTTTTATTCTGACTTCAAAAGTAACACATCGCTGTCCAACCGGGTTGATGTCTAGTGCTACTTCCCAGACATGTCACGGCGGTGTTACTGTAGAGAGCAACTAGACATCCAAAATAATAATCAAAAGTTAAAAGAATGACAGAGCAAAATATTTTAATGGAAGACAGAAAATCATGAGGATTTAGTAGAGCTTTTAAAGCTACTTGTTTATCTAATTGACCATGCTTGATAAAAAATTACTATTTGGATCTATTTCATTTTAATAAATAATTATAATAGGTGAATAATGAAAATAAATAGGTTTGTTTGATTCCATTTGCTATGTCTTCATCTTGAAGTAGAGTATTAATTTTAGTGCTCTAGAATTTGAGTATATCATATATTGTCATATATTACAGGTACTATCTTAAAAAGGATATGTTTGTAGAATTTATTTGTTGACTATCACCCCAAATTAAATCTTTAATTTAAAAAAACTTTGTCTTTATTAAAATGTGTGAAATGCTTTGATGCACTCAAGATAAAGAGCTCCAAGTACTAAGTATAATTAGATGTAGAAAATTCGCATGTGCTAAAAATTATGTTCAAAGGCCTCATTGATTTTTTTTGTGAAATTCACATTTTGAATGAATTCCCAAAATATATGAAAGGTAATTTTATAAAGTCCAAGAAGATTATTTTTATTATTCCTTATTTAATTTTTTTAAAAGCCAGATGTTTCATTATCTCTTGAAAAGGAAATATTTTCCTAGTGTGCCATTTCCTGTGATATATCACTTCCTTCCTACACAATATGATAAAAGTCAAGGAAAAACTCATTAAGACTCTAGTGATGTTATACTTAACAAGCTCTATTTGGATTGAGAAGTGATAATTTGCTAAGGTTCATCTTAGATACCCTTTTAAAAGACAATGATCTATGATTGTTTGGGGAAAAAATTTATTTCATCATGTTTGAAATGAGGGAAATCCTCATTATGCAAACAAGTAGAATTAAGAAATCAAGATATATGTATACAGTTTTTTATAACTATATTTATATACCTATGTATTAAATATATATTTTAAGAATAGAAATAAATAATAAAATAACACAATATATAATGCTGGCAGTAATTGTGTTAGATGATGAAATTATGGCTGATTTATTTTTTCTACTTTTGATACTTGCCAAACTTCCTGAAAATGAACCTTTAGGAATGTAACTACTATTTGTCTCAGAGTGGTGAGTGAAAATTCAAAGTTCAATATATGTACTGGCAGAAGCATTTATGACTTACTAGTAACTCTCCAAAAATAAATCTCCTTTTTGGTAATTATATTATGTTCCTTCATAAAATGGACAATAGTATGGTACAGATTGGTGAAGGGAAGTTCAGAAAATTATTCTCATTAAGCAATAATAGTTTAGATTTTTGAGCACCTACTCTACATACTTTACATTCTTCTACTTAGTACTCAGAACAACCCTACTAGGGAGTACCAGTTTTATCTCCATTTTACAGGGAATTCACTGAAGCACAGAGAGGTTAAGTATCTGGCCCATGGTCACACAGCTAACAAATGACAACAGCAGAATGAACCCAGGCTGTTTGGCTCCCGTGATTTCCCGTGATTATCAGGTAGAGAGTGATAGACCCACAGTTCAAACTCAGGTCTTCTTGATGCAAAGCAGTGTGTGTTTCAGACTTTCAGAGGGGCTGGGGACTCACGTTTAGTTGGCAGTGGTCAGTGATGCTTTCTTAGGGGAAGTTGAGTTCTTTTTGTCTTTTGGATCTATATATGCGCTCTGGAGTTCTTTTAGCCCTAGAGTATAAACCTCACAGTTAGTCTTACAGTAGAGTATCTAGTCTTACAGCAGAGCACATTTCCTCTTACAGTATGGGCAATAGAAAGACGTCATAACTGACGTTTGTGTAGTGAGCTCTTCAATTTCCTAAACAGTTGCTTAGTCATTTATCTGATTTGAGAACCTGATTTTACAACCAGGGAGGGTGATTTACTGCTGAAGAATCTCAGCCTCAGGGAGATCCAATGACAGTTCAAGGTCATACTCCAAGTGAGTTTTAGAGCTGAGACTTGACCCAGGAATTTATCTTTTTGGTGGAATTTGAAGAATCATGTATGCAAAATTAAGAGTTATTGTTGGCCTCCAGATTTAGTATGCCCCAAGGATCAGTCCCTGGGGTTGCAAAGAGTCAGACACGACTTAGAGACCGAACAACAATAGCAAGGATCTGTTATGTATGTTTCCTTCTCTCAGCCGAAATGACCACACCTTCCTTTACTTGGACCTGTGATTATAACCTTTTTAATAATGCTTGTCAGCCCAGTGTTCCAAAGCTTGTTTTTTCTAGTTATGCTAACTTCTTGTGTAATAAATACCAGGCAGCACTAGCTAATTAGCAAACAGCAGACAATGCACACTGGTACATAATGCTTAACTCTTCCGAGGCCCCTGTTTGCTGCTGGTGACTTGTGACCTCACCGTGAACCCAGATGCAGTAAAGCCACCACTGTGATTAGGGATAGAATACATGTAATCTTCTTAGCCTTAGTTGAAACTGTGAAAATCCCTTTCATCTTCAATTATTATTTATTTGGCCCTTTTCTCCAGAGGGCAAGGGGCTGTCTAATCCCCCAGGCTGAGCCTCAGGAGTCTGTTTGAGCAGGAAAGAATGCCAGCTTTGCATACCAGGAGGTGGAAGACTGGGCCATGGGGCCGAGAGGCCATGACCCCAGTGGGGCTGGAGGTGGGGAAGCTTCAGGACCTTGCTTGTCTGATGGGTATTTTCCAAAGGAGCTGCTTGAAAAATGACGCATGAAAAGTTCCTGGCTGTGTAAAATTCTCCTACCTGGAAGAGAATTAATCAACTGTAAAACAACAACAATGATCCCTAAACTGAGGTGCTCACAGTGACTCAGGAGACACTGGTTCAAGAGGATTCAGCTGCCTGAATTATTGCATTCCCAAAGGACGCACAAACTTTATTCCAGAACAGCCGAGCATGTTGGAAGATGTGTTCACCGAGACCATACGCCCAGATGGAATCACCTTGGAGGAGCTCAGCTTTAATGAGTCGGTGGTAAAGGCTTGGCTGAAGAATCGCATCATCAGGTGGAAGTAGCAGCAAGACACCTCCCACGGCCAAAAACACTCGTTTGATGGGGCCTGGAGCTCTAGGATCTTCCTGAGACTTCTGGAGGTCCTGGTGCCATTGTTTTTTCTGGAATTTATTATGGGATTATCAGCTTCAGAAAGTCTAATGGACAAGTCCAGGGGGCATCCGACCCGCCTTGGGACCCTGTTCCCTGTAGCCATAGGCCCCTTTGTGCAGTAGTGTGCCTTCCCTGGGGAGGATGAGCCCAGCTGTCAGGAGAAGCAGCTCCTCTCCAAGGAGCCGGGCACTGCTCAGCGTGGCTTCTGACTCAGGAACTCTGCTGCTGACAGAGATCTGGGACTGAAACCCTGATCGACAGAAAGGTATTCCAGACACCCTTAGTGGTAGACTAGAGTCTGTACTGACCAGAGCTAAGAGTTTGTCTTTTTCTCTCTTTGGAAAGAACAATGACAAAAGTAAACTCCCCTCTTTCCTCATTGAGAGGTTGTCTGTCTGTCCTTTTAGTTCTCCCTAAACCAACTTTCTGAAATAAAGATGGTCATTAGATGTAGAGGGGGTGTGGGGGCAGGGATTACTGGGGAACGACAGAAACAAGTCACTTTTTCCTGTCTCCCAGTTTGCCCTGATTTGAGTTCAGCTCAATGAAATGGTCTTCATTCAGTAATGCAATTTAACAATTCCTGTTTCCCACAGATCATCTCTTATCTGTTTCACAAAACACCTGGGTTATGGTTAAAGGCTTGGGTGTGTTAGGACTTGCAAATCTATAGGCAACTTACAATTCCAGTGGCATTTAAACACTTCCTGTGTGGTGCCCGAGGAGTTGAGAAGTGCTGGGCAGTAAATTTTCCAATAATTTTTAGGATGCTGCTATGAGATTGTTATTAAAAAAATCAACTTAATTGATCAAGTTATATAATTATGTTTTAGGAAGCTGTTACATTTCTTTAAAAAGTAGATAAATAGATCTAAACATTTCTTGGAAATCATGCTAAGAAAACAATCAACTAATAAAACAATCTCAGTGGAAGACTTAGAAAAGTAAGCTGAGGAAATCTTCCAGAAAGTAGAATAGTGAGACAAAAGAACAAAACAGTAATTTTAACAAGCCTTAATAATGCTGGTCTAGAGTTAGATTAGTTAGAAAAAGGTAGGAAAAAATTGTCTAAGAAATAATGCAACAATGCTTCTGGAAAATCAAGTGCATGAGTATCTGGGTGTCAGAAATTACTTAGTTACTTAAAAAAAGATATATTATGTAAAATCTCAAAATGCCAAAAGTAAATAAAAATAAATAGTAAATCCTAAGAGAGTTCCAAGATAGTCATGCATTAATTTTCAACACTTTTAAAATCTATATATGTATATTATAGAGAACTTAGAAAAGTACAAAGATGAAAAATCACCAATAAGTCTATCATTCATATTTTAAGTTTCCTTCCAGCTATATGTATAATCATGCACATACATTTGCAAAATAGAGTTGAGTATACATATGTATATATATATGTACACATTTATGTTTAATATGTAATTTTATATCTTGCTTTTTCCAGAATAATATTGTATCCTAAACATTGCATGGCTCTAAATATTCTGCATAAACATGATGTTTAATGGCTGTAAATATTAAATTTTATGGATATGACATTTCTTTTTAACCAATTTTCTATTGATTGGTACTCAAATGGCTACTAAAATAGTGCTG
The DNA here is from genome assembly GCA_007570785.1 of Antilocapra americana. Classification (NCBI taxonomy): domain Eukaryota; kingdom Metazoa; phylum Chordata; class Mammalia; order Artiodactyla; family Antilocapridae; genus Antilocapra; species Antilocapra americana. The sequence continues at coordinate 17,490,478 of ML661325.1, read as the reverse complement.
CCTTAAATAGCTAGTGCGTAAAGTCTTTGAAAGACTGATTATTTTCTTAGGATGGATTCTTACAAGTGGAATAAATGTTTAAATGGCGTTTATTCTTTGTTAGATAATTATGCCTGTATTTAAGACTCTTAATGCACATGGCCAGGTTATTGTTGAGAAAATCTGAATGATTTGGTGAAGCCTTTTGAAGCGGGTTCCAGGGGTATGAGATGAAGTGACCAGATTAACTTGGGAGTTAGGAGCAGAGTCACAAATGGAACACAGTTCTTAAAACTTGTAGTCCAGCAGTCTTTGGACACCCTGCCCCTGCACCCTTCACATTGCTTTCTGCAGAATCTGGTAGCAATGTTTAAGTTCCTTGTAGTAAAAAGCAGGCAATGTATAGCACCTAGGACTCTAAGTGATTCAGTTCAGTTCAGTTCAGTCGCTCAGGAGTGTCCGACTCTTTGTGACCCCATGGACCACAGCATGCCAGACCTCCCTGTCCATCACCAACTGCTGGAGCTTGCTCAAACTCATGTCCATTGGGTTGGTGATGCCATCCAACCATCTTGTTCTCTGTTGTCCCCTTGTCCTCCTGCCTTCAATCTTTTCCAGAATTAGGGTCTTTTCCAGGGAGTCAGTTCTTTGCATCAGGTAGCCCAAGTGATTGGCAGTAACATAAGACATGGTTTCACATCGCTCATGTTTTCCATCATCGTTAAAACATTTACTGTCTGTGCCAATCAGGACATTTAATGTCCTACCATAGCCCGAATGACAGAATGTCTTGAGCCCACAGTTGGAGCATGGGAGGGGCTGTGCCAGGTGCTGGTAGGGTATAGAATTGGTTGGATATAGAGTGGGAAGAAATCTACAAAAAGAATGCAGATAGGACATGCTGAGATGGCATATATATAAACTGCTGTTTTTGTAAGCCTCTTACTCAAGGAGGCTTATCATTTGCAATTTTCTTTGGCTCCGTAGGACAGAAAATACAACTCAACAAAGGGTTACATAAGAATGTTTGCCTTTCACACATAAAATAAGTTCAGAGATTGTGATTGGATGAATGCCCCACTGAAGTAGTTTATTTATTTACTTATATATACATTTTTTTCTGGAGTATAATTGCCTTCAGCGTCATTTGTTTCTGCTCTCCAGCATACATATATCTATGCATACATATATCCCCTCCCTCGTGGAGCTCTCTCCCACCCCACCCATCCCACCCCTCCAGGTCATCACAGGACACCAAGTTGAGCTTCCTGTGCTTTGCAAACAGGGTTGATCTGGGGATAGTGGCAGGTCCAAGCAGGGAAAATGGGGTCAGGGAGATAGCCTTAGGAAGCCTCTACTTGATAAGATGTCAAGAAGGGCTGAAAGGAAGAGGACAGGGTGAAGGAGAGAGAGCCGAGAGGGGAGCGTCAGAGAACCGGGGTCAGAGTGGAAAAGCGAAATCTCTCAGTGGTGTCTTTGCCACTCCATCCAGGCTAGAATCCTGGAGTGGGTAGCCGTTCCCAGGGGATCCCCCCAATCCATGGATCGATTCCAGGTCTCCTGCATTGCAGGTGGATTCTTTGCCAGCTGAGCCACCAGGGAAGCCCCAGAGTGGGGAAGTGGGGCACAAACAGAAGGTCTGGCAGGCTGTCCCTCTGGGGAGGCCACCAGTCTCCTTCCCGGTGTGCTCACCTAGAGGGGAGGCTCTGCCGAGGGTGGTCACTCCAGGACCGCGTGGGGACCCGCTGCCCTGGAAATGGAGCTTCAGTCCCCTGGGGAAGGCACGCCTCTCAGCACTGATAAGATAAGTGGAATCAAGATGAGAAAGATTGGCTGCAAAATTACCGGAACCTAAAACGCTGATACTCTGTACTTCCTGGAGAGACCTAGAAAGGGTCATTGTGATGATGGCTAGGAATCCTCCGCTAAGATCCATTCAGATCACATTCATTTTTTCCCCTTAATTTTGTTTTCTTCTTTTGAAAAGTAGAAAAATACATAATAAAACAAAGCAGTAGTTTTGTCATCTAGAGACCATCTCTGATAACATATCGGTGTATGATTTTCTATATCTTTGTGTGTGTTTGTGTGTATGTATAATGGAAATTATATATTTTCTGCCAAATTAGGTTTAGTATAAATATAGTACAGATATAGAGATTATCAGCAGACACTTGATAGTTGAACAAACTGGGTATATATTTTGTAATTTTCTTCCAATTTTAAAATGCTGTGGAAAATTATTGTGAATATCTTTCCAGATAATTCAATATTTTTCTTAAACATCATTTACTAATGTTGTATAATATGTCGTCACATATTTATAAAATTGTAATATTTCACCTGATGCACATTTAGAAAATGCCAGTTGTTTTCTATGTAAACAACATTGTAATATGCATCCGTGGAATTAAATTTTTATAAACTTCTTTCTCTAATGATAGATTTTCATAAATTCCTACAAATAGAATTTTTAGGTAAAGAGGCACATGCATTTTTAATGTTTTTGATACATATAACCCAATTTTTCTCTAACAGCTTTTTCTTAAATTATAATCTCACCAGGATCATGCTAATGTCTATTCTTTGCATCCTCACTGGTATTAGATATTTTTAGTATTAAAACATATATGTCAGTTTGAAAAGTGAAAACTGGTTTCTTGTTCCTTTTCTATTCCTATTACTGTGAAAAATAATTTTTTACATTATTATTGACTTTTTGTGTGGTCAGTTGTCTTTGGTTGTTTATTAGTATTCCTGTTCTTTATCTTTTTGGATATTTTAAAACAATTTACAAGAGCTCTTTATATATAAAGTATAAAGTATATCCCCTTTTTGCCTGCCTTAAATGTCAGACATTTAAGGCAGGCAAAAATCTTCCCTGTTTTGCATTTGCAAAATGTTTTTCCTCTTACAATTTCTTCCTTTTGCATAATCCTTTGACCACAATAATATTGAAGAGGTATTCACCTCTATGTTCCAACAGCACCTTTATGGACTAGAAGAAATGGACTGAGGGACCTGAGAAAGAATCAGAAAACTCGGGCTGCTGGGATGTGTGGCAATAAAGAGGGAGGAGTAGAGTGTGGCTGTTTCCAGGCTTGGTAGGCTTTGGGGAGGGTGGAACCAATGACTAAAACCAGGAATACAGGAAAAGGAACAAGTCTGTTGGGGTAGATAATGACTTCAGCTCTGCACATGTTGCATTTGAGATGTCTTCCAGAAAGCCTGGTAGAAATGCCCAAAAGGCAACTGGAACAAGGGTGCAGAAGGCAGGAGAGGGTTGGGGTTTTTAGTACAAATACAGAGATCATCAGCAGACTCTTGATAGTTGAACAGCATTTTCTTTGCATATCCTGGGTTGAACAATGTGCCGAGCAGTTTACTGTATTATTTCCTTTAGGGTTCTTCCTTTAGGAGGTGGAAATTATTATCCTCATTTTATTTAATTTATTTCTTAAGTAAATTGTTATTTACTTTTTGACTGTGCAGGTCTTCATTTGTAGCCCACTGGCTACTCTCTCTGTGGCCCATGGGCTTAGCTGCCCCTTGGGTGCGTGGGATCTTAGTTCCCTCACTAGGGATCGAACCCATGTCCCCTGCTTTGGAAGGCAGATTATTAACCACTCAACCACCAGGGAAGTCCCTACCCTCACTTTATACATGTGGGGATAAGCCTACAGAAGTTAGATGACTTTACTCAGGTACTACACTTGGTTAGTGGTAGACCTTGGCTGTAAAATGAAAGAAGACTGTCTAATTGCTGACTTTAATCTCTCGCCCGTTTTGCTGTTTTATCACTGGAGTGTCCTCAAGCAAGGAAGGTCCACGTCTTGAGGGTGGAGAATTGCCCTCTGGAGTGGTGGGCAGCAGAGAAGGGGAGAAGCCAGCAAAGGGGTCTGAGAAGGAAGCAGAGGGCCGTGTGTGCGTGCTGACTGGCACCCCAACCAGGATGCTCACAGTTTGATGATAGGGGCTTATGTTCTGAATATTCTCGTAGATGCATGAGACTCGACTCCTCAACCTGACCCTCAAAAATTCTTTCACAGTGTTTTACACAAAAAATGTATCTTGATTTGACCCTGATGCTGTGTCATCAACTTTCTTGAGTTACCCTCTGAGCCGGACCATCCCAGTCCCTGGGTCCCCACTTGTTATGACCAAGGGGCTCATTCACAGGAGAAGGAGCTCTTCACTTCTCTAAGAATAACAGGTAGACTGCTAGGTTCACCCTCGCCACGCGTGCTGGGTAGGATCACTCCCCCAAACAAGTGGCATGCCATTTTCACTTGTGTTCCCTTTTTGCTTGAGTTCTTGCAAGAGTATGAGATGATATCCTTTCACCTTTGAAGCATACATTTTTTCCCCTCTTTTATTAGGTACTTCCCTGCATACTTAGGACTTTGTAAAATATACAGTCAGCCCCTTTGCAGTCTGAATATCTAGTGTGTGTGTGCATAGTTGTGTCTGACTCTTTATAACTCCATGGACTGTAGCTCGCAAGATTCCTAACTCCATGTATCTTTCTAGGAAGGAATACTGGAGTGGGTTGTCATTTCCTTCTCCACGGAATCTTCCCCACCCAGAGATCAAATCCACTTCTCTTGTGTCTCCTACTTTGCAGGTGGATTCTTTACCACTAGTGCCACCTGGGAAGCCCAAATAGAGTTGCATATTTCTAGACAACTGCTGCACCCCTGAATCAATACTGGACATAACTCCCACTGCAAGTCAACACAGGTTTTAGACCAGCCTAGTAGATTAAAAGCAAATTCTTTGAAGACAATAAAGAAATGAACTGCAGCCTTAACTTGGCAAAACTATTTATTAAAATAGTGATTTAGGAGATTTTTTTTTTCAAATGCCACTCTCATTTGTATATCTAATTTGAGAATGCTAACCCTCTGCTTCAGGAATGAACTTTCTTTAGGACAGCCCTGGCTTGTTCCTGTGGTTTGGTGTAATTATTAATAGTGACCCCTTTCGCTCTCAAGAGTCCCTGTTTGGATGAAAAAAATTTATGGTCTCCTCTAACAGGCCTTTTGGAATAAAGTCCATGTCTTTGAAGACTGTGTTCATCTAAGAAAAAAAATCACTTTACCTGTCCTACAACAGAATATTTGGCACCCTACCTTACAGTCATTTACATATTTCTTCAGAGCAGCAATTAAAAACCACATAAGCTAGTGAATAACTCCTATGGCTCTCTTACTGTCCAAAGCAAAAAAGGTAACTTCATAGGGGCTCACCTAATACAGCAGGCCTGGGAGGGAAACATGAGGGTTTCAAGTTTGTGTTTGCAAAACTGTTTCTGATTGGTTAAATTAGTTTTTCCACTTAATATGTACAATAATTTGTTCCCACACTGGACAGCAAGGGAGCAGTCTTAAAGAAATCTGACTCCGTGCCGTGTCCGACACCATTCAACCTTGAATTTTGAGCCCTTTGTGATTTGCTACACTTTTTACAGACTTGAGTCACCTGCTTTACTGTTTTTCAGGAGAGGGTGTGCTGTGGTTTAGCAATCTGAGGGTAGTTAGACTGTCAAAACATCCCCAAAGATGCTCTGAGATTTACTGTGGAAAGCAGGTTTCCATGGTGCAGGGTGGCTGGAGAGGAGACATTTGGCATAGCAGCAAATCCTTCTTTCTGGAGGGAGAACGGCTTGCCAGGATAAAGCTGGGCACCCTTGTGGACAGTCTGAGGCAGACGGGGTCTCAGGAAGCCTGGTGATCTGGGGGTAGAGGGAGGATAGGAGACAAGAATTGTCTACCTGTTTGCTAAGGCCCTTGCAATCTAGAGCAGCTCTAGCCTGCCTCTAGTTTATATTCTATCTCTGCTTACCTGGGTCCCTGTTTGCAACCTACCTCTGAGCAAAGGAAATAAGTTCAAACCAAAGCAAGGGAGCACAGACACATTTGCCCTCCAAAAAATGTGCTTGGAGAGCGCTTACCTCGGGGGAGAAATATACAGCAGCTGAGCAGCGAACAGAACTACAGCCAATGAAACTCGAAGAGGTTTGGTTTGAAAAGGCCTTTGCCCAGCCTTTCTCCACCTCTCAGGCAATGGTGCCATGGTGGGGTGGTGCGAAGGCTGGGCTGTCACTTGCCGGCATACATCCAGAAGACCCAGAATACTATTTTAGAGTCAGAAGTACTCTGCAGAGATCTCACAACCCAACTCTGTCATTTTCCACAGGGTTTTTCAGAATTCTAGCCTGTGAACTGCTAGACTGTGGTGCTCGTCAAGCCACTTTGAAAGTGCAAAGTGAAAGTCACTCAGTCGTGTCTGACTGTCTGTCACCCCCAAGAACTATACAGTCCAGGGAATTCTCCAGGCCAGAATACTGGAGTGGGTAGCCGTTTCCTTCTCCAGGTGATCTTCGCCACCCAGGGATTGAACCCAGGTCTCCTGCATTGCAGGTGGATTCTTTACCCACTGAGCTATCAGGGAAGCCCTTCAAGCCACTTTTAAAGATTTAAAAGTTGTAAACTGAGAGTCATTTCTTCCCACTATGAAGAACTGTCATGAGACCTGAGAGACTCTGGAAACAAGCTGCAGTACTTCCTGCCTAGCCAGGGAGCTGGCTCACCGTGTCTGGCCATGTCCTCAGAGAGGCAGCGAAGGAAAGGTGAAACCTCAGGACCTAGTCCTTAATTTTGTATTCTCGGGTGCAAAGAGCCCTCTTCCCCTCAAGTGTATAAACTCCAGCTCCTGAACCTTGGTCAGCCTGCTACACACAGTAAATCTGATGCTCCAACAGGCCCGGATGAGAACAGGAGACCAGGTGAGGATGATTCAGCCAGACCCGGCTGGGAGAACATGCTGGGGCCTGTGATGCTAGATCAAGCAGAGTGCTGACGGCTGGTTCACAGGATGTCTCAGACTTCCACCCACTCCTTGCTTCTACCACCATTAGCTTCTACTGTTTTTTTAAATTTTACCTTGAGAAAACTTTACTGTTTTAAATTAATTTTTAAATGCAGACCCAATCTCTAATCCACATAGAGTGAATGATTTAGCTTTTCCATTCTTTTTTTTGGGGGGGGTTCAATTTTGTTAATTGTGTTTTTCAAGGAATTTGTCCATGTTGCTTAAATGTTTAAATTTATTCACATAGATCTGTTCACAATAAATTATCATTCTTTTTTTTATGTCTATAGGAATTCATACTGCGAATTTGTGTTTTCTCAAATTAGTACTGGAAGACTTAAGTTTGAATTTGGCTTTTTCATCACAGGCTGTTTGACCCTAAGTGCATTACTTAAAATGTCTAGGCCCTTTACTGGATTAGAAATATATATTAGAGGTTAGAATACTATAATATGTTCCTTATTATTTAGTTAGTTTACAGTGCCATGAGATAAGAAAAAAGAGAGTAATCACTGTAATGGATATTATTCTTGGAAGGTATCACAAGACACTGATACTTGACCTGAACATTTCAGGATATGTGAGCTAGCCTATAGGACTGCGGATACACACCCAGATGTCTAGGTCTTGTTTTCCTCATTTGTAAAATGGGAAGAATAATTGTATCCATTTTTAGGACTGCTGGGATGATTAGATGACATGTGTATAAAACCTGGCACATACTAAGGTGCTGGACGGATGCTTGCTCTTATCATGTAACATAATCTGACCAGTTGTCTAAACTGTCTTTCAATGCTGCTCAGAGCTTTTAGGAGAGAGGAGGAAACTAAGCCATGGATGCCCTCAGCACTTACAGCCCAACTATCCTCCTGGTTAGGCCATTAATTACCCTGTGGCTCAGCTGGTAAAGAATTCGCCTGCAACGCGGGAGACCTGGCTTCAATCCCTGGGTTGGGGAAGATCCCCTGGAGAAGGGAACAGCTACCCACTCCAGTATTCTGGCCTGAGAATTCCATAGACTGTATAGTCCATGAGGTCGCACAGAGTCGGACATGACTAAGCGACTTTCACTTCATTTCAGACCATTAATAGTTGAACAGGTGTGAAGGCGCTCAGCGTTCACACTCCCAAGCTGATGCGCCAAAGGATTACCATTACTAGATCACGGAAGAAAAAGAGGCTGGGGCAGCTCGGATAACTAGTGTGAGGTCACTCACCTGGAAAACCAGGCGTGCCAGGCGCAAACCCAGGTGGTGGGCCTCCTGAAACTGTTTCATCCGTTGCCTCCCCTGCAAACTCACTCTACCCCGCGGGGTGGTGGCGCAGCCCCTGACCTCGAGAGTCCCGTGCTCAGCCAGACCGATTACTTACCTTCTCCCTGCAATTCACTTTTAACTTTTTAGACACTCTCACTTGCCAAACCTGAAACCCACACCTCCAGCTTTGTGGCCAAGATCACAGGCGAGAAAAGCACTTCGGAAACTGTCAGGGGCTGTAACGAATATCGTCTGCAGAAGGGCATCTGCGCGTGGGCCTCCCCAGCCTCCGGGGCCGGGAGTCGCTCGGGTCTCCCCCCGAGCCGCGCGGGCGGGGTGGGCAGTGGGGTCAGCCGGCGGGGCTCGCGTCTGGGCGTTTCTGCAGCGGCCGGGGAGGAGTTCCGCCCTCGCCCGCGTCCCGCCCCGCCGCCGCCTGCGCCCGCACTTGCGCGCCCCGAGTCTCTCCGGCCCGGCCCCCGGCGGCGCTTCCCTGGTCCGCAGCAGGCACCGCGCGGCCGGCGGCCGCCACCATGCAGGTCCCGCACAAGGAGCACTTGTACAAGCTTCTGGTGATCGGCGACCTGGGCGTGGGCAAGACCAGCATCATCAAGCGCTACGTGCACCAGAACTTCTCCTCGCACTACCGGGCCACCATCGGCGTGGACTTCGCGCTCAAGGTGCTGCACTGGGACCCGGAGACCGTGGTGCGCCTGCAGCTCTGGGACATCGCCGGTGAGCCCAGGGCCGGGAACTGGGGCGGGGGCACCTCGCGGACCATCTCCCGGGCCAGGGCAGCGGCTCGCGGCCCCGCGGAGACCCGGGTCTTACTCCTGGGCGCCGCGCCGCGAGAGACTTTTCGAGGTGGACTGCAAACTTGGTTTCAAAAGAAACAAAAAACTTTCTCTCTAGCGCGCGGCAACTTCACACGCGTTCCCTGGCGCTTTCCGGCGGCTGCTTTCTCGCCCTCCCACGGCCTCCCCTGGGATCTCTGCGCTCAGCGCGGGCCTCCCCGGGAACCAGAGGGAGACCCTCCGGAATTGCTCTCGGTTCTTGGTCCCCAGCTAACTTTCCTGGCACTCCAGTCCTGCGGGTGACGCCGCCCGGAGCGTCCAGCCCGCCCTTCCGAGCCCGGTGCCCTGACCCCCCCAGGGGAAACCCCTAGACCGGTTCACAGCGGGAACCTGGAGAGTTCCGTACTAGAGGCATTTCTCCATTCCTGTTCCTAACTGCTCCCTCTTTTCCAGCTTTCGACTTTTCTACAGTCCAGTCAAGAAAGCTGGAAGTTCTCTGCATTGAGAAAGCCAAGGATCTTTCTGTGTCTGCATTGGGGGCAAATCCCTCACTGTTCTCTTTGTCCTTCTGTCTCTCTCGTCTCTGAAAAGGACATCGAGTATATATATTTCTGTTTGGATGATTTTTAAGGGTCTATTCTTTGCGACTCTAGCCCGCCAGGCTCTTCTGTTCATGGAATTCTCCAGGCAAGAATACAGGGGCGGGTAACCATTCCCTTCTCCAGGGGATCTTCCCAACACAGGGAGGGAAGCCAGGTCTCTTGCTTTGCAGGCGGATTTCTTACCTGTGAGCCACCAGGGCAGCCCCTTTCTATGACATTTGCCACAGATTTCTTGGTTGGTTCCTAAAGTTTTCACTGAGTGGTCTGGAATATGAGGAGCCTCTTACAATGTTTGAAATCAGAATTTGATTCCCAGGGTTTGTACCCGGAGCTGGGGCTTCAGTCTAAGGTAGAGGGGCAAAGAGTGAGTCCCTGGACCCAGACTGTCTGCGTGTCCAACCCCTCACTGCAGATCCTGGCTCACTGCTCACCAACCTGCTCCCCACAAGCCCCTTCAGCCCAGTCGCTTCCCCGTTAAGTTGGAAAACAGTCAGACAATGGCAACTTGGGGACCTTCCTGCTCAGAAATTTTCAGGCTCCCTGGGATTCCTTGTGAACCCCTTCAAACAATCGGTCCACTTCACCTCCGTCTGTTTCATAATCTGTGGCACTAGGAACCTTGACAAGTGCTGGACCCAAATCAGCCGCTTCTCTTTCAGAAAATAGGTTCATTTTAGCAGGTGCATTTGACTGGAAGCTTTATCATGGCTTGAAGCAAGAACACATGTGGGAAGTTTTCTGAAGGGCATCTCTCATTCTGGGGATTCCAGTGCCTCTTTAATCAGGAGCTGTCAGGTCTTATGGTAAAACTCCTGGCGTGTGAACAGATTCATGCCTTTAGTGTCATCGTTAACTGCTGTAGTTGCACAGGGATTAGCAGAGACCGGATGTCATTGGCCACTGTTTGATTGGGCTCTGAATCTAGGAAATCCTCTGTGAGTCCGGGCCCTTTGCTGCTGCTGTTTTTAGTGTCTAACAACTCTGATGTTGCATTGACATCTCTAGGACCCAGCTTTAGAATTAGCTTACTCTTTGAACAGGAGTGTAGCTGTGATTTAGTTTTTTAAATGAAAAGCAAATGAAGATGTGACCTCAGACATGTTACATAATGTCTGTGGGTCTCAGAGTCCTAAGTATACTAGGGTATAGAGATGAAGAGCCTAAATTCCAGTCGAAATGCTTCCATCTGAATCCCTGTTTCACCCCATAGTTCTTGGGAAATTTTAAGTAAGTTTCCTAACTTCCTAGTCTCCATTCCTTATCTGTAAATATAATGCTTTCTCCCAACAAAGGAGAAAATGAGATGAAAACTGACAAATGACAACTAAACCCATTAGTACTTACTACCTAGGGGACCTGCATGAATTGTTGCTATACTAGCTACTTTTTGTTTTTTGACTATGTGTAAATGCTAGGCAAGAAGGACATGATATGTGTGCTAATTAGATCTTATTAAACGATAATTCCTGATGAACAAATATAACCTGTTCTAAAACACCCAGCAGCATTTTTCAGCTTTATCCATATTACAGTATGCTGTCTTGAGCAATTTCATTCCCAAGCTTAGCAATACCTCCTTCAAGTTCTGAAGTTGCCGTGGAGGCTGTAGTCACAGAAGTCTGTGTATATAAGAAATCCAAGGAGCCTTGGAAAGTCAGTTCTATAGATATGGTGGTGTGCACCATCTCTGTAGGGAAACTTATTTTTCCCAGAGCTTTGATGTTCAATGCTAAACTGTCATTTCAGCCTCCAGCCCAAAGAGCCCTGTGGGCTGGGTTTGAAGTTCTTGTTGGTGGTGGTTTAGTCACTCTGTTGTGTTCGACTCTTTGCAATGCCATGAACTGTAGCCCACCAAGCTCATCTGTCCATGGGGCCAGGCAAGCATACTGGAGTAGGTAGCCAGTATGGGGTCTTCCTGACCCAAGGATCAAACTGGGGCCCCGTACATTGCAGGAAGACTCTTTAACCAACTGAGCTACCCAGGAAGCTGGCTTAGAAGTTGGGCAGCAGGCGAACTGTTGCGAGGGGAGCTGGGCCCTTGTGGGGAAGGATGATTGGAGTGTAGAATGGACATGTTTCAAGCTCCATAGCTAGTCCCGTGAAGAGTGAGTGCATACGGAACCCAGCCTGAGTGGCCCAGTCAGACCCCAGTCAGCTACGTGTATCTTAGGGCGTCTTTAGATCTGCCTGTCGGTCCAACCTGTCTCCTCGCTGCTCACTTCTGGCGTGTTGTCTTATGAGCATAGGTAGTGACACTCACTTTGAGCTTGCTAGAGGTGTGGATGAGGTAGAGGAAACATGCCCTGTCCTGAAAGGATATCACATCCATCTGCTATCAAGGGAATCTTTTGCTCAATTAGACTTTTAATATCCATTTGGTTTAGCGCTAGGTCGGGTCCTATTTGTACAACTAATTCCCGTGATCTTTGTCTTGTGGTCACTTAGACTGGCCAGTCTGCTTCTGAAAAAGACTGCAGAAAGTACCTTTCAGAAACTTGTGAAGTAGACCTGGAAATCACTGAGATGCATCCCACAAACCCCAGAGACGACTCTGAATCCTAATGATTCCAGCATAGAAGAGAATCTGAGTTAGCGCTGGGTTTGGAAACTCTTGATAGAGTCAGAGAAATTAAGTAATTTTGCCCAAGACCACCCAGCTAGTAAGTGGAAGAGCTGAATTTGACTCAGGTCTGTTTGATCTGGAATCAAGCCATGCTCTTTATAACCATAGGCTTGTGAGGGCCTGGTGCACAGCTGATTCATTGGGGTTATACCCAATTCCTCTTTAAGGGCACTGCTTATTTAGTAGATAGATTATCCTTGCCTTCTTTCCCCTATTGCTAATATGTTTTTGGATGGTACCACAGTGCAGAGAGTGGAAAGAAACAGAACAGAAATCTATTTCTGGGCTTCCCTGATGGCTCAATGGTAAAGAATCAGCCTGCAATCCTCCCGAGACATGGATTCGATCCCTGATCTGAGAAGATCCCTGTGGGGCTCAAGCCTCTGTGCTCGATACTGAGCCTGTGCTCTGGAGCCCAGAGCCACAGCGGCTGAGCCCTCGTGCTCCAGATAGTGAAGCCCACACGCCCTGGAGCCCAGGCTCTGCAACACCAGAAGGCGCCACAGTGAGAAGCCCTCACACTGCAACTAGAGAGGAGCCTGAGTGGAAACAAAGACAGGGCACAGTCATAAATAAATAAATACAAATTATTTAAAAAAACACACACACTCAGAGTCAGAATTTTCACCCAGTTACAAAAACACTAGTTTCAAAAAATAAAAGGAAAGAAAATCTATTCCTGAAAATTTGATTTTTAGTTACATATATTTTTTTTCATTTTATAGAATAATCAAAAAAAAAAGAAAAAGTTCACCCTTGAGAATCTCCTTTACTACTCCTCTCCGAATCCTGATGCTTTGATGATTCCATTAAGTAACTTGCACAAGTCACAAAGCTAGTAAGCAAAGTTGGAATAAGCTGCTCAGTACTAACCAGACACAGAGAGACGGTGTTAGAACAGACAGAGACTGCAAGAGGTACCATTGTATGAACATGTGATATCTCAGGAAAAGCAAACAATCGCCATTTGAAATATGGGCAACTGAGATCCAGCAAAGTTTCACGATTTGCCCAATGTCAAGTATTACAGCTTTAGAATATCCATAACTATTATATTCATTAGAATACATCTGAAGTATTGTATTGATTACTTTGATGACTCCATTAGCACTTTCAAAGAGAACAGCACAATTTTTTCTACAAATCTTGCTGTGCTTTGGGAACCAGGTACTGGAATTAGGGCAGTGATAGTAGCTCACATCTTTTAGACATTTACTCTTACAATTGTTTGTGCATATGTAATTTTTAATTTCCCAGTAAAATAGCTGGTTAAGTGGTAGTGCTGGAACTTAAAACTTGGTCATTGAATCTAGCACCTAGGTTCCTAATAGTTTTGCTCTACTTCCCACAGTTCAAAAATAGAATATGTCAGATGTAGTCTAATAAATATAAATTATGGATATTCTAAAACTGTAATACCTGCCATTGGGCAAATCATGAAACCTTGCTGATCTCAATCCCCATCTTTAAAGTGACAATTGTTCTCCCCCACGGTGTTGTCTCTCGCAGTCTCTTTCGGCTCTAATATGGTCTCACTGTGCCCAGCTACTTCTCTGGGAGCTCAGCTGGTAAAGAATCCGCCTGCAATACAGGAGACCCTGGTTCAACCTGAGTCAGGAAGATCCCCCGGAGCAGGGATAGGCTACCCACTCCAGTATTCATGGGCTTTCTTGATGGCTCAGATGGTAAAGAATCCACCTGCAATGCGAGAGTCCTTGGTTTGATCCCTGAGTTGGGAAGATTTCTTGGAGGAGGGCATGGCAACCCACTCTAGTATTAACCTGCCCAGTTAGTAAGTAACAGCTTATTCCAGCTTTACTTATGAACTTTGTGACTTGTGCAAGTTACTTAATTTCTGTGCCTTGGTTTCCTATCTAAAACCTGGAGACAACGGCAGACCCTGAATCTTAGAGTTGAAAGAATGAGATGGATTAATTCACGTCAAGCTGTGCCTGATGCGTTCTGAATGTTCGCTAGTCCTCTTGTTTTTTAACCACCAACTACTTTCACACACACTTTCCTGCTTGATCTTCTCAGAGTTGCTGAGGGTTTAGACAGAGCAGGTGGTATCAAACCTATTTTATATTAGATCAAGAATCAGAGACCCAAGATCCCAAGAGCGCTCATGTGGCAGAGGAGAGCAGGAACAGGTTCTGTTTATCTCCATCTTTGATGCATTTATTTGAGAAAAATGACCAGATCTGTGGGTCATCAGAAAACTCAATTCCAGATTTAACAAATACAGTGGAAAATACAGTTGGCAGGTGGTGTAGAGAATCCTTCTTTCCCATGTGAAAGTTTCATGGCAAGACCCTCTTAAGTAATACATTCCCCTAAACAGTTAAAATCTAACACGTAGGAAAAATGTTTCCCCGCAGGGCACATCTGTACTCCGTTTCCCCACCTGAGCCATAAGGCGAAGCAGCACTGGAGGACATTAACTCTGCAGCAGGCAGAGGGGCGGCGGGAGGGAGCCCGGGTCTAGAGGCAGGAGCCAGAGGCCAGTGGCCCTGAGAGTCCTCTGTTCTAGTGTCCGTGAAGTGCTTCCGCACTGTAAAATTCAGCTGAGGGGAAACTTGGCCTCTCTTCAACAGAGACTTTAATTGAGACTTCCCTGGTGGCTCAGATGGTAAAGCCTCTGCCTACAATGCGGGAGACCCGGGTTCAATCCCTGAGTCAGGAAGATCCCCTGGAGAAGGCAGTGGCACCCCACTTCAGTACTCTTGCCTGGAAAATTCCATGGACAGAGGAGCCTGGTAGGCTACAGTCCATGGGGTCGCAAAGAGTCAGACACGACTGAGTGACTTCACTTCCCCTTTCTCTTCAATATCTATTTCTTTAAAAAAAAAATTATTAATGGGCTTGCTGGGTCTTTGCTACTGTGCAGGCTCTTGGCTGGTGTGGTGAGCAGAGGCTACGCCCCGGTTGCAGGGCGTGGACCGCCATGGTGACCTCTCTTGTGGGGCCAGGCTCCGGGGCCCAGGGCTTCAGGAGTTGTGGCGCTGGGCCCTTGGAGCACAGGCTTGATAGCTGTAGCCCCCGGGCCTAGTAGTCCTGTGGCATGAGGGGTCTTCCCGCGTCAGGATTGAACCCGAGTCTCCTATACTGGCAAGTGGATTCTTTACCACTGAGCCACCAGGGAAGCCCTTTTGTATCTATTTCTATAAGACAGATTCTCCAGGAAGTTTTAGAAGAAGCATCTTAAATATTAATGCAATGGATCTAAAAATGTAGAGAGTGCTAAATTTGGCAACCACTGTGTCAGGCAAAAATAATAAAAATGCATGGCAAGTCTGGGCCATGTTCTGGTGGGCAGTTACTGTCTTGTTTCTAGCCTGGCTAATTACAGAGTTTCTAAATACCATGTGGGTTAACGTGCTATGTGCTTCCAAGTAAATACTATGTACACTGAACAAAACAGTGAACTTTCGACATGAGGTGAGGGCTGGGTGGGGAATGCACCTCAGGGCTTCTTACAAGGAGGTTGTTAGAATCTCTGGGTGTCAGAGACACACGGGCATTAGGCCTGTGGGATACGTTCTTTAATCTAGGCTTTAGAGAACTGGTTCTGACTGGTGGGCCCAGAGCAGCCTGACCAAGGAGAGCTAAAATGCTTGAGAGAACGGAGCGTGGGGAGCAGATCCTGTGTGTGTGTTTGATTTCTTCAGCAAACGTGTCTACTAAATGCCTGGGGCTTCCCTGGTGGCTCAGACAGAGAAGAATCTGCCTGCAATGCAGGAGACCCGGGTTCAATCCCTGGGTCAGGAAGATCCCCTGGAGAAGGGAATGGCACCCCACTCCAGTACTCTTGCCTGGAGAATCCCATGAACGGAGGAGCCTGGTGGGCTACAATCCATGGGGCCTTAAAGAGTCAGACACGGCTGAGCGAACATACACACACAACTAACACACACACACACACATACACACACACACACACACACACACACATGTGTTAGGCACTGTGATGGATGGAGAGACAAGAATAAAGACTTGAACAAGACCTTAACCAGTTCATGGTTTAGTGGGCCCAGTAGCATGAAAGCAAATACACTGTAATGGTGTGTAGATTGTGTTGGTAAACATGACTCAAAATTCTCTGGTGATATAGAAGGGGTCTGTGGAGAAGGCAATGGCAACCCACTCCAGTACCCTTGCCTGGAAAATCCCATGGACAAAGGAGCCTGGTAGGCTGCAGTCCATGGGGTCGCTAAGAGTCAGACACGGCTGAGCGACTTCACTCTCACTTTTCACTTACCTGCATTGGAGAAGGAAATGGCAACCCACTCCAGTGTTCTTGCCTGGAGAACCCCAGGGACAAAGGAGCCTGATGGGCTGCTGTCTATGGGGTCGCACAGAGTTGGACACGACTGGATCGACTTAGCAGCAGCAGCAGCAGCATAGAAGGGGTTCTGTCCTCACCACATTCTTCCATTCTCTGAGATTAAGCCTGATCAGACTAAACAAAGCCTCTGGCTAGGGTGATTTCCTGAACTCTTTCCTAGCACCAGTGACTCCCTGGGAGGGAGACTTCAAGGCCACACACCTCGAGACAAAAGTTCATCTTCTGGCCCTTTTTAATTCTCCTGAGGAGCTCATGCATTCCTGTGGCTTTAAACTATGTACCGATGACTCCCAAACTGTGCTTATAACCTTGCCTTCTCATGAGCTTCAGACCTACAATTTCATCTTCCTACTGGACATTGCCTTTATGATATCTCAGATATATTGCAAGATCAATATGTCATAGCCAAGTTGCATAAAAAAGCAAGATGGCTTGTTTTCTCTAGTAATAAAGTAATATATGCCCAGTGTAGCAAATATGGAAAGTACAAAAGAAAAAAACAACAAAGAATATAGATGTTACCCCTCTTAATGAAAGTCGTAAATGATATTTTTGTAAATCTTAACCAGATATCTCTCTCTACATACTGGTCTTCATAGTGTAGTGAACTATACTGCTTTTTATCCAGTTGCTAAGACGTGAAACCTCTGCCATCTTTTCTCCTTCTCTTTGGAGCTTCACAGGCTCTCCATCTCCAGGTCAGATAGTGATTATGCTTCTCCAGCAACAGCCCCACATCAGCTCTGTTATCACCTGTCCTGCTGTCATTACCACCTGGCTAGTTCTAGTCTCTTCCTCCTCCAGTTCTTAAGATAGACTCTTAAGGTCGAGTCTATCTTCCCAGAATATCGCTTTGGTGGTTCTTTATTGCCTACAGATTATAAACATCATGCTGAAAAGAATTAAAGTCCTCGGGATGAGATGATTGAAGAGATGACGACTAGAAAGGGGACAGAGTCTAAATTTTAGCTGTTGAGGGAGAAGCTCATGGGGTTCTAGATGGTCAGAAGTACGTGGAGTTCTTGAGGCCTGACCTGGTCAAAAGGAAACCCAGGATTTGTCTCATCGTGCACTTGTCAGAACACAGTTACCTTCATTGAGGGTCAAAATGATACTTAAGTCTTCTGTTTTATTCTCTGTGTTTAACTTTAAAGGTCAATTTACAATATGAGAATTTGAGAAGTGTAAGATCCTGCCTGGGCAAATTTGTTCATTCATTTGATAAGCACAGGGTTTTAGGGGGGAATGAAATAGGCATTGGTATGGAATCCGATATTCCATAGGGGGCATAAAGTTATTTAAATATAATCATGGAAATGATCACTGACTGTTTTGATAAGTCTCTGAAGGAGAAATGTCAGGTGCTAAAGAGGGTCAAATCATGGTCCCTGCCATTGCCGTGGTGTGGAGGTGAGGGCTGTGCGTGGGAGGGAGGTGGTGAGAGGCAATAGCAGACAAATTACAAAAGGGTGCATTTGCTCTGCCAGTGGTTAAGAGCGATCATTCTATACATTTTTCAATTTATCAGAGTAAATCTTTGCAGTCTAAACAGCACCATGATTCTGGCAACTAGGTCATTTTATTTCCAGATTTACAAGTGAGGAAACTGGGCCAAGGGTAAGTAGAACATGGTACCTGGCACACTGGAACTGCTCAGTAAAAGTGGGTTTGGGGTTAAATGGCAGGTGGAGTGGATACTGCAGTCATTGCTCAACTGAAAAATTTTGAGGAGAATTGTCTTGTGGTATATTTAGACTTGATTGCTCCCTCTTCTGAGAATTAACTTTGGGAAACCCTGCAAAGCTTTCAAACCATTGAGAATCTTTTTAAGGTTTTATGCTCTTTGATTCTGGGTTGGACCTTCCCAGATGGATATGGTGGTCCTGCTGCTCCTTGGGTGGAAATAGGTTTATTTTGTCAAGGGAAGACCCTCATCTTCAAGGTGGGGGTACTAGAGGAGTCTCTGTCAACTTGACAAGGCTATGTCTGAGACTCTAGCCTGGGAGTCCAAATTATTGAGTTCCACTAACTTTTTCCAGTTGTTTGAGGGCTTCCTTGAGAAGTTGTATGATCTTAAATTACTCTCTGACAGTACCTCAGGGTTTAAACTTCACCATTCCCTGCTCCCCTTTGTTTTCTATTCTCAGGTATTCATCCTGTCCTATCTTTTCTATCTTGAAAAATAGCTCTCTCTTACCCCTCCTTTCAGCAGTCATGTCTTCCTCACAGCTTGTCTGAGCTACTGCAGCGTCGCACTAGAGCTCATCCCTCCCTCAAGCTTTCCCACCCATCAGCTTGCAATCCACAGAGGTGACGCTTCTTAACACAGCGTTTTTCTCCAGTTAGGTGATTTCCAGTGTGGCCTCCTTTAGTGGATCCCCATCACTTTCAGAACGAGAGACTACGCATTTTAGCATGAAGTTCAAGGCCTTTTTTTGATCTGGCCACTGTTACCCATCCTAGTCCCATCTCTTGTACCTGTGATTCTTGACCATTCTGGATATCTTACTGTGGCTTCAGTTCAACTACCATTCCTTTATACGGTGGCTCGTACAACTGTCTCTGGCTGACTACACTTTCCCCTTTCTTTTCTTAAATAGCTCCTATAGGCCTCTTGTCACTCACCCATCTCACTTCCTTCAGGAAGTCTCTTTTGAGTCCAGGTGACCGAGGAAGATACTATTTATCTGCTCCCATAATATCCCATGCTTACCCCAGATTAGAAGTCCTCTCCCACTGCATTGAGATGCTTTTTCTTCCCCCTGGTAACCCTAGAACTTGGTACTAGTCAGTGTTTAGTTAGTTTTATTCAATAAAAAGTTTCAGTCAACTATTTCATCATTGCTCTAAACATTTCTTCAATAAACAAAAGAAACTTTTTGTTTACAAACAAAAGTTTTTCATGCTTCAAAGACTTTGTAATTTTCTGAACACTAACAGAAAAATGCATGCCTTTTAGAATTTATAAATACAGCAATCTTTTTTCTTAAGGTGGCATTACATTTTATTTTTCACCATAAAAACTAGGGAGTGACCTTAAAGAGCATTCTTAAGAACTGTGCTTCTTCATTTAACAAAATCTTCCTAATTCAAAGAGAAACATCATTCATTTGGAGGTCAAATGACAAAGCTGTATTTTCCTTTTATGACTTTTGGATAGAATAGATGAGGTAATAAAGGTAATTTTCACAGAGTTAAAACCTGTGGGTCATCAAAACATATCCTGCATTTTACAGTTGAGGAAGCTGTGCTCTGAAAGGGGGTTCCTATTGATTTCTCAGGCTCAGAGAGCTAGTCAGAGGTAGAACTGGAATAAGAATGGAGGCCTCTCTGGCTTATTAGGGATGAGATGTGAGGAATTAAAAAATTCTTTTTAAACACCAGATGTTTTGGCGTCGCCTTAGTCCTGGGGCACACGAATAAATGAATTTAGTAGGTGTTCAGCTTTGAGAGTTCACAATAAAGCAATAAAGAAGAGAGATGGTGGCATGGTATTGAGGTAAACCAAAGGCACCCACAGTTTGGATTCGAAAGACATGCCTGATTTAATTTCCTCAGTGCTCCATTACAGGCTCAATATGTGGCCCTTTGGACTCCTTCCTCTTCCTTATTCACACTCGTATTTATCACCTCTGCACCTCTGCTCCTGTTCTTCTTACTAATTCATGTGCCCTTCCCTTTATCTCCACATGCCCAAATCCTATCTGATGTTTAAGACCCACCTGAAATGGAACTGCTGTGCCAAGACTTCCCTAATTCTCTCCTTCCGGTGGTAACCCCTTCCTCCCTTGAATCAACACAGATCCACTCCCTCCTGTCATGTCTCCTTTTAGCAGCTTATTAGAGTCCTATTGTGCCTCTCCAGATATCCTTTCCAGTTTTTAGCAGAGCTTGCTGCAATTATTTGTCTCATGATTTAATGAAATGACTGTGCAGTTAGCCAAGATGTGGAGAAAGAGAAAGTGCTGTGGAGAATGAAGCAAAAGCAGATTTTGGATGCAAAGGCAAGCGAGTTCAGGAAGAGGATAGTCAATCATTTCAAATGTCTGGGAGAAATCGGAATTATTACTTTTTTGCTCTGAATCATTATGTTTAGTAGTCTGCATTATCCATATTCATTATTTAATCTTTCTTCTTTATCAACCTTGTGTAAATGTGCTCTCTCAGGAAGGAGAGAGAAAACTTAGCTTTTGGAAAACTTAGCTAATGGAAAACTTAGCTTCTTGTAAACCACCTCTGCCTATTGGAGATTAAGAAATTATCTATTGTGTGAGGGATTCAAACACATTTCAGTCTAATTTAAAGGGTGAAGTTTGACAAAAGAAAATGATTTAAATTACTTGTGGACAGGACTGTTTTCCCCCTGTAATATAATGTGTTATTAATATCACCATTTATTGGATGTCAGGCACGGTGCTGTGCATATTTAGTGCATCATTTATTTACTGCTCACAAGGAACTGATCTTATAGGTTCTGTTACTAACCTCAGCATAGAGATCTAGGCTTACAAGGGCTAAAAACCAGATAAACACACAGGACTCTTCAAAAGGTACATAGAAGGTAAGAGATAGTGCTAGGATATGAACTGAGATTTGCCTGGTTACAAAGTAGTAGCTATTTTCTAACTGCTCCGCTCTACTATTTCCTATGGGGTAATATGACAGTGTGATAGTTTTCACATATCAAGAATTAAGTTACATTTTGAAAATACACAGTATTTATTTTAAAGGAATATTTATTATTATTTTTAACCTTTCTACTTTGGATAGAGCTAAGAATTGAATGAGCTGAATTCTTTGCATCCATCATTGCTTAGATCATGTGGTTGATTAGACTTAATAAGAAATATCTAAATATACTATATTTAGACAGGAAAACCACAGTGCATAAGGGACAAAGACTCTAGTTTGAAAATTAAAGATAAGAGTAGCTATGATGCTTGATGGTATTGGAATAAAAATTAAGTCTTGATGGTGGTAGGAGAGTGTGTGTATGTGTGTGTTTGTGCATTTTAAACTTAATAAAAGAATCCTCTAGACTAGATTTGAGAAGCTACAACCGTTTCTCAAGCTCCTCAGTTCACAGAACCTTTTGTATCAAAGTACAAATAGTTTTTTCATGGTGTCTTTAGACCAACAGAAATGCTTAAAAGCTCTGTTTTTTTTTAATTAAAATATTTTTATATATAGTCATCAATTTTTAATTTCTTATTTTTTTGGTAATATATATTGAAGTATAGTTGACTTACAATGTTTCAGGTGCATAGCAAAGTGACTAAATTAAACATATACACATATATTATTTTTGAAATTATTTTTCATTAAAGCTTATTATAAGATATTGATTATAGTTTCTTAAGTAATTAGCATTAAACAATTTAATAAGTATTATAGTCTAATAATTTAATAGTCCTTTGGGAAAAATGGAGAACATAAGTGAAAAGAAAGTGATTTTTTTTTCATTTTTAATACCTATAATTATTTGCTATAGAGACATGTATTGCTTTGGGCCATAGAATAGCACCTCAAAACTGAGTCAGAGTAATCACCACCACCCTCATTTCCTGTTTCTTATTGATTTTCACATGATCTTGCTTTTTATCACACAAATTGCAAAAATGTCAGCTTCAAAAAGATATGAGCATATCAAAGGGGATGTAGCACAATCTAAAGGGAATGTCGCACAATCTAAAGGGAATATTGCACAATCTAATGTTAGAATTGTGAACTGCCTCTAGCTGGTAGTTCCCGAAGTATCTGATTGATCTTGAGCACCACTGCTTGCCTGGAAATTTAAAATTATCCAGTTGCATCCTGTGAGTTCACTGAGGCACCCCAGAGTACCTTGGCACACATTTTGGGAATTTTACCTATGAAGGGAATCTGTGAATTATTTAAAAGTGAAACCCTTAGAGTCCAGGGTCCCTTGTGAGTTATTTATAAAAGTATCTTTAAAGAAACTGTGGAGGGGCAGTTCTGAACTGGGGACAGATTTTTTTCTCAGAGTGGATTTTAAGAGTGAGCAGGAGTTTAGTAGTCATGAAAAGTCAATGAATTGGATTAGAGATCTTGCTTTATTCAGTCCACTCCTCTCCCTGATGGGGCTCCTTCTCTCAAATAAGAAATCATTATTCATTGTTACTTTATCGTATAAAGAGTACTTGTATTACCAGCTCTATTCTGTTTCTCAAGTCCGTTGTGAGGACAGACTGAGAGCTTCTCAGATGACACGTGTGAGGGAGAGAGTGTTGTCGTTAAGTCGCTATGTCCAGCTCTTTGCAACCCCATGGACTGCAGCACGCCAGGCTTGCATGTCCTTCACCATCTCCCAGAGCTTGCTCAAACTCATGTCCATTGAGTCAGTGATACCATCCAACCATCCTATCCTCTGTCACCCCCTTCTCCTCTTGCCCTCCATCTTTCCCAGCATCAGGGTCTTTTCCAGTGAGTTGGCTCTTCCCATCAGGTGGCCAAAGTACTGGAGCTTCAGCTTCAACATCAGTCCTTCCAATGAATATTCCGAGTTGACTTCCTTTAAGATTGGCTGGTTTGATCTAGCCGTCCAAGAGACTCTCAAGAGTCTTCTCCAGCACCATGATTCTAAAGCATCAGTAGGGATCAGTGTTAGAGGAACTCCACAGCGGACTGCAGCGTAACTGCGGGCGGGCATGGTCTGCAGAGTTTGCGGCAGGTAGAGAGCAGTATGGGGCAGGGTCTGATTGGACCAGGGCACCAGTGGTGCATTGTCAGCGCCGTCTGATATTCCGGAGGAAAGAGCTGAGCCTGGGGCCAAGTAGTCAGCAAAAGCTCCGAGGAGGCAGGCTTGGTACAACCTTGAAGAACAGGCAGGATTTAGTTAGGCAGAGAGTTGGAGACGGTGTATGTTCCAGTGAGGCTGGGAAGGCGATGGAATGGTGAATGAGAGCAAGAGGCAGAACTTAGTGAGCCCTGCAAGGCGTAGTTTGGGACAGGACCCTGGCCTTGGTCTGAGGATTAACCTTTGACTTGTAGATGAAGGTGTGCAGCTTAAAAAGCCCAAGGGGGAGAGGAAATTAACTCTTTCTCTACCTGGCAAACACTTATTCATCTTTCCTAAAGTCTTCTGTGAAAAAAGCTATTCTCACTTTGGACCACGCTCACTTCTGCTCCCTGATTCCCTAGGAAATGGGCATAACACTTCCCCAGATTCCTGGCTCCCATTTTGTTTCTCTGCAAAATTTCATGTACAGCTAGATGGCTGTATAGAAATGAGACTGAGTGCATTAAAGAGTATTTTGAGGCAAAGAAACAGTCGTGGGATCCTACGTAAGCATGTATAAGAGACAAAATTTAAAAAGTGGATCAATAGCAATGATTTACTTTAAAATAAAATTATATAAATTTCATTGAATTCCAAATATTTTGTTACAATTATTTGAATAAAATGGATATACATACATACATTTAAATTTAAGGCAGTGTTAAAGGAATACTATCTTAGCCACTTTTTTTTTTTTGACTTTAATATTGAGTGCTTGGCTATGGAAGACAGTTTGGCAGTTACTTACAAAACTAGATATACATGAACCATATAATCCAGCAAACGTGTTCCTTGGTATTTACCCAAAGGAGTTGAAAAATTATGTCCACACAAATACTACACACAGATGTTTATAGCAGCTGTATTCCTAACTGCCAGAAGCTGGGAGTAACAAAGATATCCTTCAGTAGGAGAATGGTTGGGGCTTCCCCGGTGGCTGAGCTGTAAAGAAGCTGCCTGCCAATGCAGGAGACTTGGGTTCGATCCCTGAGTCAGGAAGTTCTCCTGGAGAAGAAAATGGCAACTCACTCCAATATTCTTGCCTGAGAAATCCCATGGACAGAGGAGCCTGGAGGGCTGCAGTCCATAGGGTCACAGAAGAGTCAGAAGCGACCAAACACACACACAGGTGAATGGTTAAACTGATATGTCCAGATAATGGAATATGATTCAGCACTAGAAACAAGTGAGCTATGAAGCCATGAGAAGACATGGAGGGACCTGTAATGTATATTACTAAGTAAAAGAAACCAGTTTGAAAAGGCTGTACAGTATGGGATTCCAACTCCATCACATCCTGAAAAAGGCAACACTATGGAGACAGTAAAAAGAACAGCGGTTGCCAGAGCTGGGTGGGGAGACCGGTGAAATAATGGAGCACAGAAGATGTTCAGGACCAGGAAAGTACGCTGGATGGTACTGTGATGATAAATCAGTTCAGTTCAGTCACTCAGTCGTGTCCAACTCTTTGCGACTCCATGAATCGCAGCACACCAGGCCTCCCTGTCCATCACCAACTCCCGGAGTCCACCCAAACCCGTGTCCATGGAGTAGGTGATGCCATCCAGCCATCTCATCCTCTGTCTTTCCCTTCTCCTCCTGCCTTCAATCTTTCCCAGTATCTCCTTTAGGATGGACTGGTTGGATCTCGTGGCAGTCCAAGGGACTCTCAAGAGTCTTCTCCAACATCACACTTCAAAAGCACCAATTCTTTGGTGCTCAGCTTTCTTCACAGTCCAACTCTCACATCCATACATGGCTACTGGGAAAACCATAGCCTTGGCTAGATGGACCTTTGTTGGCAAAGTAATGTCTCTGCTTTTTAATTTGCTATCCAGGTTGGTCATAACTTTCCTTCCAAAGAGTAAGCGTCTTTAGGGATGGAGCCAAAGCAAAAACAATACCCACTTGTGGATGTGACTGGTGATAGAAGCAAGGTCTGATACTATAAAGAGCAATATTGCACAGGAACCTGGAATATTAGGTCCATGAATCAAGGCAAATTTCAAGTGGTCAAATAGGAGATGGCAAAAGTGAACGTCTACATTCTAGGAATCAGTGAACTAAGATGGACTGGAATGGGTGAATTTAACTCAGATGACCATTATATCTACTACTGTGGGCAGAAATCCTTTAGAAGAAATGGAGTAGCATCATGTCAACAAAAGAGTCCGAAATGCAGTACTTGGATGCAATCTCAAAAACGACAGTATGATCTCTGTTCGTTTCCAAGGCAAACCATTCAATATCATGGTAATCCAAGCCTATGCCCCAACCAGTAACGCTGAAGAAGCTGAACTTGAACACTTCTATGAAGACCTACAAGACCTCTTAGAACTAACACCCAAAAAAAGATGTTCTTTTCATTATAGGGGACTGGAAAGCAAAAGTAGGAAGTCAGGAAACACCTGGAGTAACAGGCAAATTTGGCCTTGGAGTACAGAATGAAGCAGGGCAAAGGCTAATAGAGTTTTGCCAAGGGAACGCACTGGTCATAGCAAACACCCTTTTCCAACAACACAAGAGAAGACTCTATACATGGACATCACCAGATGGCCAACACCAAAATCAGGTTGATTATATTCCTTGCAGCCAAAGCAAAAACAAGACTGGGAGCTGACTGTGACTCAGATTATGAACTCCTTATTGTCAAATTCAGACTTAAATTGAACAAAGTAATGATGACAAATTAAACATTTGTCCAATGCCATAGAACATACAACACTAAAAATTCACCCTAAGGCAAACTATGGGGTTTGAGGGATTATTTTTTGTCAGTTTAGCTTCACCAATTATAACTGTTAGTGTATCACTCTCATGGGTGAAATTGACAACATGGGAAGCTATACATATGTGGGGGCAGAGAGTATATGGGAAATTTCTGTACCTTCACTCAATTTTGTTTTAAACTTAAAACTGTTTTCCAAAATTAAAGTCTCAATAATGATAAAAAAACAGACAGATAAAAAAACTGAGTGCTTGGTACTGATCAGCTCAAATGAACTCGATGGTATAATTCATAAAATATTGACCCCAGATTTCTGTATATTCTGAGTTTTCAAGACATTTCAATATTTGTATTTATCTTCCAATTTGTAACTGTTAGGAAATTGTTCAAATTGCTTTAAATCTTGTGTGGGTCACATAACATGTGAGCCACCCAATCTCCCATTTTGGCACCTGTTTTGGGCAGCAGTAGATTTAATTAAGCAAATTATAGGGTGACAACAGGGCTTTGGATGGTAAATCCGGGGGAGGTGTACAGAAATTTAAAATACAAGTGAATCTCCAGTCCTGAACACCTCGGCCCGGAACTTCAGACTCACATATCCAGCTGCCTACTCACTACATCTTAATAACAGACACCTCAAACCTAACATGTCAAAGTCCCAATCAACTTCCACAAAACCTGTGCCTCCCCAAACTGGCTTCATTTCAGCTAACGGCAACTCCCGTACTTCCAGTAATTGAGGTCAAAAGCTTGGTGGTCGTGCCTGGATCACCTCGTCAGTTATAGTTCACCTGTCTTCTCTATCTCCAAATATATCTGGCAAACGACCAGGTTAGACCATCCTCAGCACCACCCCTTTGCTCAGCAGCATTGTCTCTTGCCTGGACTATGGTTTCCCCACTCCCAGCCTTGACTCCTGTATGTCACCCCGCAATGCAGCCTCCATCGGTATCCATTTACTTCTGTCAGTTCATGTTCTCATCTGTGCAGTCTTTCAGTGCTTTCTTCTTTCATCCAGAATAGCAGGTAGCCTCAGGATAACGGCCTGACACTGTCAGCAGTCTGGATCCTGTGATCCTCATCGCACATTCTTCTTCTCCTTGCTCAGCCCTCTCCAGCCCACAGTCTCCTCGTGTTCTCCACACGCTTGCCAGACACTTCTGAGCCTCAGCATCTTGGCACTTACCACTCCTTCTGTCTGAAGCCCTCTCTCCTAAACATCCTAACCTAAACATTCTTTTTGGTCTTTACTCAAATGATACCTTCTCACTGAGCCTTCCTTATCCATCTTGCTTTACTTTACCCTGGCCTCTTGTGGCTCAGCTGGTAAAGAATCCGCCTGCAATGCGGGAGACCTGGGTTTGATCTCTGGGTTGGGAAGATCCCCTGGAGAGGGGAAAGGTGACCCACTCCAGTATTCTGGCCTGAAGAATTCCATGGACTGTATAATCCATGGGGTCAAAGAGTCAGACATGACTGAACGGCTTTCACTAGCATGCTCATTTCTCCTTTGCTGCTTTTTTTTTTTTTTTTTAATATTTATTTGGCTGCATTGGGTCTTAGTTGCAGTGCTGGCTCAGTAGTTGTGGCACATGGGCTTAGGTGACCTGTGGCACGTGGGCTCTTAGTTCCCTGACCAGGGATGGAGCCCACGTATGTCCTCTGCCTTGCAAGGTGGATTCTTAACCATTGGACAACCAGGAAGTCCCTGCTGCTTAATTTTTCTCCATAGCACTTTTCACCAGATAATGTAATATTATATGTGTCTTACTGTTTTTGTTTACTGTGGGTCTCTTTTTTCTAGAATGTGAACTTCATGAGGGCTTCCTGGTGACTCAGTGGTAAGAACCCACCTACCAGGAAGGCAACAATTTTTTAATGTTTTTTTCCCCCTAGTTGCTGATTTCTCTCATTGCATGTTTCTAGTGCCTGGAAACTCACTGGCATTCAGAAATTTTTGTTAGATGAAGGAAAGAAGTTAAGCGCTAGGACACAGCTCCAAGTGATTTCAGTGGGAGTGGAAGGAAAGTGATAAGTGCCAGTGACATGACAGAGGATGGCTTCCTTGGTGGCTCAGAGGGTAAAGCGTCCACCTGCAGTGCTGGAGACTCCAGTTCGATCCCTGGGTCAGGAAGATCCCCTGGAGAAGGAGATGGTAACCTACTCCAGTACTCTTGCCTGGAGAATCCCATGGACAGAGAAGCCTGGTAGGCTACAGTCCATGGGGTCGCAAAGAGTTGGACACGACTGAGTGACTTCACTTTCACTTTGACAGAGGATGATTCCTAAAGACTTGGCAAGCCTGGAAGTAATCTCTGGGAGGGAGTGAAGAGTCAGGGGTTATTTCTTCACCCAGTAAGCAGACCTTGTTGACCGCCTCCTCAGTGCACAGGGCAGTGTTTGTCATGGGGCTCAGAAACGTGGCTCTGGCCACGGAAAGAGGTTGACCGTTTTGTAGGGGATGGTTACACAAGGTTAATTCTAGAATAGAAGCCCAAATGACTTGGAAAAGTGGCGACTGATTGACACTTTTCTGTCCCTGGTTTGGTGGAGCAAAGAAGTGAGGAGAGAGGATGAAAAAGTTTCAGAACCGCTGCCAGAGGGTCAGATGGGCTCTTGAAACATGATGAAAACCTGGCTCTCTGGTAATAGCCTGACTCTGATCCTTGTCTGTGGGTTTCCCCGAGCCTTCAAAACCTGCCTAAACCACAGTAAATTCATTGGCCATTTAATCTTCGTAGCAACTGGATACTTTTTTTTTTTTCTTTCTCCAGATCCTTGTTCAAAGTTCATGTTTACTTTTGGTTTTATCTACCTGCTTTTCATACCATTACTCTCTAGAAATAAAGAGCATACCTTGATATGGTATACTTTTAAGCCTACTGATTTTGCCATGACTCCAAAAATATATATTTGGAATAAACTGATTCCAAGGGATTATTTCTTAAGAAGATGAGAATTACTGTGAAAGCACAACATTCCAGTCTGAAATTCATTGCAAAGATATGTGCATAACCTTGTTGGAATAATGTTAATTTTCTCCATCAATGAACATCTATTGATTATTTACTGGAAACAAGAGTAGAATATACAGTAAGTGTATTACTAGGTGGTACTGGCTCATGAATACAAGATAATGCTGTATTTTAGAGGAAGGAAGAATTTTAATTTCAGTTTATTTCTACCACAATATTTGGAGCTCTTACTATATCCAAACAGAGGAGGAATAAACTTCAGATTTACAATATAAATGTGACCTGCCTGCTCTCCAGGTTTTTGCAGTGCCAAGTTGGAGACAAGCATGGTACGTGTGAATGGGACAGGATAAAGAAACTGCCATGGGGTCATGAAAAAGGGATCCAGGGTTCCGGCTGGTGGGTTTTGTGAGGTTTCAGGGCCCAGCGATAGGATATACAGGATGTGACTGAAGGTGAGAGGGGAGATATGAAAGGAATTCAGACTTTGGGAACAGAGATGCAAAAAAAAAAAAAAAATCTGCCAGGAAAGCCAGAGAGTAGTGAAGGATGTGTTCTGGGAAGGACAGGTCATCCAGTGTGGCTTGGCTGTGGAGCTTGGAAGGAAGGGACGGGAGAAGAGCTTGGAAGGGTGGTTGGAGACAGTCTCCAAATGTGTAGTCTTCATTCGAGTATCTTTTTTTAAAGCAAGGAAGAGTCACTGAAGGGCTACAATGGCAGAGAATAATGGTAATATTTGTATCTTGAAAGTGATTCTGATAGAAGTTTTAAAACTTAAAACTTTAAGCCCTTCTTAAAGCCTTTAAAGGGAGGGCTTAAAGAAAAAAAAAAAAAGCAATTTGTTAGGCTCCATACAAAACCAGTACAATAAGAATCTCTGAGGATGCCCTGGTGTTCTGTTAATACTTTGGGTGATTTCTTTTGTCCCCAAAGCCCTAATGAGATACGTGTTAGTCACTTAGTCGTGTTCAACTCTTTGTGACCCTATGGACTGTAACCCACCAGGCTCCTCTGTCCATGGAATTTTCCAGGCAAGAATACTAGAGTGGGTAGTTACTGGCTTCTCCAGGGGTTCTTCCCTACCTAGGGATCGAATCCAGTCCCTTGCGTTGCAGGCAGCTTCTTTACCGTCTGAGCCACTATGGAAGCCTCTATTGAGATAAAAGCTTACTCAGTTTGTGTCAGTTTAAGGTATACGACACGACGATTTCATATATGTGTCTACTGTAAAATCATTACCACAGTGAGGTGGATAACATCTCTATCACCTTACATAGGGCCTCCCAGGTGGCTCAGTGGGTAAAGAATCTGCCTGCAATGCAGGAGATGCTGGAGTTCGATTCTTGGTTTGGGAGGATCCCCTGGAGGAGCACACGACAACCCACTCCAGTGTACTTGCCTGCAGAATCCCATGGACGGAGGAGCCTGGCAGCCTACAGTCCATAGGTCACAGCGTCAGACATGACTGAAGCGACAGAACACACACACCTCACCAAATGACCGTTTTGTGTTTGCTGAGACCACTCGAGACTTACTCTTTGAGCAGCTTTCCTTTATGTAATACAGTATTGTTGGCTATAGTCACCGTGCTGTACCTGAGATCTCCAGAATTTATTTATTTATTTATTCATCTTATAACTGGAAATTTGTGCCTTTCACCAATATCTTCCCAATTCTCCCATCCCCTAGCCCCAACAACCACCATTTTATTCTTTGTTTTTTTGATTTTTTGACTATTTATGGATTTTTTAGATTCTTCATTTAAGTGAGATCAAACGGTATTTTTCTTTCTCTGTCTGATTTATTTCTCTAACATAATACTAATGTTATTGCAAAAGACAGAATTTCCTTCTTTTTTATGACTGAGTACTATTCTGTTGTACATGTATGTAGTTGGTCCTCTGTATCTGCAAATTCCACATCCACATATTATAAAGGGTAGAGTGCATTTTATAAGGGACCTGAGCACCTGCGGATTTTCATATATTTAGTGGGTCCTGGAACCAATCTCCTGTGTATACACTGAGGGATGACCAACCACATTTTCTTTGTCCATTGTTCTGTCAATGGACATGAGTGTGCATGTTCAACGTAGTGACTTCATTTCCTTTATATATACCCATCAGGTGATTTCTTATGCTGCCAGAACAGCAACTGTCTGAAGACCTGTGTTAGTTATATTTATATTTATTTTAAGGGGAAATGGGGGTGATAACAACTGAAATGCTGAGAACCTCAGGAGCTTTCAGGAGTCCAGATGAGGGCTTGAACTGAAGCAGTGAGAGTGCTGATGGAGCAGAGGGGGCAAAGTCAAGAGCTCCTTTTGAACCAGAAGTGTTGGTGGGAAGTTGGAGACCTTTTGTACGTGGGGATGAGGAAGGAGCTGGGGGATGAGTTTAGGGACCTCTCTGATGGCAGTGAGAATGTTTCTGGGAACCAGCAGAGGGAGCCCAGGAAGAGTGGGAGGCAGACAACTGGATGTCTTCATACTGGGGAGGCTGATCAAAGGGGGTTGGCCAGAGGCAATAATGAACTTAATTTGGGTGTTTAATTCAGTTCCTTGTTCGACCAATGAGCTCACTGAGACTCTGAATGATGGAGTGACTAATTTGAGGTCACACAGCTAGCTGGTTATTAGAAAATCCTCTTGTTTTTATACCTGTCTAGAAGATTCATTGCTTGGTTATGCCTACTGAGAGCATCTAGATAGTGCTATTAAATAATGACCAAGTGAAAAATATTATTAAATATACACTATAGCAGTGTTGCTGGTATATGTTTTTAGCTGAATCCGTGACAGCAAATGGGCCGTTGCAGGCCGTTGGAAGAGAGAACCAGGTCTTGATTTCACGGTGTTGTCATGGGGGTCAGCTCATGTGTGCTAAGTCTCTTCAGTCATGTCTGACTCTGTGTGGCCCCGTGGACTGTAGCTGCCAGGCTCCTCCATCCATGGGATTCTCCAGGCAAGAACACTAGAGTGAGTTGCCATGCCCTCCTCCAGGGGATCTTCCTGACCCAGGGATCGAACGCACATCTCTTACGTCTCCTGCATTGACAGACAGGTTCTTTACCACTAGCACCTCTTGGGAAGCCCAACATGGGCTAGCAGGCATGAAAACAGCAAGCGAACTTAGAGATTGGCCAGAGCAACTTCATTTTACAGATGAGAAAACTGAATCTCAGGGAGAGAAATACAGTTGTATAAGACTGCACAGGTAACGGGGGATTAAAATGAAGCCTCTCCACACCACGCACCCCCCGCCCCACTCCCGCCTGTCATTCTGTGGGAGATTATCCAAACGGTTACCACAGCCATTGTACTAACCTCTGTGATTCAGCTGAGTGCTTTATCAGTTAATATCCCTTTAGACTGAAAACTGAATCATGAGCCATGTCTACATGGCTATGGAGTGTGTGTTTAGATTCGACAAGAAATGGAGAACCAACTCATTTTCAGTCTATGCCTCCACTACGACACTCCTTGGCTCAGAAGCTCCTTGAGGACAAAAATTCTGTATCTGCAGCACAAAGCACAGAACCTGGACCATATTGCCTATTTAATAAATGTGTGTCAAATGTGTGATTTGACCCTAGTGGCTTTTTTAAAATTATAGTCTTTGTTTAAAAAGTAAATCACCTGTGATGGATTCATCGGGTCCCTACTTGGTCCACATGTAGGCACTCACTAAGCATCACATGGTTCTCATTCTTTTCTTAAGAAACAGCGGAGGCAGCTGTCAGCTGACAAAGGCACGATAGAATGAGTGCTGGAAAGGCCTTGGTCTGAATGTGACCTCTTGCTGGAATGCCAAAAATACAAGCTCGCCAAGTCTCCTGGCCCAGTGACCTCCATATACAAAGGTCTTTTCTTTCTAGAAACAAACCTTTTTCTTCTGGTTTCTGATCTGACACACATACCCTCACAAACCCACACACACACACACAATCCCTATGAAGGTGTAAGTCTATGTGGTGTGTCTTTTCTTTTCTTTTTTTTTTTGTATAGACCCTTTGCCATTTATTTGAAATGTAAAATCTTTCTTCTTAAAGGCTGCCTTACTGTACTATGAAAACCCTGGACAAGCAGATTATTGAATAACCCATGACTTTGCCCTTCATCTGATTATTTCTCTGAAAGGGATCATAAGACATCCTGAAAAAGTCCAGAGGCCTTCAGAGTTCTGAATGACCACAGAGGGCCTTTTTCCCCTGTCTTCCTGAAACGTCATGGCCTGATCAGTATCAAAGGAAATCACTGTATGCATAAGGATCTAAAACAACAACAAAAGGAAATAAAAGAAATTTAGAACTCATTTCGAAAAAATGAAAGTTCATCTGTGGGCTTTGGGTCATATGAGGAGCATTATACCACACGCCTTCATTGACTAGATGATTGTGGGGAGTTTTTTAAAATGCTGGTGTAACCCAAGTAAGGAATATTTCAGGACGGTCATGTGGTGGCGCTGACAAAGTGCTCTTCTTTCTGGTGATCCGTGCTTGAGGACACAGGCTCATGCACGAGGTTAGGAAGCCTTGACCTTCACGTGTTTTCATCAAGCGCTTGTGGATCAGTTCCTCTTACAATCCGCAGTGCTAATGCCAGTGTGAACATGACCTGCCAAAGAATTTGGTAACTTGAATTAAAACTCACCATCACAAAAGCTTGAACTCAGAGGTTAAATGTCCTTAGAGGTACGTCGATCTACAGATACGTGCCCAGTCTCAGCATTTTTTTTTTTAAAGAGAAGTTGGCTTATTCAATACACCGTTGACTTTGTTTTCATTTCTGAAACTTTATAAAACTCTGAACACGAAGAAGTTCCCAAATCACAATAGCATAACTCTGCCTGGTCATACACTTCTGGAGTTTGGGGTTCAGAAAACATAAACCCAGTCTTCAGTATCTCCTGTCTTCAGCAACTACTTGTGGACAGAGTTACAAGCAATAGGATTGTTTTCATAGTTGTTGATCAGCTCAAATTCCTGCAATATTCTTTCATAAACTCTGATTTAAAACTCTGATATCACTACCTTTGTCATATTGTCTTTTATAAGTTTTAACATGCTGGAGAAAGGGAGGGAAAACTCAAGTACCAGCTAGTAGTGGGAGCTAACCCTGCAACGGACTGTGCTGGGTGCTTTACCTACATCAATTCACTTCATCCACATAACAGGCCTGGAGGTACATATTATTACTTCTATTTTGCAGATGAGGAAGGCTAAACTTCTTGTGTTTAAGAAACTTGCTAATATTCACTTAGAAAATTGAGAATCAGAGCAAAACTGATTCTAGCTGATTGGTCTAAATAAGAACAATCCATTTATTTATTTACGTATTTATGTCAGAAGGCTTTCCTTATCCAATGTATTGTAGACTAATTAAGGGTACAGGTCACCTGGTTCACCGTCGTATCCCTAGCAGGTAGCTCGAAAACTGGCATTGATGGCTAAACATGTATTCTGTTCAGGTGCGTTGAATGGGACACTCCTGGTACATAAACCCAAGGGAGAAATAGTACAAGACTATGATTTAGTAGCAGAGTATTCATTGTTGGTAAATGACTATGAGCTTTGGGTCCAAAAAGCTCAACTTTGGATTGTAACTTCTTAAGCTTGCATCTGTATAACTTGAAGAAGTTACTTAGCCTCTCTTGATCTCACTTTAAAATGGGAATATTAATTGTACCTTCATGATTATTTATGGAAATCACATTTTTGATGGTTAGTGAAAATACTATTACCCTTAATAGGAGTTGACTGCGGATGCCTTTGTAACATGCTAATCTAATTAGTACTAATTGTCCCACTAAAATGTAAACTCCAGGGTGGGAGGTATTTTCATGTTTTAATCATTATACTCCAAATATTTAGAACCGTCCAATAGCGCATCCCCTGATAACGAAAATATTCCCTGTTGGGGTGTCTGATACTGTAGCTACAACCGCGTGTGGCTCTCAAACACTTGAAATGTGACTGAGGAACTGAATTTTAAATTTTGTTTCATTTTAATTAAACCAAAGTAGGCATATGTGCTAGGGGTATACTGCATTAACACAGTCCTGGAGTGTTACATGGTCCAAGGATATTTCAATAATTACTTATTACATGAATGAATCCCCTTGCGATTCAAAAACCACCCCCCCCCAAAACAAGAGCTTCCTGGTTGTATATTTAGCACATTTTTTTTATAGATAAGCAATGAAACACTTTACAGAGTGATCTGCTCATTCTGGAAGCCTTATTAGGGTCCAGTCTATGATTCAGTTTACAACAGAAATGAATTTTTTATTTCTATTTCTTTTTGGCGATAGGTCAAGAAAGATTTGGAAACATGACACGGGTCTATTACCGAGAAGCTATGGGTGCATTTATTGTCTTCGATGTCACCAGACCAGCTACATTTGAAGCAGTGACAAAGTGGAAGAATGACTTGGACTCAAAGTTAAGTCTCCCTAATGGCAAACCAGTTTCAGTGGTTTTGTTGGCCAACAAATGTGACCAGGGGAAGGATGTGCTACTGAACAATGGCCTCAAGATGGACCAGTTCTGCAAGGAGCATGGTTTCGTGGGATGGTTTGAAACATCGGCAAAGGTAATGTGACCTTAAAGGATAAACTTACTGTAGGCGGGATTCATGAAGAAAATGGCATATAATCATCATCATTATTACCATAATGATAGTATATGTTTGTTTAGTGATTTTTAGTTCTCAGACTGTCTCAGCCTAAAGCTCTTTCTCATTTCAAGGGGATGGGTGGCAACTGTGACCATATATGATCACACTGACAGTATTCAATAACTGTGTTCATGTGTGGAGTGCTTATGATATGTCAGTGGGATTTTTGTGTGTTTTCTCATTTATGCCTCACACAGCCCTGGTAGGTAAGAATGATTTTGGTCAAAGAAATAGGCTTCCCCTTCAGTGGCAGTGCTTTACTCAAGTATTAGTTGCCTGCATCAACACTTCATATGTTTCACCGTGTATCAGGACCTGTGCTTTGCCCTAGAAATGTAAAGATGGCCCAAACCCAGAACTAGCACACTGGGAATATTGGACTAGTGGGCTGAGAGGGTGGGTGGCAAATACACCTGTAAGGAACATAGTGTGGCCTGGCACTGCTCACCCTCCTGGTGGCGGCAAGTAGCAGGAAGTGTGGGCAGAGTCAGGGCTGGAAGACGCAGAATCCAATGTGAGCTGGTGAGAGGCGGACACTCCCCTCCATGCCCCGTGCTGTTACCTGATGTGTCAGGGGCACAATTTTTACTCTGCCCCCTTTGTCTCTGTGTCTCAGGATCAGAGAGAAAAATAGTTTCATCATACATTTTGAAAAAATTTTAAAAATCCTAAAAGTAAATGGTTTAATATATTTTTCTAATATGCTCTTTGTGTATATATATAAATATAGATATATTTTACATTACTAAAATTGCATTCTGCACAGTTGTAACTCACAATTTTTCCAATTATTTATTGTGGAATACACATACCTGTGGAGCACAGGCACTGGGCTAATTGTTTGGGATTCATCTTGGAATAAGATAGGCATTGTCTCTGCACTTAGGGAAATTAACACTAAGGCCTTGCTGTGAACCTTTGAGCGCATCAGGAGAGAATGGTTTGGAAACACAACTTGAATGGACATCATTTAAATAGGCTGAGGAAGAGCCTCTGAAGGATTTTACACCAGAGGGTAGAATAGTCAGGTTTGCCCTTGGGGACTCTGGAAAGACAGATTGACAGGGTAGTTATTGCATTCTTATGAGAAAAGGACAAAGCCTTGAGCTAAGGTAATGGCTGTAGAGATTACAGAGAAAAACCCAATGTGAGACTATCACAACAGTGAAAAATGAGCAGGAAGACTAAACAACTTCTTGGGGTGGGAGACACCGGAGCAGGAGGACGAGGCAGTGCTGCCTCTTATCTGACCTCTGGTTTAAGTCTTTCTTGGAGGGTCTCCATGCCCGCCTTCTCCCAGTGCTGTCTCTAAGCTAGCCTTATGTTTAGGAAGTTTTACTTTGGCTCCTTGTTTTCCTTCTTAAGGCCTCAGCATGCTTGTACATGCTTTCCCTTCTTTCCTTTCAAAACCCTTTGTTTTCCTTATGTTTTTTAGGGTTTTTTCCTTAGATTTGGGACATAGTACCTGTTTTCTTACTTCCTGGCTCTCACTGAACCTTGTCGGGTTTTTTGTTTTAAGAATTTATTGTTGTAAAGAGAGGTCAGCCAAGTACTACTTGTGGATATGATTAAGTGATGGACATTTAAGAAACACTACCCCACCCCATCCCCTCCCCACCATCTCCCACACCAAGTGGCACCTGGAACCTCTGGTCTCTGACTAGGGATTGAACCTGTGCTGCCTACATTGGAAGCAGAGTCTTAAAAGGAGAGTCTTAACTGCTGGACTGCCAGGGAAGTCCCAGAAATAGTATATTTTTAATAGTCTGGTTATTGGGTGTTAGTCAGGTTTTTTAAAAAATTCCAAAATGTGAGTGAACGCATCCATTTACCCATTCCTTAGCCCCATACTCAACTTCATTCCACAGATCCTTGAATATTCCTTCAAATTCCTTTCTTTCCTAAGAGTCTTCAGCCCAGAAGCCTCTAGGCACAGGGGTAAAAGAGCAGAATTTTGGAGAACTCCTTTTCTAAATTAATTACCTTACACCTGGAGGGCAATCTATATTGAATGATTCATATTATATAAGGATATTTAGATCCATCATTCTTTCATTCAGCAAATGTTATGGAATACCTGTTATATACCAGGCACTGGGAACAGAGAAATTTATGAAACAGAATCCTGACTTCATGTATAATACTAAGAACAAAACCTAAGTAAAAATATATGGATATATCCAATATATATTGAACAGCCAATAAGTACCAACAGAAAAATAAGAGAAAAGGAGGGAAGAGGCCTATGAATTTGTGGGGAGGGCTGAAATTTCTTGTGGGACAAGGACTTTCTTTCACTTCATGCTGACATTCCTTGCACAATGATTGTAGTGTCAAACTCTACTTAAGGGCATGATGTTAATTAACTTAAGGCCTGGCTGACCCACCATGCACTCCAATGCTGGATTTCTAATCCTCCAAATCCCCGAAAGTGTAAACTTTGAAGAGAAGCTTTGTACAGAGAGGGGGGAGGAAGTTTCCCAAGAATAAAGGGCACTGAACTGCTGATATGACCGAGAAGGTACAAGGCCTCAGCTAGAAGGTAGAGCCTACACCTCTCTTCCCTCCAAGCATACTGCTGTTGAAATTGTCCTTCCGCATGTCTTAATAATGAAGATGGCTTCCAGAGCCAGGCTGGTTTTCAGAGTTGACACCGAGGTGTGCAGGAACAGCACTGCAGCAGAAACAATACTGCGGCCTTCATAGGTCAAATTGTTCCCAAAGTCTTTTTAAGATCTCTGATAAAGCTCTGCTTACTTTCTGAGGATAGTATGTCAGCGTTTACAAAACAGAGGCCCAGCTCAGACCATCTCCTGAAGCTAAGATGGCAGCATTTGGAGGCAGCCACCAATTCATTCTTTGATTACCTTTGAGATCCGGGAACATTTCCCATAAAGATCTTTATCTTAGAAAAGTGTCTCTCCTAATGAGGTGGGTCCTCTTGGGTGACATCAGTATCAGTCTGGTGATAAACATCTGATTTTCTTTTTTTTAATGTTGCCAAAACTTCTAAAGAGCTAACATCCACAACCTCTGGCTTTGTTCTCCTGTCTGCCTCTTGCACAAATCCTGTGGGCATCACCAGCAGTTTGGCCATGACTGAAGCTGAAACTGGCAGGATGTTAGACGAGTCTGTTCTTTAGACAAGCCTCCTTTCTGCTACTGACCCCACTGCCAAAGTAAATTTGTCCTCTTGATCTTCGATCTTCTAAAGAAACTTTCTGCAAGAATTTTCTTGCCATGTGCTGTTGCTGGAGTAAGAATGGTACCCTCTGGCTGTGAATTAAGAGAGGAAAAGAAATAAAAAAATAAATGTATGCTCGCATCTTTGGTTTTTCACACCATCTCTTCAAATACCAAAAGCAAAGGAAAGAAAAGAAAAGCAGTCTCCAAAGTCAGGTTTTCTTTAGTTTTCAACCTTTGCATTCTCTTCTTTTCTTAGCCATGTTTAGTTGAATTCTGCCTGAGGATTCACTACAGCCAGGTAACATATAACTGTCCCATGTTCTGGAACATTCCTGATTTATGCCTGTGGTCCTAGCACAGTTATTTTTAACACCTCCGTTTCTGGTCTGTAATTTAATTTACTTGGTCAACCTACAGGTCAGGAGCTCTGATGCGTCTCGCTGTCCACATCATACCTTATCTCTAATAATGGCTCTTATGCATTTTTGTGTCCAAGCTCGGTGTTTATAATATGCTTTGGTAGATTTGTCTATTTAGAATGAGGGACCTGGCCTGCTCTTGCTAGAGCATTCTCAAGATTGAGAATCCTATCTTTTGGGCCCATTACCTGATTACCTGGAGCCTTCTTCATGCTTTTTGCCTGAATCCCCAAAGCTACTTCCTTTGGCTTCACTCTATGGCCAGATCCAGTTATCTTTTAGAGTTACCATGAGATTAAGCGACCCAGGGGTCCCTGGATGTTTTATGTCTGATCCCACCACACATACATCCCACCCTGACTCAATCGCTTCTTACCACAGCTCACCTGCCCGTGTGGGTGTCAGACCTGTAGCTGACTCTGATGCTCACAAAAGCTGCACTCAGAAGAAAGGTCTGTTTCTATATCTCAGTCCTTCCCAGGCTGCTCCATCTTACTCTTATGCTGTGGTGGTTCCCATTGTGTTCAGAAACAGGACATCAGGAAAACGCCATATAGATGGGAAATAATGGGGTGGGTGGGGTCTACCCAAGTGGCAACAGAACAATCTCAGAAAGAACTGCAGTGTCTTCTGTTCATGCAGCCTCCCCGGCAGGCTCTACTTCTGGCAGATCTCCATGTCTGTTTCTGTCTTATTTATAGTGACCTTTAGGCCCACCCTTGATCTCAGAATATTCTAAGATCAATGGGG
Organism: Antilocapra americana; assembly: GCA_007570785.1. NCBI lineage: Eukaryota > Metazoa > Chordata > Mammalia > Artiodactyla > Antilocapridae > Antilocapra > Antilocapra americana. The sequence goes on along the minus strand of ML661325.1, from coordinate 17,450,473 downwards.
ACCCTAGAAGAAACTTTCTGACATTAAACTCTGTTGAATTTTAGTCTCTTCCCTACAACTAAAGAGCAAGATGTTGATGTGTGGCCTGCTAAGGGAAGGAATATACCCAGTAGTATTCTCTATAAGACATTAGTAGTTTTTAGGGGGAGGAGAAGACTCTTGAGAGTTCATTGGACAGCAAGGAAATCAAACCAGTCCATCCTAAAGGAAATCAACCCTGATTAATCACTGGAAGGACTGATGCTGAAGCTGAAACTCCAATACGTTGACCACCTGATGCAAAGAGCCAACTTATTGGAAAAGACCCTGATACTGAGAAAGATTGAAGGCAGGAGGAGAAGGGGGCAACAGAAGATGAGATCGTTGGATGGAATCACAAACCCAATGGACATGAGTTTGAGCAAACTCCCGGCAATGGTGAAGGATAGGGAAGCCTGGCGTGCTGCAGTTCATGGGGTCACAAAGAGTCTGACACAACTTAGCAACTGAACAACAACAAATAGATGTCTCATGGTGCAGCAAAACACCTATTTTCCCTGTGTTTTGGGTTTCCAGTAACTGTTGAAAACACATTTGTTATCTTTGGGGAACTTCTCACCAGGGAAGGCTCACCTCCCCAAGGAGAGCCCATAAAACTTTCTTCTTTTGCTTTCTTTGCAGCTAGAAAACAGATATATGACCTAGATTCCACCTACAGACTGATTCATTAGTGAGCAACTAGAGGATGAAAGTGCAATGCAGAACCTGTTTTTTTCCCCCTCTGGGGAGGGTGGTGGCAGAACAGACTTCCATTCTTGGGAGAGAGTGTGGTTTGCTGAGTCCTGTGCTGGATGCAGAATCAAGATCCTGTCCCAGGATCAACTGCATTCAAGTTGAGTTCCTCAGAACTTTGCAGATTACAGGACCTAGTGTTCAGTGGTGGGTGGTAGCAGAGTTCACATCACAGTAGTTCTATATGGGATCTGAGTTTCTGGAAACTTAGGCTAAATCTGGTTTTTCTAGACTACTGTTTCTGTAGCCTACTGAGTAATTCTGCAAGCAACCCAACATGCCTTGAATAAATGATTTCATGTTTAGCTAGCATTGGCTTCTGAGTCTTGTGACTGAAAATTCGAATTAATATACGTGATCAAATAGACTTGAGAAAACCAACTTCACTGCTCCTTTTGCTGTTGCAATTCTCAGGCCTTTGATATCTTATGTGCATGCTGAATCTCTAGTAATAACAATGTCTAGGTTCTTCCTGTTTGCTGTATGTTAACTTCGTGTAGAAATTTTTATGTGTATGAACACATTCAATCCTGGCATGATCCTATAGAGTAAGTATTAGTGTTATTACAATTAAAAAAAACGTTGAGATGAGACCTAGGCGATGTCCCTAAAGCTATATCAGCTCAGTTCAGTCACTCAGTCGTGTCCAACTCTTTGTGACCCCATGAATCGCAGCACACCATGCCTACATATCCATCACCAACTCCCGGAGTCTACCCAAACCCATGTCCATCAAGTCAGTGATGCCATCCAGCCATCTCATCCTCTGTCATCCCCTTCTCCTCCTGCCCCCAATCCTTCCCAGCATTAGGGTCTTTTCCAGTGAATCAGCTCTTCGCATGAGGTGGCCAAAGTATTGGAGTTTCAGCTTCAACATCAGTCCTTCCAGTGAACACCCAGGACTGATCTCCTTAAGGATGGACTGGTTGGATCTTCTTGCAGCCCAAGGGACTCTCAAGAGTCTTCTCCAACACCACAGTTCAAAAGCATCAATTCTTCGGCACTCAGCTTTCTTCACTGTCCGACTCTCACATCCATACATGACAACTGGAAAAACCATAGCCTTGACTAGACAGACCTTTGTTGGCAGAGTAATGTCTCTGCTTTGCAAATACTATCTAGGTTGGTCATAACTTTCCTTCCAAGGAGTAAGCGTCTTTTAATTTCATGGCTGCGATCACCATCTACAGTGATTTTGGAGCCCCTGAAAATAAAGTCTGACTCTGTTTCCACTGTTTCCCCATGTATTTCCCATGAAGTGATGGGACCAGATGCCATGATCTTAGTTTTCTGAATGTTGAGTTTTAAGCCAACTTTTTCACTCTCTTCTTTTACTTTCATCAAGAGGCATTTTAGTTCCTCTTCACTTTCTGCCATAAGGGTGGTGTCATCTTCATATCTGAGGTTATTGATATTTCTCCCGGCAATCTTGATTCCAGCTTGTGCTTCTTCCAGCCCAGCGTTTCTCATGATGTACTCTGCATACAAGTTAAATAGGCAGGGTGACAGTATACAGCTATGACATACTCCTTTTGCTATTTGGAACCAGTCTGTTGTTCCATGTCCAGTTCCAACTGTTGCTTCCTGACCTGCATACAGGTTTCTGAAGAGACAGGTCAGATGGTCTGGTATTCCCATCTCTTTCAGAATTTTCCACAGTTTATTGTGATCCACACAGTCAAAGGCTTTGGCATAGTCAATAAAGCAGAAATAGATGTTTTTCTGGAACTCTCTTGCTTTTTTGATGATCCAGCGGATGTTGGCAATTTGATCTCTGGTTCCTCTGCCTTTTCTAAAACCAGCTTGAACATCTGGAAGTCATGATTCATGTATTGCTGAAGCCTGGCTTAGAGAATTTTGAGCATTACTTTACTAGTGTGTGAAATGAGTGCAATTATGTGGTAGTTTGAACATTCTTTGGCATTGTCTTTCTTTGGGATTGGAATGAAAACTGACCTTTTCCAGTCTTGTGAGTGCAGCACTTTCACAGCTTCATCTTTCAGGATTTGAAATAGTTCAACTGGAATTCCATCACCTCCACTAGCTTTGTTTGTCGTGATGCTCCCTAAGGCCCACTTGACTTCACATTCCAGGATGTCTGACTCTAGGTGAGTGATCACACTATCGTGGTTATCTGGGTCATGAAGATCTTTTTTGTACAGTTTTTCTGTGTATTGTTGCCACCTCTTCCTAATATCTTCTGCTTCTGTTAGGTCCCTACCATTTCTTCCCTATGTCGAGCCCATCTTTGCATGAAGTGGTCCCATGGTATCTCTAATTTTCTTGAAGAGATCTCTAGTCTTTCCCTTTCTGTTGTTTTCCTCTTAGGCATCAGTTTGTAAATTATTTTTGGCCATACAGAACATTTAACAAACTAATAGAACACGTTAAGGAAATTCTGGGAAATGGAAAGATTGAAGGCAAAATCAGAAGAGGGCAACAGAGAATGAAATGGTTGGATGGCATCACTGACTCAGCCGACATGAATTTGAGCAAACTCCGGATAGTGGAGGATGGCGGAGCGTGGCATGCTGCAGTCCGTGCAGTCACAAAGAGTCAGACACGACTGAGCAGCAACAGTAGGGAAATGCTGGCCTAGAATTCTCTTGTAAAGGGAAAGTTTTCTATATTTCATTGCTGTATTTTTAAAAATCTTTTTTTGAGTTTGTTACAATATTGCTTCCATTTTACATTTTGGTTTTTTGGCCTTGAGTCATGTGGAATCTTAGCTCCCTGACCAGGAATCAAAACCTCACCTCCTGCATTGGAATGCCAAGTCATAACCACTGAACTGCCAGGGAAATCCCTGTATTTCATTGTTTAGTAAGCTTTTATTCGTTATCATTATCAGTTTTTAATTGCTCTGAAAGCTGAAATAAGCAGCAGTTAAGTGGCTCGTTTTCTAGAAACTGCTTGAAGGATCACACATCATTTATTTTTATAGGCTTTTAGAAAATATGTAATTAGAAATACAATGCCTTTATACAAACCAGAAATGCATCATTGAGCTTGGGTATGGGTAGATGGTTATTTTAATTCATTTTTTAATGAATTGTGTATAGGACATTATTTTTAAAAAATCTTTATATTTTTCAATCGAGTAGTAAGCCATCTCTGGCTTAGTCCCAATTTTTAAATGTTAATCCATGAAAAAATTCTTGATAGTCACTGATGCATTCATTGATTCAACACAATTTATATCGAATGACTGTTCAAGTCTGTGCTGTGAACAATGTGTATTAAATATTTTCTGGGCTCAGAGCATGCTTTTAGTTGCCTGTTCTTAAAATGTCAGAATTCCCTATGGGAAGTAGAAATGGCACATTTTAGGCATCAGTCTCCAAAGACTGTATTTGGAGTTGTAGGCTGCGCCTCCCCTGACTCGGTTGGGATCCAGCATATTTAACCTGGCATTTTTAGCCAATCTCCTTAAAGCTGGCTGTACTTAAGAACATAAAAGGAAGAGCCCAATCTGAAAATCCAAAACCAGGGCAAAGTTAGAAGGTATCATTTACAGGAAATGGTGGCAATGGTTAATAGTCATGATCATTTCATACAGTGACCACTAGTCTGTAGTACAACTATTTGAATCATCAGTTCTGACAGATTCTTAATGCCTTGCATAAAAAATGGAATCATTGCTTGAAATTGAGAGTAGCTTAAACATGAGTCTCAAATTCAAGCAACTCATCTGTTTAGGAGTCAGTATAAATTAAGAATAACATTTTAATTGTTAACTTTAACTAATTAGCTCTCCAGAGATTTTCTAGGTCTATGTTAACCATTTTCTAGGTAATATGAGATCCAACTATGACTAAGACATTGTAGGGAACTAAAGACAGACCCTCAGAGGTTATTGCCATAGCTGGGTGTGCGAGAGGCAAGGAGTTGCGTTTGTCATCCTCTCCTGCAGGGTTCACGTTTGTATTACCTGCGGAGCAGGTCCTTCCTGTCTCATGCTTACACAATTGTTATATAGACTCCAGACCTCGCCTTAGGTAGACTCTGCAGCATGATGCTAAAAATTCAACCTATCCAAGAAATCACTTTGAGTTTTTCATAGTCCAGTTCAAGAATCTTCTGTAGGGTGTACTTCTTGATTCAAATTTGGACACCTGAGAGCAGAGGTCAGCCAGCTATGCCCTGTGGGCCAAATGTGCCTGCCCCTCTGTGGTCAACGAAGGGTTGTCAGAGCACAGCCATGCTCACTGGCGCACACGTTATCTGTGGATGCTTGTCTACTGCATCCGCAGGGTTGAGTAGCTGCAACAGCAGGCTTGTGGCTTTCAAACCCTGAACTATTTATCATCTGATCTGACCCACTACTCATTATGTCCTACAATAGCAATCGCTTCTTTTTTGTGGCGTTACATGCAATAGCTCATCCTTAAAACTGTCTTGTAAGTACTTTTATTATTCTTGTTTTATGGATGAAGCACTTAAAGTTTAAATTGGAGAACATAAATGACTTGCTAAAGATCTCACAGTTGGTAGGTTGTAAAGTTGGGATTTCAAGCCAGATGTGCTAATTGTACACCCAACCACCATCCTGCATTATCTAAGCCTTTTCCAATCTAGCCTTATTATATAATAACTGTTTATGGAGCAACTGATACTTGGTTGGCTAGAGACTGGATGGATAAATATTGGACTGGCCAAAAGGTTCATTTGGGTTTTTCATACTGTCTTATAGGCACCCTGCAGTACACAGTACACACCCTCAAACACACTCCCCAAAAGAATGATTTGGCCCCAAATTTCAATAGTCCTGAGCCTGAGAAATCCCAGATATCATGCTTTATATTAGAATTTTCTAAATCCTCTAAGAAAAAGGCACTAATTGAACACAAGTTCCTGTTGGTTGGCAGTTTTCTCTTAAGGAAAATCAAGTAGGGTGGACTTTTGAGTTTTGTCTGTTTACTAGGTATGCAATTGTATGAGAAAAGTTAGGAGATGATTCTTGCCAAATGGTAACAGTTGTAAAATTATGGGATCATGGGTGATCTTGTTTTCATGCTTCTGGTTTTCATCGTTTAGTGTGATTATGTTGCTTTTACAATGACAAGGATAAATTTATAAATAAAGATATAATAAAATTTAACAAAAAAGGAACTGTTGAGGCTTCTCTAGGCTTTTAAGGATTCTCTGCCCAAGGGGCTGATGCTAAGGGACATAGTCTGACACATGGCGGAGTTTTGCCTTCTCTGTTTCCCACCCACCTAATGCTTTAATATCTGAATTTTAGTATTCCCAGTATTCATCTCTATGCTTTTCCATGCAATTCCTTCTACTTCAGATATGCTTCTCTGGTCTTTGCCTTAGGTAATTCCAGACTTTCCACATCATTGTCCTCTTTCTACCCACACCGTACAGCCTCTACAGATGTTTCCTTAAGGGACTCCATCTCTGCCACCTTCGTGTCTGCCGCTGGGGCTGGGAGGTGGCCCTCTGCTGGGCTAGCTCACAGCATGTGGCTCAGCCCTCCCTTCTGATGATGGGTGTTGCCTACAGAGCTGAGGCAGGCTACGAGGCTGAGAGACCATGTCTGAGCCCAGAAAAGCCACCTTTTCCTCAGCTGGATCCAGGCTGTAGGATTACCATGCATTTCTGAACCTGAGAAAAAGCACAGAGGGGCACTTCGACAGAGTACGGTGAGTATGAGCGTGGATGCCATGTAGTTAGGGGTCAGGCTCTCACCTTGGACCCAAAACACTTAATCATGCTGAGCCTCTATTTCTCATATGAAAAGTAGAGTTGTCATAAGAATCAATGACAGTAACTGCAAAATGCCTGGAAGATTAGTATGCAATAAATGGTTGGTCTCTCTCTTTAAAAAAATACACATGTGTGCAAAAATTGCTCCCAGTTTCAGAGGCTTCCCAGGCAGTCCTGCCCACTGAGTCATGGATGCTTGTTCTAGAAGAAGCCCGTGGAACCTTCAATTGCTTAATTCCTTTCCAATGATATCTGTAGAAAAATGTGTTAGGATTACAGGACTCCCGGAGAAAAATTTCTATTCAGCTGGGGCAGGAATTTTATGTTGGGGTAGAGTATCAGACCCAGAAAGGGAACAGGGAGCCTTGTCCAACGAAACTCTCTCCTCGGATTTTTGCACAACCCTCTGGCGATGGTATGTCACTGTCCACCCATCCCCTTTGAGGATCTCTGTGTGTATTGAGAGGTGTTGCCCCTGCGAGTGTGTGGCCCTCCTTCATGGTGTGGAAGCAGGACCTGGAAGCTGGCAAATGATGTGCTTAATTAGAGGAAGAGTGGAGACTGATGGAAGGATGCATCGACTCTGTTCTAAAGGACAGTAGAAGAGTTCAGAAGGACTTGTTGGGTTTCCTGTTACCAGGACAGGGCACCAAAATTCGAGGCAGGGAAAATCTGAGATCTTTGTAAGATTTCCACATTTTCACTTTTAAAAATCCTACCCTATCTGTCCATCATAATGATTTCTGTAAAACTATTTTAAAGGAAAAAAGCTTATCTTTCAGGATTTCCAGGAGGAAGAATACTCCTGAGGTTCTATCCTCTCTTGAGCTTAATCTTCAGCAACAAAGTGCTGGCACTAAAGATGGCCTGACTTCCTGGCATCTAGTGAGGTCAACGTGGAGGACTTCTGGGCTACAATGGAGACAGAGGTGATTGAGCAGGTGGCCTTCCCCGCCAGCATCCCCATCACCAGGTTTGATGCCTCCATCATTGCCCCCTTCTTCCCACCACTCATGAGAGGAGCTGTGGTCATCAACACCGAGAAAGGCAAGAGCCTGAATGTGCAGCCAGTACCTGGCAATGGCAGTGCCTTGGTGCGGCTGCTCCAGGAGGGTGTGTGCAAGCTTGAGGAGATCGGCTCCTACAGCGAGGAGGAGCTGCAGTGTCTGCTGAGGTAGTGTGGCATCCCCTTTGGGGCAGAGGACTCCAAGGAGCAGCTCTGCTTCTCCTTGTTGGCCCTCTACGAATCTGTTCAGAATGGAGCCCAAGCTCGACAGCCCCCACCTCCTCTCACAGGGGGCAAAGTCTACAAGGTGTGCCCCCACCGGGTGGTCTGTGGCTCCAAGTATCACATGCGTGGTGAGAGTGCCCTTGACCACGTGGATCTGCTGGTCTCTTCCCGCCATTGGCCTCCTGTCTACGTGGTTGACATGGCCACACCCGTGGCCCTGTGTGCTGACCTCTGCTACCCGGAGCGTACCAACCAGATGTGGGGGAGGAATCAAGGCTGTTTCTCTAGCCCCACAGAGCCGCTAGTGTGTCCTGCCTAGAACTCCTGGATCAGCATTACACAGTGGACATGCCAGAGGCCGAGCACTCTGTCCAGCACCCGGTCACCAAGACTGCCACATGGTGCAGTGTCCACGCAGGCACACAGCCCAGTCCTGGCGACCCCAGTGCTGGACACCACTCCTTGGCCCTTTGTCCTGAGTTGGCACTCTATGCAGCCATCCTGGCCTCCTTTGCAGACAGCAGACCAAACAGTGTCTGCCAGCGGCCCATCACCTTTGACCACGCCACCCACTATTACCTCTACAACCGCCTCATGGACTTCCTCACCAGCCGCGAGATTGTCAACCGGCAGATCCATGACATTGTGCAGAGCTGCCAGCTTGGTGAGGTGGTCATCCGTGATACCCTCTACCGCCTTGGGGTTGCTCAGATCAAGACGAAAGCGGAGGAGGACGGGGAGGAAGAGGATGGGGCCACAGCCACAGCCACAGCGTAAGCTGGACACATGCCCAGCGACTGCACGTCTCAAGCCATAGCAAGGCCCTTGCCTGAGGCACATCCATCCAGGGGACCAGCCTCTGAGGCTGGGACTGACCAAAGAGCTTCCATTTCCTGAGCTCGGTGGAGCCCGGGGTCCTTGGTACTTAGCCTTCCAGAAGGTATGGGAGGTGAGAGGTATGGGAAAGTGTAGGTGAAGGAGGATGGAAAAAGCAAGTAGAATCCGGTGCCTTTGGGGTTGAAAATATTGCCTGGGTGCAGATCGTGACAGATATGTCCTATTTGGTCTCTGATTTTCAGTAGTAGACCATGGCTGCCATTCCCTGACTCAAAGAATGATTAAATACCAGACTCTGCCTCTGGAATCAGCTTTCTTCCTGGATCTCTACCTCCAGCGTGGCGTCTTTCCAAACTTCAGACTTCCAGGTCCCTCTGGATCTCTGCTTGGATCTCACCTTGACGACTCTTCAAATCCAACATGTTGGAAATGGAATTTATTAACTCTTCTACAAATTAGATCATCTTTGTGGGAGACCTCACATCCACCCAGACATTTGATCCATACTCCCAGAGAACCAGGTTACCTGTCCTTTAGAAAGCCCAAATTCCTGAGAAAAAAATAAAACCCCAAAATCCATAGTGATGCTCTTCTCTGACTCTCCAAGTCTATCTATCCCTGGCTACTTCCTACCTCTGTTTATCCCCTAGTGATACTAAACTGCATCAAGTCCCCTGTTCACATTTTGGAATTCCTTCTTCCTGGAATCTGCTTCCTACAGTTAATTCACCATCCTCCATGCTTCCTTCAGGACTCAGCTCAAGCATCATCTGCTATGACTCTTGGGTAGTCTCTCTTCTCTCTTACCACATAATGTTAAGCTTCTTTCTCTATGGACCTGTCTCCCACGCTGCACTGTGAAATCCTCCTGTTTACCCATCCAAGTGAACGTTGATTATTTGGTCAGTGTCTAGTAGCTGGAACAGAATTTTTTTGCTGCGGTGCTTTTCAAGTACTTATTTAGAAGATTCTTTTTTCTGTATTATTCTTTCTCCTGCCTGTTGTGGGGATATTTCTGTCCTTAGAGAACTGTGAAGAAGAAGCAGAAAAATTAATTTACTGCTGTATTTCCCAGGAGCATACCACATTGTGTAACTCCTTTCATCCAGAAAGCTCCCTAGACTCTTTGCACAGCAGGGAGATTGCAGTGTCCCACAGCATGAAGCAGGGGTAGAGACGAAAACTGAAGATGGGGAAGCCGGACCCCCTAGTGCCTTGGGCCCAACCTAGCAACTGCAGAATTTTTTGCTTAGCGATTCCACTAGCATTGCCCAAGCATCTACCATCAGCCTGTGGATTTTATTAGCCAGATATTCCTTCTTCATACCCCAGAACCAATATTGAGAAGTTTCCTCCTCATTGAAATTCTCCTGTACCTCTCACTGGTTTCAGCTACTGTCATTTGAGCCACACACACTATCATATTTGTCTTTAAAAAAAAAAAAAAACTAATAAGCAGAGTTACAGAGAGGTTTTTAAGCAATATTCATTGAAGAAACGAGGCCTAGACTTCAGATCTAGGCTAGAACTCTCTCCAGTGATGTGATTCCTGAACAGAGTTGTACATCAGGAACATCCAAGGAGCTTGTTGAAATATACTGTGGGTGCCTTGGCCCTAATCTCAGAACTATCTGGAGGGGCAGAGGATGTATGTTTTTGGAAAAGAGTCCTTTGGTGATTTTGGTATGCAAGTGCTGTTTTATACTTGCTCACTCACTCCTTCATTCATTTCTAATATATTCCTTGAAGACCCGTTGTATATCCAGGCACTTTGCTAAGCACTGAGGCCCTGGTGATAAAGGGCACAGTTTCTTCCCTTTAAGACGTTCCCAGTCTCCTGGAAGAAAACTCATATAAATGAATAATTACAATATAGTAGTAAGTTCCATAAATACTAGTGGACTCTACAGGGCTGTGTGCTTTCTACTCTTAAAAGCACTTGAAGGAGAAGGTGTTACCATCTCCCTGTGAATGAGGCAGTTTACTTGATATTTGTTATGAGTTAGCAAGGATAAGAAAGTCCCCAAATTAAAATCCAAGGAAACCGCTGGGAGAAGCATCTTTTTAACTGGTCTGTGCAGAGGGGCATAAGGAAGCCTCTTTTAGGGATCCCTGGGTGTTTTAAAAAGCAAGGAGAGTTTCTCATCTTTTAAAAAAAAATTGCTGTTGAAATATACTTGATTTACAGTGTTGCACTATTTATAATAGCCAACACATGGAAGCAACCTAAATGTCCATTTACAGGTGAATGGATTAAAAAAATGTGTGTATATACACAATGGAATACTAGTCATAAAAATAACGAAATAATGCCATTTGCAGCAACATAGATAGACCTAGACATCATTATGCTAAGTGAAGTATGTCAAGACAGAGAAAGACAAATATTATCTTTACCCTAAAATATCTAAGTAATAATGTGTCACTACTGCAGTTATGTAACTTTATCAGCCATCAGAAAAGTCAACACAAGACCATGGAGACTTATTATTAAAAATAATAATATGACATCCCCTATAGGCAGAATCTAAAAAGAAATGATACCAATGAACTACAAAATGGACTTATAGACTTAGAGAATGAACTTATGATTGCCAGGGGAGAAGGGCAGGGAAGGGGTGGCTAGGCAGTTTGGGGTTGATATGTACACCCTGCTATATCCTCAGTATATTGTCAAGTGAAAAAAAGCAGATTCAAAATTAGTATGTTCCTTATGAATTCTTCTATGTAAAAATAGAAATCTATATATACTTAGAAAATCTGGAAAGTTCTACTGCACATTAAACTTTTAAAAATGGCAAGCTTTGGGAAGGATTTAAAATTTCCTATTTCTACTCTTCTGGATTTAAAAAAAGCTTTTATAATAAAAAATGAATAACCAACAAGGTCTTACTGTATAGCTCAGGGAATGCTACTCAATATTATGTAAGTGGGTAAAGAATTTAAGAAAGAATAGATGCAGGTATATATGTATAACTGAATCACTTCGCTATACACTTGAAACTATCGCGACATTGTTAATCAGTTACACTCTGGTAGCAAATAAAAAGTTAAAGAATAATACAGAAATGTGGAAACTAAAGTCTATCAGGATTTAAGACACTTACCCAAAGGAGTACCAGAGTTAGGATTTAAACTAGGTCTAATTGATTCCGGATCTACCTGGTGCTTCCTTTCCTACCGCTCTATCTTAAAAGTGTGGGCAAAGGCTCTGTCTCCTCTCTCCAAACCATTGTCAGAAACTTCTGGAAAGGGTTGCTTCCTTGTTTCATGAGGGATTTGTGGCGGAGACATGTTTGCTTTCTTCCTCCGTGGTTTCCCCATGGTTTTTCAGTGTTGATTTGGTCTGTTCCCGTTTTGTGGTCCTTTCCCTCCTTCGACTTGTCTTCCTTGAAGGACCCTGAGATTTGTGAGCAGCAGCGTTGCCCTCCCAAGGCCTTGTTTCATCTCTGCTTCGCTGACTAGTGAGGTATTGATTTCTTGGGAGAACCTGCTGGGATAGGGGATGGCGGGGGTGGGAGGGGGAGATCAATAGTCCATTAGACAGAAGCGGGAAGCAATGGCAGTGGCTTCTCCGCCAGCCTGCTCACTGACCTAACACGCCGGAGTGCTGTTCAAAGATAAGGTTAGCCCGAGGTGTCCAAGGGTGATCTGAAGGGTTGAGGTTGTTCCTGGAATAATGTAGCAAAGCCGCGGACAGAAAGATCGAGAGCTGTAAATCCATGTCCTTGAACTAAATGAAGTGGAGCCATCTATTGAGAATAAATTTGCCTGTCACAGGTTGCTTGAAGGAAAGGAAATTCTGTTGAGACCTTTTCTACTTCTTGGGTCACTTTGAATTCTCTAATGTAAGCATGATCTTTGTGAATCATGAGGCAAGTCATTTAGCTTTCATGTTCTCTGGGGCTCCCAAAATGAAAGAGAGGGGTGGCCACAGCGAGTGCCTAGCAGTGCTTGTGCAGTATGTTCCTGAAACGCTGTACATACATCCCATTTTTACATGCTGCCTCAACGGGCTCATTGTGGCTGGTCTCCCAGGATGAGTCCCTTTGAAAAGGAAGAGTTTCTCGGGAAAGAGAAGTATCATTGTCTGTTTCATGTGGTTATAAGTGTAGTTCCATGTTTCAGATTTTTGTAAAGAAGGACAGACGGGCGGTAAATTTAAACTATCAAAGTCTCAAGAGGACTTGTGTTACCACGGTAATAGAAACCCATGCTCAGACCCCCATTATCACATCATTGTGTCTTCTACCATTGCATGGAAAGCCAGGAAAATTAGATTTGGAGAGTACTTCAAAATCATCTTGTCATCTAACTCCTTATTTTATGGTTTCCTTTATTTATTCTTTAGAGAATCTGAGTACCTCTCCTCCATGTGACGGACACTGTGTTAGGCTGTAGGATTATGCCTGGACAAAACAGATCAAATCCTTGTCTTCTGAGAGCCTGCATTGTAGTGTGGTGGAGGTAATGAAAAGATAAATAAGTTTGTCCAGTAGAGCTAGGTGCTAGGGGGTTCATTTGTACAGAAAAGGAACCTAGAGCTTGAGTCACATGTGTGCATGGGGATTCAGAGAGGAGAGCAGTTTAGACAGGTGACTAGGGAAGGTTTCACTCAGGTTTTTTTTTTTTTTTAATTAAAGGTTTGGAAGAGGGCCAGCATTGAGTTGTTTAGATTCCCGGGAGGGGAATGGTCACGGAAGAGGGTTTAGCATGGGCAGAGGCATCTCGGGAACTGGTAGCTGGGCTTTGCTAGGATGACAGACATGAGGTAAGAGGTGATGTGTCCAGTCATTAAAGCGTTGTGACAACGTTGATCAGAGATGTGATTTGATTTAGACAGTTGTTCTGGTGGTTATGTTGAGCTTGGATTATAGGAGGAAAGGTTGGAAGCAGGAAATCAGCTCAGCTAGGACTCTACTGCGTATCTAGGGAAGAAAAATTCTGAAAAATAATCAAACTCTACATGCTTTAAAAAATATATTTTATTTTTTAACTCTTTGGTCACATGTGCAGGAACTTAATTCCTTAACCAGGTATCAAACCCATGCCCCCTGCAGTGGAACACTGAAGTCTTAACTCCTGGATCACCAAGGAAGGGCCTACATGTATTTTTGAACATACAGCAGACAGGATTAACTGATGATTTGGATGAAGACTATAAGAGAACGAGGACATGTGGGAATGGCTCCAGTTTTTGTTCTGAGCAACTGGAGAGGTCCAGTTGCCACTCTCTGAGCTGGGGGTCCTGAAATGTGGATGGGCTGTAGGGAAAGCTAAAAGGACTCAGTTTTGTGTATACTGAAGTAAGGGAGACATCTAATAGCACCTTTCAATCAGGTAGTTGTGTATGATTCTGGAGTTCAAGAGAAACATCTAGGCTGCAGATAAGAGGACCAAGGACTGATCTCTGGGTGCTCCCTACATTTTGACAATAAAATGAGGCCACCGAGAGAGGAAGGGGTAGAGGAACTGTGTATTTTGCAGGCGAGCTAAGATTGGAAAACAGTGGACTCTTCTCAGTGCACAGCTCTGCTAAGATTACGTTTAGGTAGCCTGGGTTTTCATCTTCTTTTCCTGTGCTACTCTTCTCAGTAGTACAGTGGGAAGATGTTGGACAAGAGAAAAACAAAAAACAAAATCAGATAATACAGCATTGATGCTCTCGCTTTCTCTTTCTAGATTACCCAAAATTAGATTTATTCACTGTGTCTCTGCTAGGTATTGGGTCTGAAAATCAAAGCAGACAAGTAAGATGACTAAGTGATGGTCTCCCTCTATGCCAACAACAGTACACTTTCTTTTAAGTTGCCAGTAGTTCTAAAATAGGTCAGAGGTGTCTAGAATATGATTGAAGCATGCCTTCTGCTAGGTTTTTGGCTAGTTGGAGATATTTAAATCTAACTGTAAGAGTAATTATGCAAATTTGTTTCAGGTCTTGAAAGGGCCAAAATATTTAGAAACCTTGTAAATTATGTTCATCATGTAGATCAGAAGTCTGCTTTTGTTATTTGCCAAGAATGTTCAAAATAATGATATTTAACGTTTGTATAGTCCTTTAAAATTTAGAATGCTTCCAGCATCTATTTATGTATTTGGCTGGCTACAAATCCCCAGCACAAAAAGATTTTTTCACTCTTTTGTAAGACTTCTCTTTGTTAAACTCCTGCTTGCAGTTGATGTGAAACGGCTTTAAGAACCCTTACCATTCAGGTTTCCCTACCTGCATATTCTCTAATTCGTCCATATGCCTTTTTCCTTTTATTAACGTAGTGACCAGATCTGTTGTCAACACACCAGACATAGAAGCATAGCATGAAGGAACTTTGACTTAACCTTGCCTAAGTCACATTTCTAGTTTAGATAGTATTGTCCCGTGCTAATTTCTTTTAACAGCTGGATCACTGCCGACACATGATGCACTCATGGTCATCTAAACCTCCTCACCCTTTTTTTTCTGCAAATAATAGACTGTCAAATAAGGTCTTATGCATTTAAGCTATTGATAATTTGAACCCAAGTGTAGTATTTTAGCTATAGGATTTCCCTATAGCTCAGATGGTAAAGAATCTGCCTGCAATGCAGGAGACCAGGTTCAATCCCTGGGTCAGGAAGATCCCCTGGAGAAGGAAATGGCAATCCAGTCCTGGAGAATCTCATGGACAGAAGAGTCTGGCCAGCTACAGTCCATGGGGTCACAAAGAGTCATACATGACTAAATGACTAACACACATACCGGGTAGTATTTTATGTTAATGTCTACTAAATCTTATTCTGAGACTTCAATCTATGATTCCAGTTTCATTTTTAATCTACTACTTTGCTTATCAAAGTCAAATGTCAGTTTCCCTTAGGGTCATGTCCATCTACCTTTGAAAGAGACTCTAAAGTTGGTGACAGCTGGCAGTTGGCCATGGTTACTCTTAGGTTCTAAAGGCTGACTGGGGTTCCTAGCCACAGCCTTCTCACAACATGGCAGAAGAAAAATCTCTTTCCACTTGGCTATGACAGAGGCTTATATAGGGCAACATCACCAAGGGAGAGACTATCCCACCAAGGTCCAGTCTACACTCGGTGATCGTGTGTCCCAGTAGGTAGAATTCTCATGGACAGCTCCTAGATTTCTGCCTGCCATAGGCCAGGCAGAAACAAGGTTTCTGGAAAGTTTAAGAGCAAACAGCGCATAACAACTGAGTGCCCTCTCCATCTTTTTTGAAGTTCAAAAAACAAGTTTTACTGGAAGCCCCACTCAGTTGACTTCTGCTTATATTTCTTTAGACACAGATACCCTTAGCACAAGGAAACCAGGGAAATCAAGTTTTCACTATCTACTTGTAATTAGGATTCTATTAGAAAGGAAGAGGAGATGTTGCATATTGCATAAATACAATACCCAGGGCATGAATGGAAATGCCAAATGGAGAAAACAAATCTTGTCTAGTTTAGGAAAAATGGAAGTTAATAATGAAAAAAATCACAAAAAATGCTCCCACACAGGATTAACCACTGTTAACATTATCATATTTCTTAACTATGTTGTGTTATATGCAACTAAAGTTATGAACATTTTTTGTGATAAACTCTTTGTAAATATAATTTAATAACTGAATAATGTTCCATCATAAGGATACACCCTAATATCTCATAATTAATCCTCATCAGTTCTTTGGTGCTCAACTTTCTTTACGTTATAACTATTATGTCTGTACATGACTACTGGAAAATCCCTACATTTGGGTACTTTCACTATTATAAATAATGTCATGATCAGTACTTTTTATGTAAAATATTTTATACACTTAAGATTATTTTATTAGACTTTTTAGTCTTATTCAGTCACTAAGTCATGTACAACTCTTTGTGACCCCATGGACTGCAGCACGCCGGCCTCCCTGTCCATCATCATCTCCTGGAGCCTACTCAAACTCATGTCCATCGAGTCGGTGATGCCATCCAACCATCTCATCTTCTGTCGTCCCCTTCTCCTCCTGCCTTCAATCTTTCCCAGCATCAGGATCTTTTCCAATAAGTCAGCTCTTTGCATTAGATGGCTGAAGTATTGGAGCTTCAGCTTCAGCATCAGTCCTTCCAGTGAATATTCAGGGTTGATTTCCTTTAGGATTGACTGGTTTGATCTTGCTGTCCAAGGGACTCTCAAGAGTCTGCTCCAGCACTACAGTTCGAAAGCATCAATTCTTCACTGCTCAGCTTTCTTTATGGTACAACTCTCACATCTGTGCATGACTACTGGAAAAACCATAACTTTGACTATATGGACCTTTGTCAGTGAAGTAGAATTTAGTAGAATTACTGAATCAAAGGGAATGGACTTTTTATGGATCTTATTACATAATTTCATACCTACTTGCCAAAATGATGAGCTATTTATACTTGCCAACAATGGATAGATATTTTCATATGAAAACACTCTAAAATCCCAATTTAATCATTGTGTCAGTCTTCTTTTTACCTTTGTATCTTAAAAAAAAATGCTAAGTATGCCTTTTATGACTTCCTCAAAACTTCTAATTAAAAAAGAAAAAATGAGGTTAATTCTTTATAAGATCAGAGGTTTGAGCTTTGTGTCATTACCTGTAAAACTATTCTTGTTTAGTGTAAGCAAATAATTAGTAGTCCTCAGGCACCATTTGAGACAATTAAATTTACCAAGTTCACTTTGCCTCCAACCTACAGCCACCTCGTCCATAGGACATTATGGTGGGTATTATACGAAAAATAATGCAGAAGGCAGTCTTCTGAGCATTCAATCTGAAATCATTACAGAAAAAAAGAGTTAAATTTTTTGTGTTTGCTCTGCCATCTCTGTGTCATCTATTTGCCCCATACCCTATTCTTCGAGTGTTAGCCTGCCCCTTTGTGATACTACCTTGCTCTGAATAAACCCCAATACTGTCTTTTTCTGCCTTTAGCACTTTCTCCAGTCATGTTCTTAAACTCAATCTGAGCTTCCTGACCCAATTTGGATGAGTTCAGACCACCCTTGAATCTGTTCTGAGTTCACTTTCTTTCTTCTATCTTTTGTATGTCTTATTTTTAAACCTGATCTTACCTGAGATATTCCTGTAGTCAAACTGGTCTGTTTTAAAGACCTCTTTCCTCTTTCTTCTTCACTGGGTTACTTGTGATTGTATAGTTAGCATTCCTGTTTCTGAGAGTCCTGATCTTATTTTTTTCTAGACTCAGTCTTATGGATAGTTTTCCATCTGTGAGGAAAACCTACATAATTTTCCATTTGTTCTCATCTCTTTCTATTTTAAAGTTCATGAAATATTTATAGATGTACTCTTTCCTTCCTGCTTTATGGGATTCGGGGGTGAAATAAAGATATTAGGACTTCCTATACTATTCATGGTTCAAAATTAATCACTCTTATTTTCTTTGTGCTACACTTTTGAATGTCAGTATTCAAAAATATATACTCTTTATGAAGAACTTAGAAAACGGCTAGAATTATAAAACAGAAGATTAAAATGATTTGTAATCAAACTACCAATAGATTTCAGTGTTAAGATTTGGTCTGTTTCCTTTCTAATCAGAAATTTGTATATATTAAAAAGAATTCCATCCTGTCCCTTTTAAGTAGCATTTATCCATAAAGTGTCAACCCATAGAATTGGCTTATTAGCTACAAACTTATAGTTATATATATACTATACCAGCAGGAGGAGGAAGAAAAAAGAAGTAAAAGGTACACAGGATTAGCAAAAAAAATTAAATTGTCTTCTGAACAATATTTTATGATGCAAGAAAGCATGTAATACATCTTAAGTGGTTCACAGGAAAAAAGTCAATATTTTTAAAGTTTACATTTGAAGCAGAAGCATCCTTTATCTGGAGAAGTTATTGTCATTTTGAACCTATTTAAGTCAGTAGATCTCTATTAAAAAAAGAAACAGAAAATCAGAACTGAGGTTGTTTTAAGCTTCAAGTAGCTGCTTTTGCTCTCTCTCTCTCTTTTTTTTGTTCCAGAAAAAGTTATTCAATAACTACTTATGCCTTTCTGAAGAGGTACTTCTTGTCAGGTCATTTAGGTTTCAACTTGGTTTCTCTCTTTTTGTATGTCCAATATGGGAGCCTCAATTTCCCACTTATTTTGCATATGTTGAAGTTATCAGATGCCACTAGATATGTATCTGACAATGCACAACTTTGTGGAAAAATAGTTTTCTATTTCTTTTACAAATTATGCATTGCTTGTA
Organism: Antilocapra americana; assembly: GCA_007570785.1. NCBI lineage: Eukaryota > Metazoa > Chordata > Mammalia > Artiodactyla > Antilocapridae > Antilocapra > Antilocapra americana. The sequence continues at coordinate 17,431,699 of ML661325.1, read as the reverse complement.
TCTGTTTAGAAAGTTATATCTGCATTGCTATAGATGATTGCAAATGTCCATAAAACAATATAGCATTAACAAATACCACTGAAGTGTTCCTGATTTTCGCGGTGATTCTTTCGTGGCCGGTTTTGTGCTTTTACCCGACCCGTTCCCTTTCAGCTGTCCCTACAGGTTGTCCAAATGTAAGTCTCCATCTCCTATGTATTCTGTCTCTGAAATCACAGTCATTAGCCCAAAGTGTCCACATGACCTAAACCAGTTTCACTCCTAGTACTTCTCTCCTGGACTCAGAGTTGTTTTAGTCTCAAGTGTGAACACAAGACTGAAGCCAAACTCATCAGCGTTCTCCCCTAAGATTCTTCCAACTGAGTTTGTGGGAAGGAGGCTCTGTCTCTTTAGTGACAAAGCTACAAGGACATAAGCTCAGAGGCTGCTGGCAGCTGTCTCCCTCACTTTTATTTTTATTTTTTGGTGGCGGTGCTGGGTCTTTGTTAAGGTACTTTGTTAAGGTACGCAGGCTTCTCTAGCTGGGAAGGGTTGGGGGGTGTTAATTGCCCTAAGGCTTGTGGGCTGTGGTTCCTGACCAGGGATTCCCTTGCATCTGCATTGAAGACAAATTGTTAATCACAGGACCTCCAGGGAACTCCCATCTATCTCCCTCTTTATATGGAAAAAACAAAAAGACAGCTGGACAGAGAAGAACAAGCTGATCTGATGGTGTTTGAGAGCCTAAAGTCATTTTCTAAGGGTCTTGGTGTGGACTGAATCCTTTAGCAATTGTTTCCCCTGGGAGTTAGCCTCCAGAGGACCTAGGCAATTCAGTGAGTTTCTGAATTTTGCAAACCAAACACTTCTGGCTGATCATGTAGATGGAGCACACTCGTGCTAGTCATGACTGGTTAAATGAACGTCTCATACTTAAACTTTCCATTTTAGAGATCTTTCCCGTTAAGGGAGCATTATTCTCAGGACTTGCACGAGTTTAACGACACCAGTCAAGCGCTGAAGATGGTCTCAAGAGTCATCTTCAGCCCTGTTTGGAAAAAGAAAGGAAAAGCAAACTGAAGTCACTCAGTCATGTCCGACTCTTGGCGACCCCATGGACTGTAGCCCACCAGGCTCCTCCATCCATGGGATTTTCCAGGCAAGGGTACTGGAGTGGGTTGCCATAAAAAAGGCAGAGTATAAATACTTTCCTCCTGTGCCTGATGAAACTGACTTCAGAGAGAAAGCTTGATCTGTTTATAATGACTGAGCTAACTTGTATTAGTATCAAGGCTAGGACCCAGGGCCCTTATTTCTCTTATCTAAATCTATCCTGAGTTTAAAGGGAACTTTACTATAACAGATTTCAACATAGAGCAGCTCACAGTATTTTTTGTGATTTTAATTGGTATCAGTCCATTTTTCTTTCCCTTCCCCTGGCCAGTCCTTTCATAAGACACTTGTTGAGTATGTACATGCCAATAGGCCCTATGTAGGGTGCTGGTAACACTCCCAAGTGCATAAAGGGCCACTTTCTCTCTTAAGAATTTTACTATCTGGTGAGAAGGTATATTTCTAGAAATCACTGCAGTTGTGCATGATTAGAATTACAATAGGGAACTGCTATGGGAGCACCTAAGATCACTACCCAGCCCTACCTTGCTCAGGGTGGAGTGAGGCATTTACTGGTCAGAGAAGACTTACCAGAGGGAATGATCTCAGGACTTTGTCATTCCAAACCAGGCCCATGGCTTACAATTTTGTTACGAGTGGGATCTCACCCTCCTCTGTTAAAGTCATGTGAAAACAAAGAGGAAAAACAAAAGAAAACCCCTCAGAGTTTCCATAGTGGTCCATTGGCTAAGACCCCACACTCCAATGCAAGGGGCCTGGATTCGACTCTTGATCAGGAAACTAGATCCTACTTGCTGCAGCTAAGAGTCTGCATGCCACAGTTAAAGGTGCTGGAATGTTGCAACTAAGAACTGGCCCAGCCAAATAAAAACAAATAACAAACAAACAAAAACATGGACTTCTTTTCAGGTGAGGCTCAGGGAAATGGAAAAAGGCAAAAAAAAAAAAAAAAAAAAAAATGGAGGTAGCACTACCTAGGAAAGGGTTAAAAAAGTCACAAGTATACAAAATCAGTAAATTGGTCTCTCTATCCACCCAGCCCTACAGCGACCATCCACAGCCACGCCCATTTATTCTGCCACTTCTCTCAATCTAAAGTTGCCAAACTGTGCAAAGAGGAACACCAGCCCTGTGAGACAGAGCTTGAGATCAGTGTTCTGTGATCAGATAAGTTCACAGAATCCTTCATGTTCACTCTCTGCTTGGAGATAGGAGGGGGGAAGGGGAACAGCTTGCTTTTGTCCAAGCCTCCCCTCCCAACCTGAATCTGCCTGAGGAATCCTGTGATAAAGAATCATTTTGAATTATTTTTAAGTTAACATGCCTAAAATTATTTAAACATAGTGCTTTTCACCCCCACCCCGTACCACCTTACAAAACTACAGAACCTGCTTTAAGATACCTTCCTCTGACAAAGAAGTATGTTTGTCCCTTCACACATTCTCATATAAAACTTACTACACGATGTTGGATCATTTCCAAAGTGTTGTATTTTCTTCTCAGGGGCTCTTGCATGCCTAAACTATTGCTGAGTTCTTTCAAGTATTTCATCTCATCTTATCCGCATTCACAACAACCTTGCGAAACTGGCATTATTTTAATCACAGATTATAGGTAAAGTAATTGAGGCTCAGAATGAGGAGAGTGAGGCTATGGTGACTTCTCTGAGATTACCCAGCTAGCACTGACACAGCTAGTATAGTTCCAAGTCTTTCTACCACACTGCTCCTCTTCAATAAATACATGCACAAGTAATAAACATTGAAAATAACTAAGAGATTCTAAAACTGGGTAACGTACTTGAATTGCATCCAAAAATTCAACGCAGAACACAATGGAATCCTTGTGAATCGAGTAGACACCAGCAGCTATGTTCTTCCAAATGAATTGTGTTTGGCAGATAGAGATGGAATAAGAATAACCCAAGCGAAACACACAGAGGGAAAAGCCTGTGGCTTAGCTCAGCTCTAACTGAGCCAGCTAAGGAGAACCAGAAGAGAGGAGTCAGCAGAGTCAAGTCGTGGCTGGGCTGGCTGGCCCTCAGTGTCGAGGTCTGCACTGATTCTGAGCAGACAGTGGGAGCCGACCCAGAGCTTTTGAGCTGGGAATGGGGCTGCAGCATGACCATCACTACGCTGTAATGAGAGTGGTCAGGAGCCAGTCTGGCAGCGACACGGAGGACGGTTGCCTCGGGAAGAAAGCGAAGGCCTGTGATCAGAGAAGAGAGGCGATCACACAGCGCTGACTCAGGCGGGAATGTCAGAGTCTAATTGTGAGAAAGGAGCGTATCACCATCCGCATCTCAGAGCAGGGGTGGAAGAGGCCTGGGCTATGGAGATAGTCACAGCCTGGCCAGCTGCTAAGTCTAAGAAAGCACAGACTGTAAAGACTTTGATGAAGAGTGCCCCGGTCCCTGGAGAGTGCTCAATGATTATTCACTGAAAAATGAATTATTTCATTTAGTTACATGATCTTTCAATATTACATGTTAGAAACTTCAAATTGATATATCACCTCTTTTTTTTTTTCCTATTACAAATGTGTAGAAGGAAGAAAAGGATAATGTTTTTCCACATCAGGAAGAGAAAAAATTGTATAGTGCATGCAAAGTACTGCCTCAGGGAGGTTGCCCAGGCTAAGAATGACTTACTATCTGACTGAGGAATTAGGAGTTAGACATCAGGGGTTAGTGGCAAAGAGGAGACATAGATTCTAGGGCTGGGGCCAGAGTTCTGGTAGCTAGCTAGCATCATGACCTTCCCAATATCAAAAGGTGATTGAAAAATGGATTTGTTTAGTTTCATCCACACATTCACTTTTACTCATGGTTCTTTCCTCTATATGTTTTCACCCAAGAGAATATTATTCTAAACAAAAGATGTTTAAAAGCTCCTTCATGCCCTTCTGGAGGAGGGCATGGCAACCCACTCCAGTATTCTTGCCCAGAGAATCTCATGGACAAAGGAGCCTGGCGGGCTAGAGTCTGTAGGGTCACAAAGAGTAGGACATGCCTGAAGCGACTTAGCATGCTCACACTCGGTTCTGTATGTTTTCTGTAAAAGAACATTTTTTTTAAACAAAGGATGTTGCGGCCATCAAACCATCACATTACAGCCGCCTGGACAGTGAGCCCCGAGGGATCTCAGGGTAGAAACAGGATGCCCCCCATTTAGCAGTCAGCTACTGCAGCCACCCTGAGTGTGCACCTTGAGGCGACTCAGGATGAAAAAGCCCAGGGTATCGGCCCCAGACAGCTGATGTGCATATCAGAGGAATAATTCCATTGAGCCCAGACCCTTGCATTTTCCCATACATAGAAAAACCCTAAATTCCTCCACTTGAGATATCTGGTTCTCCTTAATTAACAGTAATTTTTTGACATTCTGACTACCTGATTATTGTTGCAAAACCTCCTGTGTATCCAGGCTCCTCCCTTCCGTCTTTGGAACAGTCGTTCAGAGCTATCAGGAGGCTATGTTCTGGGTTTAAGTCCTCAGTTTGGCCTTCACACAACATAATTCTCAACTTTACAACTTTTCAGTTTTCTCAATTCTCAATTTTTCATTCCAATGATACTTTCCAAAAAAGTAAGGATTTCAAACTCTCTACTAAAGAGTTAAGGGCTAGACAAAAAGAGCATATGTAAAGAAAAGATAAACTAAATAAATTTTTAAGTTAGAATTGACCTTCCATTCAGTTTCATAAAAGTTCTTAAGAGGAGAAGATGATATTAAAATAATTATATATAATATAGAGTTATTAAAATACATGATGTTATCCACCTTCTACTTTTTGCCCCAAATAAGATATTTCTAATCATGTTAATTCCTTCAAGTGGGTGTTATTCTCTCTAAATTGTAGGTAAGGTCCAGAAAAATTAAGTATTTGTCTAAGTTCACCTACTTATTAAATAGCATAGGTCACCTGAAATAGTTTTTGAAGCAACAAGATATGAAGAGTTATTTTTAAAAGAGAAAAGTCAGTACTCTGACATAGGTCCACTCGACTGCAAAGCCTTTAGCAGTTCACTCAATTTTTAGAAACTGGTTCAGTCAGTCTTCCTTCATTTTACCTAAAAAGAATTGTGTCAAATCATAGCTGGAACACAAGATAAGAACAGCAGTTTGACTTGGGAAGTAAATTCTGTTGTGCATATGTTTTCCTTTTTGCCCCCTGCAGAAATAACTCACATCTGAAATTATTTTCAGGTTGAAACCTGAACTTGTTGCTCTTCTGAGGGCCCCCTTGATTGGTTCATGCATTCATTCGTCCATTCACGGACCCATTATCTTCCAGGTACCTACTACTTGCAGGCACTGTGCTAGACACCAGGCTACAGCGGTAAGGCCCCAGGAGCCTCCTGTGATGTGAAAATATAGACAAGCATCATGTTGACTAGCAATAGGTGCCAAAGAAAGAGGGGTGCTTGTCTCACCCTGGGGGAGTTAGAGGCAACTTCTCATGAAAAGTGATCACTGAAGAATGACTTAAAGGGAGACGGTGAGGAGAGGCAGACACAAAAAGGGAGCATGTATTCATCCGAGGGCATATATGTGATGTCTAGGTGCTTCATCTGAGCGTATCATTTTAATCTAATAGGTACCTTATGAACTATAGTTGTCATTAGCCTCATTTCACACACTAAGCAAAGGAGGCTCAGGGTTTGGACTTGCCCTTGGCCCTGCAGTAAATGGCAACCCAGTTTCCAAGTTTGACTCCAAACCTCATTCTCTTTCCATTACTTCATGGGACAACAATGTTCTCTGACTTGGCACATAGAGATGTCAGGATGGAAGCCGTTAATCATGGTAGAAATGTCCGACTCTTTGCAACCCCATGGACTGTAGTCCACCAGGCTCCTCTGCCCATGGAATTTTCCAGGTATGGATACTGGAGTGGGATGCCATTTCTAGGAAATCTTCCCAATCCAGGGATCAAACCCATGTCTCGTATGTCTCTTGCATTGGCAGGTGGATTTTTTACCAGTAGTGCTACTTGGTGAACTAAGAGGTAGCCTGTGTGTTGCCAGGCAAGTTACTTCCTTCCTCTGTTGTCTTAATTACCTAATGCATCAAAGTCAGGCTGAATTAGTGATGTCTAACTTCCCTCTCTCTTTAACCTCAGGAGCTTCTCTATAAGCTTGGAGATGCTCCATGGCTGGAGTGGGGCTCTAAGTGCTGGGAGAAGGATGGGAGGGAGATAAGGAGAAAGGGCTATAAGGTAGGAGGCCGTGGGACTGTAGGAAAGTGGGGAGAAAGAGGGTGTGAGATGGACTTTGACATTTAGTGCATGAAGGACAGGGGCTAAATGTGGGTGACGGTGGGGAGAGGAGCGTTATGATCAGAGGGACGCAGTCTTTGGAGCCGATCTTATCTGTGAACTTTCTCTCCCCCCATTTGTCCATGCTGCCAATGGGACTCTATCCTGTCTTGAACTCAGTGACAGTAGGGATTCCCCTCTTTCCCAGTGCCCATTAGATAAACTAAAGTCTGCTAACTTTCAGATCTGTCTTCCTTTCATGGAGAACATGTCGCAAAATGCAAAACCATGGGCTCTGGATTGAGGTATGCTTGGGCCCTTACAATCTATTGGCTGGGAACTATCAGACATCAACAAGGAGAAGAAGAGAAGATATAGAACCCTTGAGGATTGGATTGGAAGCCAGGTGTTTCCCCTTACTGTCTCTGAGACCTTGACAATGTCATTTTAGCCTCTCTGAACTTCACTTTCCTGTTCTATCAAATCAGATCAGTACCTCCCATCTTGGCTTTGTTGTGAAGACCAAATGAAATTCCAGCTTCTGAGTACAAGGTCTGAGATGTAGGGCTCAGTTTAGAGGAGTCTCAGGAGAAGCTCATGACTGCCAGTGGGAGGAGGTAGTTGCCCAAAGGAAGGGAGGAGTGATCTGGGGGGTGAGGGAAGAAAACATGCTGTACAGACAGAAATACAGGCGTCCATTGTGTTTGCCCCACATTAGACTGGACCTACAGTCAATGAGAGCCTGCAGGAGGTTTGGCACTTATGCACTCCATAAACAAGCGCTGGGTCTTCTTAGAGAAAGTATTTTCAAAGCACTTGTTCTGCGTAAGACTTCTTGCACTGGCGTTATTATCTGGTGGGCCATCTGCTCTAATTAAAATTTCACAGAGCTGAGGAATTTAGTACCCTAACCTCAGAGCGCCTGGTACACTTGGTGTTTTGTTGGAGGGTGATGTATTTGGAAAGATTAGAGGAGGATGAATTCTCTGCCAGCTTCTAACGAGGCAGAAGTGAAGGTTTTCTGCTAGGATGTTTTTGTTCTCTGGCACCGGGGGGTCAGAGATTAAATAATTTGCCACCAGACAGATGTTCTAAAGAGCTAATTAAAAAAACTGACACGTACCCAAGACCTCAGATAGTTAGATTTATATGGCTTTCTCTCTGGGAAGATCAAAATCACTGCTGCTTAAAATCGCTGCACTAAATGTTATTTCCAGAGAGTTCATGATGGTAATGAAAGGAGCATCTTTAAAGACATCCTTAATGATATGAGTGTGTCCCAAATCTGAAGGCACATTTTAAAGAAGTGGAAAATCTTTAAAAAAAAAAATGTTTGGAAGGAGGGCCCTGGTAACAAATTTTTTGAACTCCCTGAGTGAATATGCAGCCGGGATTGTGTACTGCTAATTTAGAAAGAAAACTACTTTAATATCTCTTCTAATCTTGAAGACATGGTCATGTCATATAAGGGAGCAGGATAGAAAATGGAGTTAGGCCTATTTGGTTGGAATGACAGATTGACCAGGATCTTACTCTGTTCTAGTTAAGTTACTTAACCTTGGTAAAGGTTAAATTTTCCTTACCTTTAAAATATGGCTATTAGTTCTTTAATAGATTTTTGTAAGGATTGGATGTGAGCAATGTGTCCATAAGTAAAGCACCTGCTATATGCCCAGCATGGAGTAGACAACAATACTACGGTAGTTACCACCATTTTTTTTTTCACTAAAGTGCTTTGTTGGGCATTTTAAGCCTACTTCTCAGGGCATGCTTATTGATATAAATGAAAAGATGGTGAGCAGAGATGTGAGATGCACACACGTCAACCTGAAGCAGCCAGCACAGTAGACCACCTTGTCGCACAGCAAACATGTAAAGAAATCACAGCCAGATTCAGTCTAAGTGTACGTGTTTTGGAAGTCATGGGATGGATAAACTACCTTTACTGCAAAAGATGCTCCAGGAAGTATTGGTAAAACTCTCTAGAATAAATGTCAATAAAAATTCCCAGGTAGTATTTTGCACTTAAGCCAACAGCTGCTTCTCAGCAGTCACCTAGAAAAGGTGGGTCTGGCTGTGTCTACTTGGCTGTCAAGAAGCACAGTGAGTTATATCACAATATAATTTCCCCAAAGGTCCAAACCTATAGTTTTATCAGGCAGGGTTTGATTATTTATGCTCATGTTTCACAGAAAAGGGAGAGGGAAGTTAGTTCTGTATTGCTCCCCCTTCTGCTAGTCTAGACTTTGGCTGTGGCTTTGAGAGTGGACAGAAGGACAGTGGCCCAGCAGTGCAGAGCAGCCTGGCCTGAGGCTCTGACTACAACTTCTTACCCTTTTAAGGCTGGAAATGCATGTCTTGTTTATACTGCGTTCCTTTGTTTATTTGGGGAAAATACTTAGGGGGACTTGAGATAAGCCTGTGCCCTACACACCGTACATCTTGCCTTTTTGTAGTTAGTATATTGTAAAGATCATGGCAAATATTAGTCTTTACTCTTCTCCTTAGACTCACATCTGGCTCTGGGCCAGCCACCTACCCCTCCCCAATCTCAGGTTCCTCACCCGCAAAGTAAAGGAATGGAATACACGTATTATCATGTTCTCCTGACAGTTAAATGAGGAGAATACAGCTGAAAAAAGAAGAGAAGCTAAAAGCAAAGGAGAAAGGCAAGATATACACATTTGAGTAGAGTTCCAAAGAATAGCAAGGAGAGACAAGAAAGCCTTCCTCAGCGATCAATGCAAAGAAATAGAGGAAAACAACAGAATGGGAAAGACTAGAGATCTCTTCAAGAAAATTAGAGATACCAAGGGGACATTTCATGCAAAGATGGGCTCAATAAAGGACAGAAATGGTAGGGACCTAACAGAAGCAGAGGATATTATGAAGAGTTAAAAACAATACACAGAACTATACAAAAAAAGATCTTCATGACCCAGATAATCATGATGTTGTGATCACTCACCTAGAGCCAGACATCCTGGAATATGAAGTCAAGTGGGCCTTAGGAAGCATCACTATAAACAAAGCTAGTGGAGGTGATGGTATTCCAGTTGAGCTATTTCAAATCCTAAAAGATGATGCTGTGAAAATGCTGCATTCCATATACCAGCAAATGTGGAAAACTCAGCAGTGGCCACAGGACTGTAAAAGGTCAGTTTTCCTGGCAATTCCAAAGAAAGGCAATGCCAAGGAATGTTGAAACTCCACACAATTGCACTCATTTCATACGCTAGTAAAGTAACGCTCAAAATTCTCCAAGCCAGGCTTCAATAGTATGTGAACTGTGAACTTCCAGATGTTCAAACTGGCAAAGGAAGAGGAACCAGGGATCAAATTCCCAACATACACTAGGTCATTGAAAAAGCAACAGTTCCAGAAAAACATCTATTTCTGCTTTATTGATTACACCAAAGCCTTTGACTGTGTGGATCACAATAAACTGTGGCAAATTATTCTAGAGATGGGAATACCAGACCACCTTATCAGCCTCCTGAGAAATCTGTATGCAGATTAAGAAGCAATAGTTAAAATTGGACATGGAACAACAGACTGGTTCCAAATTGGAAAAGGAGTATGTCAAGGCTGTATATTGTCACCCTGCTTATTTAACTTATACACAGAGTTCGGTTCAGTTCAGTCACTCAGTTGTGTCCAACGCTTCGTGACCTCATGGACTGTAACATGCCAGGCCTCCCTGTCCATCACCAGCTCCCAGAGTTCATTCAAACTTATCTCCACTGAGTGGGTGATGCCATCCAACCATCTCATTCTCTGTCGTCCCCTTCTCCTCTCGCCTTCAATCTTTCCCAACATCAGGGTCTTTTCCAATGAGTCAGCTCTTCACATCAGGTGGCCAAAGTATTGGAGTTTCAGCTTCAGCATCAGTCCTTCCAATGAACATTCAGGACTGATCTCCTTTAGGATGGACTGGTTGGATCTCCTTGCAGTCCAAGGGACTCTCAAGAGTCTTCTCCAACACCACAGTTTAAAAGCATCAATTCTTCATCATGCAGCTTTCTTTATAGTCCAACTCTCTCATACATACATGACTACTGGAAAAACCATAGCCTTGACTAGACAGACCTTTGTTGGTAATGTCTCTGCTTTTTAATATGCTGTCTAGGTTAGTCATAACTTTCCTTCCAAGGAGTAAGCATCTTTTAATTTCATGACTGCAGTCACCATCTTTAGTGATTTTGGAGCCCACCAAAAAAAATCAGCCACTGTTTCCACTGTCTCCCCATCTATTTGCCATGAAGTGATGGGATGAGATGCCATGATCTTAGTTTTCTGAATGTTGAGTTTTAAGCCAACTTTTCCACTCTCCTCTTTCACTTTCATCAAGAAGCTCTTTAGTTCATCTTCAATTTGTGCCATAAGGGTGGTGTTATCTGCATATCTGAGGTTGCTGATATTTTTCCAGCAAACTTGATTCCAGCTTGTGCTTCATCCAGCCCATCGTTTCTCATGATGTACTCTACATACAAGTACATTAGCTACACAGAGTACATCATGCAAAATGCTGGGCTCAATGAAGCGCAAGCTGGCATCAAGATTGCCAGGAGAAATATCAATAACCAGATATGCAGATAACACCACTTTTATGGCAGAAAGTGAAGAGGAACTAAAGAGCCTCTTGATGAAAGTGAAAGAGGAGAGTGAAAAAGTTGATTTAAAACTCAACATTCAGAAAAGTAAGATATTGTCATCCAATCCCATCACTTCATGCCAAATAGATGGGGAAACAATGGAAATAGTGACAGACTTTATTTTTTTGGACTCCAAAATCACTTAAGATGGTGACTGCAGTCATGAAATTAAAAGACGCTTGCTCATTGGAAGAAAAGTTATGACCAACCTAGATAGCATATTAAAAAGCAGAGACATTACTTAGCCAACAGATGTCTGTCTAGTCAAGGCTACGGTTTTTCCAGTAGTCATTTATGGGTATGAGAGTTTGACTATAAAGAAAGCTGAGCACCAAAGAATTGATGCTCTTGAACTGTGATATTGGAGAAGACTCTTGAGAGTCCCTTGGACTGCAAGGAGATCCAACCAGTCCATCCTAAAGGAAAGCAGTCCTGAATATTCTTTGGAAGGACTGAGGCCGAAGCTGAAGTCCATCACTGACTCGACTGACATGAGTTTGAGTAGGATCCAGGAGTTGGTGATGGACAAGGAAGCCTGGGTTGCTGCAGTCCATGGGGTCACAAAGAGTTGGACAAGACTCAGCAACTGAATTGAGATGTAGATAACATTTATTAAATGTATGCCACATTCTCTTCACTGTTCTAAGAGTCTTGCATGTTATAAGTATTAACATGTATTAACTTACAATCATCTATAAAGTAGATTCCCTTTACAGATGGGGAAACTAAGGTGGGGAGTCGTTGAGACAGTTTTCCCAAAGTCGCACCACCAGAAGGTAGGAGCTGAGATAAGAGGCTGGCTTCAGACTTGTGCTATAAATACTGTACACTGTGCTCTTTTGTAGACTGCATGTGGTCAGTATAGTGCTTGCTCCCCTTCCTGGCTTCCTCTGATGGGTTCCAATCTGAAACAGATGTGCCATGGCAACCGTGGTACCCATAATAAGTATTTCACAATTGCTCACTGATAAATTAAGTAATTAAAAAGAGCACTAAGGGTCCAGGGCTTCCCTGTTCACTTAGTGGTAAAGAATCCACCTGCCAATGCAGGAGACTTGGGTTTGATCCTTCAGTTGGAAAGGTCCCCTGGAGAAGGAAATGGTAACCCACTTCATTATTCTTGCCTGGAGAATTCCATGGACATAGAAGCCTGGTGGGCTACTACAGTTAATAGGGTTGCAAGAGCTGAACACGACTTGGTGACTAACTACCACCACCCATGGGTCCATATCATTTTGTCTAGTAGCGGATTTGTATTGGACTGTGTTTTTTGACGCTACACTTGCAAAGAAATCTCATTGGCTCTGTCTGGCCAAGTTCTCATTCAAGGCTCATAGTAGTCTGGTTCCAGATGCCCTTGTCAACCTTATTATACCTCTGCTGTTTACCTTGCTAGTGTAAGTTCTCACAAGAACAGACTTAAGTGTTGTCTTTGTATGCCTCATACTTAGGAGGAATCTAAAGAATATAGATTGAATGACTGTGAGTCATCATGAACTGCTACCCTGTTCCTATGTACAATCTAAAGGTAGGCACAGCCACTCCTTGGCTCTGATGGTTTCCTTAGTCTAGAGCCCCATCCTCTGTAATCTCACATCCTAGTCCTGACACCAGCTAATGTGTTAAAAGTCACAGTTTCACTGGTATCATCTTGTCTTTTACTAAAATGACCCTGCTAGGCTTCCACTAATTGGGCTTAGGTTTTAGTTGTTTTTCTCATGAGGATGATGGATTTTTTCATTCATTTGTCCACACTTCACTCTCTTCATTAGTAGATTTTTGCCAATTTGCACATTAAAATGAAAGAACTCTATTTTACTGGCAAGATAATATAGGAGTGGAGGTTTAAAAAATACTACTGTCAAATCTAACTTATATTGCCTATCCAGGAGGGCCCTTTTTAATGCTTAAAACTTGCTTTATGAAAGAGAAAGGATCTAAGGTTTGTTCTGCACCCACTGGTCCTAACATTGTAGTAAGAACTTTTGTTATTGCTCTTGATTTTGAAAACTTGAAAAGGAATAAACCTTGGCAAGAGCCCGGCTTTGATGTCAGCAACATCTGGTTGTGAAATCTGGCCCTGAAACCCTTCTGCTGTATGATCTCGGCACTGGGAGGAGTCTCTTAATCTCTCTAAATTTGAGTTTTCTTACCTGTGAACAGATATGATATCCCACATTTGGTATTTGCGACTGAGCACGCAGCACATGCATTATCATCAAGACTGTCACATCGATGAGGGAAGGGAAGCCCAGGGACATGAAATCTGGCTCTCTGCCTTCCAGTCCAATGGCAGGACTGCACTGCTCTGGCCGCTCTGAAGTTAGGCGTGAACACATGACTTTCATGGGACAATGAAATGGAGGACAAATGCTGTGTCTCCCTTTCACTTTTGTCCAGAAGCAGTATGAGCCAGTGCTCGATTCACCATGTTCTTTTCTCCCTGCTTCTGCAAGCATGGCAAGCACAGAGACAGAATTTCTCTTGGCCTAGGTTGATGGCTGAAAAGCCAAGTATCCTATGATGCACGTAGGATGAGAGACAATTGTGATTTTGTTGCTTTAAGCGGCTGATTTGGGTGTGTGAATCAATTCTGGTATAAAAACCAGTAACAACAACAACATTACAAACAAACAAAAAAACAACATCCAGAACTTCACCTTGTTTTAGATTTAGAAACCCTCAGAGGAATTTTTATTAAGGCTCTGTTAAATGGGAGAGGTTTGTTGTTTGTGGAACTCGAAAAGTTACCGTAAGCTTTCATAGCAAGTGAACTCAGGTTGAGCTTGAATGATCGAAAACGTGCTAATGACTATTTACAAAACAAATCCATATACTTACTTTTGTGAAAGACTTAAGTGTAAATTTCTTAGAAGCAATAAATGAAATTGAGGGGAATAGAAAGAGGATGCATGGGACAGGGTTTAGAAAGAGATATTTAAATACTGCCCTTTGTCTCATATAAATCTCTGCTCTAGTGTTATTCTAGAATACTGAATACTAAAAGCTGTTTTATCTCCTTAGGAAAATATCAACATCGATGAAGCCTCCAGATGCCTGGTGAAACATATACTTGCCAATGAGTGTGACCTGATGGAATCCATTCAGCCTGACATCGTGAAGCCGCATCTCACATCGCCCAGGGTTGTCAGCTGCTCCAGCTGCTCCAAATCCTAGTAGGCTCCTATACGGTGGGAGGAATCCAATCATCTCATGAATTGCGTCTCAAATCCTACCATCTTGGATAAATGTCAGGATGGTGATACACCTGGGGCAAGCCAAAGACCTATGCCTGTATCTTTCTTCCCTCCAAGAGAAATAGAAAATGTTCCTTTTTATGTTCCCCCCGCCCCCCCACAGCATCAGCACAGTGTTTACAAGCTTTTAAAATATTTACTCTGTTACAAAATTCTGTCTTGTAGCTGACTGTAATTCTGCACAAACAGAGTTGGCCCTATTATTTGCATCTCTGGGTCAGCCAGGGCCTCAGGTCTGAAAGAGAAAGGGGACAAGAACAGACTAGCTGTCAGGTTAAGCGCTGGCTTTCACTTTGCCCTGTGTCTTTGTCCAGACTTCAGTACATCCTCTGCTGCTCTGACAGGCCTATTAAGTAGAAGCCGTACTTTCTCCAGAGATGACCTCCATTCTCAACAGACCTGGAGTTGTCTCTGATTTAGCTCTTCAGAGTCATGGACACAGGCTTCCTGTGCTTTTGTTGCTTTTATTGTCAATTGCCATGCCCTGAATGTTGGTTTCACTGAAAACTTTATGAAAAGACCTCCCCTGGGACGTGCCTTTCTGTTAGCTTTCTCTAACCTGAGCTGTGGGACTCTTCTGTATGTGTAATATATATTATATATATTTTCACAAGTGAAAAATAAAACATGAAAAGATGCTGTTTCCTTATTTCTGCAAGTGCTTCAAGTTTCTTAGTATTCTGAACATTTTTTTTTGACTGTGTGTCCATTGTTCTCTCGACCCATTTCTAAAATTTAATTTCAAAAAAGAGATGTGAAAGAAGCTCTTAAAGGAAGGGTACTATTACAGCTAAGATGAGTCATGCATCTCCTATGTGTCTACAGTTCATATTGGCACTTAGGCTAAGAGTGTAAGCAGTGTATCTCCACAATTTTTGATTAAGCAGAGGAATATATTTTTATATATTCTGGTCAGGAAAGCTGCCAAACCAATCACAACATACAGAGAAACAGCTAAAATGTGCACGTTGCTATCTTGCTTTACACCGTGGTTGTAATGCAGGTATGCTGCAGGCAGCTAGTACTCTTGAAGGGCATTATTTTTCACTGATGTTGATAATATACTCATAGGAACTTGGTAACAGATTTTTTGGGGGGTGTCCTACCCACATTATCTTGGCATTCATTGTCTCCATAAATACCAACCCCACTGCTTCCTATTATTCGTGTTTGTGATTCTTTCCCTAAGGGCATTCTCTGGCCCCTGGAACTCTTGACCCATGAGGCAGGCAGGCAGTGAGTTAATATCTCCAGAACATCCCTCAACCAATGACAGCAGGGATGGGGGGATAAATACCTTAGGTTCTTTTTCTTTCGGGAAAACCAGTTCTGAGCCTGCTCTCTGCAGTCTGTTAGACATCCGCAGTGGGATTAACAGCCCTTGGTTCTCATAGGAGAGACCTTCCCACCTGCCTCATCCTTTATGGTCTTCATTTCAACCTCATTGGCTTTCATCCTTATGAGCTTCATTTCCTTCTTTCCTCACTGCCTCACTCTTCCTCAAGTGATTCCTGGGTCACTTTCTAGATAAGCTACTTTCACTCAAATCCTTGTTTCAGGGTCTTATGGTAGAAACCAAAACCTGCCCAAGTTAGTTGGGACAGACGTGGTTTAGGAAGCTGAGGCTTGACACCAGGTTTTGAATTCAATGACTCACTACCTAGGTGATAGCAAGGACCCTCTTACTGGTAGATAATATGGGAGAGCCAATCCCTGGCCAGCTATAGCACCATAATAACTAAGACTCTTATCAGGTGGATTGAGACAGAGTACAGTCAGAAGCAAAATCTTATGCTGCTCTTGTGTTGGAAAGGCGTGTGAATGCAGAGTTCATTAACTTCCATGAAACTCTACAGGGAAAAAAATTACAGGCTTGTGTCAGTCAACACTCAACTTGAGATTTGGTGTAAAAGTTCAAAGACTTCCAACCAACAATCAAAGTGACCCTCACTTCTTTCAGATACAGGATAGACCATGCTGAAAATCAGACCTAAGATTTGATTTTAGGAAAAGGAAAAATATAAAGGAGGCCAAGTTCACAGAGCTAGCAAGGCTTCTCCACTAAAGTCAGGGTCTTTGGAACGTGAGAGGAAACATTTCGGGTAGATGCTCTTAAGAGTCTTGAACCCACAGAATCTTCTGAAACTCTGCTCCAGAAAAAGAGGCCCTTAGCCTTTCCAGTGGAGAATGGCCAGTTACCATGTTAAAACCCCACTTCAGTAGGATGTTTTATAAGGTGACATTTCCTTTCTCAAGCTCTGCTCCCATCTTCCTTAATTGCTCCTAGACAAATAATTAAGATCAAATCTCAGTATGACTTGAGTGGAAAAGCATGATCCATGTTTCAAGATAAGATGGATTATTAATCAAATGAACTATTGAACCTGGCTCATGATTGCTGCTAGGAATCAGGAGGATATTCTGAGGAACTGATCTTGTGACACTGGATCAGAGAGGACAGCATGTAAGATCAGATAAAAATCTATTTGTTTGAGAGCACTCTTATGTGAGTTAATTTTTAACATTCTGGCAAGTACATCTGGAGCTGATCCCAACATGCCACTGGAATAGCCCTTAAAAGCTTGGAAATGATGTTGGCCTAAAATAAACGATGTGGTTATGCCAGCACCACCTTGGCAAAACACTGGAAAAGAGTTCCAAGGTCTCAGAGAGGTGGGCATGTTATGATGTATTTATTTTGTAATGTCAGAGAAACTACCAGATGATTATGTTCCCCAAGAGAGCCCAGATGACACTTGCTTCACTAGAATAATAAGGTTGTTTAGTCACTTAAGTCACGCCCAACTCTTTTGTGACCCCAGGGACTGTAAGCCCGCTAGGTTCCTCAGTTCATAGGATTTCCCAGCAAGAAGACTGGAGTGGGTTGCCATTTCCTTCTCCAGGGGAATCTTCCCCACCCAGGGATCAAACCCACATCTCCTGCATTGCAGGTGGGTTCTTTACCACTGAGCCACCAGGGAAGTCCTAACAAACCAATAAGGCATATCCCCCAAAGGGGAATGCCAACTTCAGTGAGAAGGTCAGTGGTGCCTGTTCCCTGTAGACCAGACTTGAGACAGTAAATATGCTGTTGTGGTTTGCTAGGAATGATACCCTGCATAGTTCAAAATGTGGTTGTACTATTAAGTGATACTGTATATGTAGTGCTGACTCCTAGATAGCTAGCATCAAAAGGGAGCACAAAGCCTTCCACTATCCCTTTAAATAATCCACTTAAGAAAGTGGGCTTCCTGTCCCGCTGTGTACCCAGGGAACTATATTCAATATCCTGGGATTAGCCATAATGGAAACGAATATGAAAAACTATATATATATATATATATATATATATATATATATATATATATACACATATATATATATTTAACTGAATCACTGTGCTGTACAGCAGACATTAACACAACATTGTGTTAACACAACATGGAAATCAACTATGTTCCAATAAAATAAACTGAAAAAAAAAGAAAAAGAAAATGGCCTTCCCCTTTTTATGACTGCAGGTTCTGCTGGGCTAGAACTCTTGATATTTCTACCAGGGGACACAGTAAATCTACAACTTCGGCTGCAGCCTGATCATTCTTGGCTCTTATGTCCTGTGGCCAGCAGTCAGAGAAGGCAGTTACTATATGGAGAAGGGTAATTCATCCTGATTGTGATGAGGCCATAGAGTTGTTGCTAAATAATGGAGCAGGAAGGAGTATGTCTGGAAATCATGGGACTCACTGGCCTGCGTCTTGATGCGTCCCTGGTGAGAAACGAGAGAGCAGTTGCAGTTACAACGTCTTGATGAGGACAAGCAACCAGGGACTCATGCTCTAAGGGCTCAAAGACTGAGTTACTGCACCACATGATGAACCCAGATGAGAAGCAGCTTGGTCTAGGGAATGGAAGTCATAAAGGAGGGAAATGATGAATATCAATTATGGCTTCAAGATTAACCACAGCAAGAGACTACAGGCCTCCTGTTTTAAGTTCTCTCTTTCTTGGTCTCTCTTTTGAAACTATAACAAGTGATTTAAAAAAAAAAAATCAGTGAAAAGACAGAATGAACTTGACCTGCAACATGAGTGAATCTGTGTAATGCATGGAGTGGGCCAAGGTAGACCATAGCAGAGGAAAGACTGAGGGCAGGGGGTGAAGGGGGCGACAGAGGATGAGATGGTTGAATGGCCTCATGGATTCAAAGGACTTGAGTTTGAGCAAACTCCAGGAGATGATGAAGGACAGGGAAGCCTGTGTGCTGCAGCCCATGCGGTCGCAGAGAGTCAGACATGACTAGTGACTGAAGAACAACAACAACAGCAGCAGCAGAGGACGTGAACGATCCATTGCAGTCCCCTGACATCCCCCGCGATACTGCCTTAAAATGGCCTTTATGCGCATGAAGCATATTTGTCTCACACGCTGGACAGATGGGAATGCTACACAGGGAATGCCTTCAGGAGCAGCCTCATCTGAGACTAATGTAAACTGGTAGATAAATCCTTCAGCTTCCTTGCCCCTCGGCATGGTACATTTGAGCCTTGCTGTGTTCACTCAGAGACCCTCAGCACAGCTGAGTCAAGTTTCACTCAGTGCAAACCTGCACATTTTCACCTTTTTTCTCCCTTCCCTTCCCAGTCTCACTGCTTCTGTATCAATGCTCCCAAAGATCACCTCCCAGTTCAGAGATTTTCGTGTTTGATTGAGTTACAGTGGCCGGTGTCTCTTAAAATGTCTGAGCATCGAGACAATAGCCCTTATTACCATGCAATCGCTGGTCCACCACTTTTGTAGCTAAACATACACTGAAGTGTGATGTCTAAGATATGTACGGTAAGATCAGAACTAAGTATAATAACCCTCATCCATCACAGAGAATTGTCATGTATACTGTCTGCAAAATGAATATTCATGAATTCCTTCTCTCCCTTGACGAATATTCATTGACCAATGACTGTATTCTCACACTTGGCTGGGCACTTCTGTGGATGTATGAATAACGAAGTCATGGTCTCAGGTCTTAGAGTGTTATGATCAGCGAGGAGACACAAATGTGTACATAATTCATCATGAGTTCAGAGAGAAGGCAGATGTCCAAACCAAGACACCTCTTCTGCAAACATGATTTGTTTCTAGATGCAGAGGCTGCAGCTCCAAATGTATTTAAGGAAACAGAATGTATGGGCCTACATACATTCTTCCTGGGACACTGGAATCTAGCCACTTGAGACTACTTTGTTCAGCTAGCTCTTCCTGCTGTCTGCAATATTCTTTTCCTTTCTTTGCCTGGAAATCCTGCCCATTCCTTAAAGATGAGCGCTATGGCACAGCCTTTTATTCTGGTCTATCTCTGTGGGTGAATGGTAAGTCGAGTCAGTCGTGTCCAACACTTTGTGACCCAGTGGACCATAGCCCACCAGGCTCCTGTCCAAGGGTCTCCAGGCATGAATCCTGGGGTGGGTTACCATGCCCTCCTGCCATTCCCTACCCAAGGATTGAACCTGGGTCTCTTGTGTCTCCAGCATTGGCAGGTGGGTTCTTTACTACTAGCGCCACCTGGGAAGCCTGTCTATCTCTGTAAATGATGCCAATTTTCTTGCAATTTGCACAGCTCTTGATTGATTCTATCATCAACACCCATATACTGCATTATAGCACTGTATCAACTTTTATTTAGAGAACATGTACTATAGGACAATCACTGATGTCAACTTTATTATGCCATTCAAATCCCACGGCAATGCTACACCAAAGTATTCATCTCCTCATCTTAGATATGAAGAAATTGAAGTGTGCAGATATTGAGCAATTTGCCAAAGCTCACACAGAAACCAACCAGCAAAGCAATGACTCCAACCCAGCAGCTTAATTCCAGCATGCTTTAAATGGTTGAAATGTATAGTGTGCAAACAAATAGGAATAAAACTGTGACAAAAAATAAAGTCGGGTCATAGGAGAGGGCAGTATGAGGTTATTGTTTCCCCACTGCAATACATTAGTGGCACTATGGGGCATAGTCCTGGCGTTTTTTCACAGGAAGAAATCCTAGGAATCCTTTATACCACTATTGTCATCTACCTATTTTTTCATCACTTCTCCATTCATGACTCACATTCAGATGTTGGAACTAGCATTATACATGGGTTTAGATTTAGATGCATCTCAGTGTTTTCTGTCTGAAAATATTCTTGGATTTCTGGGATCCCCAAGCACCACACAACCCCTAATAGTGTAAGAGAAGAGAGCATGAGAAATTCCAACAAACAGGTCAGAAGTGCTGATGGACTAGTCAAAGTAACTCTCAAAGATGAGGGCAAATGCCTGTGAGGAGCAAATGAACAGTATTTCACTGCATTGATGAGTGAAATTTTCCATTTCAACAAACCCGCTTATTTTGTTCAATCTAATAGTTTCTCAAATTAAAAGATACTTACTCCTTGGAAAAAAGTTATGACCAACTGAGACAGCATATTAAAAAAACAGACATTACTCTGCCAGCAAAGGTCCATCTACTCAAAGCTACGGTTTTTCCAGTGGTCATGTATGGATGTGAGAGTTGGACCATAAAGAAAGCTGAGCACTGAAGAATTGATGCTTTTGAACTGTGGTGTTGGAGAGGACTCTTGAGAGTCCCTTGGACTGCAAGAAGCTCCAACCAGTTCATCCTAAAGGAGGTCAGTCCTGAATAGTCATTGGAAGGACTGATGCTGAAGCTGGAGCTCCAATACTTTGGCCACCTGGTGTGAAGAGATGACTCATTTGAAAAGACCCTGATGTTGGGAAAGACTGAAGGCAGGAGGAGAAGGGGATGTCAGAGGTTGAGATGGTTGGATAGCATCACTGACTCAACAGACATGAGTTTGAGTAAACTCTGGGCATTGGTGATGCACAGGGAAGCCTGGCATGCTGCAGTCCATGGGGTCGCAAAGGGTCAGACATGACTGAGCGACTGAATTGACTGATAGTTTCTCAGAATGTTAATATTCAGGCATGGGCTTTAGTATATACCTACTTCCCCAGTGGCTGAGTGGGTAAAGATTCCACCTGCAATTCAGGAGACATAGGAAACGCTGGTTCGATCCCTGGGCCAGGAAGATCCCCTGGAGGAGGAAATGCAACCCACTCTAGTATTATTGCCTGGAAAATCTCATGGACAGAGGAGAAGCAAAGAGTCAGACACAAGTGAGCACATGGCATGCAAGTGCGATACGCTCACTGAGGCTGTCACGGTAGACATCAAACTCTGAAATTCAAAACTCCATCTGGCCCAGATTATGCTTTCTGTTAGGACAAAATCATGTTTCAAAAGAGCTTAGAGAAACCCGATGAAAGTTTTGTTCTAATGTGAAATATCAAAGAACTGCTATTACTTCTAATACAATACAATGTATTTGTTCTGTTTCATCTCCAGCTGAATGTTTAAGACGATACCTTATGCCAGATGTGTAACATCAATCAGTTTGCATTCATTGAACAAACTGTTATCATATGACTGCCTGAGCAAGGTGCTGTGCAAGTTGATCACATGTTAAGGTCTCTACTAAAATGTGGAGTGCTTAATATATGTTGGTTTCTTTCCTTTCTCTGTGATAGTTGTCATGGAAACATGAGGACTAAAAGTCACAGGTCCCTGCTCTTTAAATTTGTTCTTTCCTTGGGGAGAGTAGTGAGATAGGCAAAAGACACCATTACAGATCAAGAAATGAAGATGGTTTCTGTTTCCCTTACAGAAGGATTCCTCATTTTCATTTCACTATTATAATAATTATTAAATGTTATCATTTATTGCTCAGTTCTATACTGTAACTTTCTTTTTTTTTCACTTTTATTAATCATACTTTATTCTCTAGGCATTTTCTTGCCTTCTTATAGTCTTGATAGATGATATTCACAATACATCTTCCTAAACATTTATCTGAGTATAGACAGAAATATACATATGCAAAATCCCAAGAGTTACATTATTACAACTGCACATCAAGGTGGCATTGTTTGTAGCTGTCTATATTAACTTTCTTTCTTTTTTTTAAAATTTTATTTTATTATTTTTTTTATTAAACATTTTTTTTATTAGTTTTGCCAAACAATGACATGATATCACCATGGGTTCACATATGCTCCCCCTCCATAACCCCCCTCCCTCCTCCCTCCCCCCGGGAAATCTCGTTGCACCAGTCCCAAGCATCAATCCTGGGCCGGCTATTGCTTAGACATATGATAATTAACATGTTTCAATGCCATTCTCCCATATCATCCCACCCTTTCCCTCATCCATAGAGGCCCTGAGTCTATTCTATACATCTGTGTTCCTTTTGCTGTCTCGCATGCTGGGTTCTCGTTACCGTCTTCCTAAATTCCATATATATGCGTTAATATACTGTATTGTTGTTTTTGCTTCTGGCTTACTTCACTCTGGATAATGGGCTCCAGTTTCGTCCATCTGAGTAGAACTGATTCAAATGAATTTTTCCTTAATGCTGAGTAATATTCCATTGTGTATATGTACCACAGCTTTCTTATCCATTCATCAGTTGATGGGCATCTAGGTTGGTTCCATGTCCTGGCTATTGTAAACAATGCAGCGATGAATGTAACTTTCAAACGTAATGTCAGTTCATCATCACTACCACCCTATTGGGGGGAGAGTGATTTCACATTTTATGGACAAGAAAAGAGAATGATAAAAAATAATATCCACATATATTATGTGATTCTGGCAGGATTTCTAGTCAACACATCTTCCTTTATGTCCTCCAAATCAAAGGCCCTCATCCCTCCTGGCTAAAGTGACAGATCTAGAGAGGAGCCTTGATCCAACCGACCCACAGAATCGCCCCTGTGCCTCCAGCCACTTCCCATCAGGGCTTTAGGAAAGGGGGCCACGGGAAGCTGCCATCACTTTCTCACTCCGTGTGACAGGCGACAGGCTGCAGTTAGATGAGCATAGTGGCTCAGATGGTAGAGAATCTTCCTGCAGTGTGGGAGACGTGGGTTCAATCCCTGGGTCTGGAAGATCCCCTGGAGAAGGGCATGGCTACCCACTCCAGTATTCTCGCCTGGAGAATCCCATGGACAGAGGAGCCTGGCGGGCTACAGTCCACAGGGTCACAAGAGTTGGACACGGCTGAGTGACTCACACTTTCTTTCATTCCATTACACAGAGAGATGAGGAGGCCAGCCTGAGAGGCGAGGGCAGGCAGAAGTGACAGGACTTGGTCCAGCTGTGTATGACCCTGGTTTAAACTCTAACTTGCCAGTGCACATGAAGCAGTAAAATCCTCTTTGGTTTCTTTGTTCATCTGTTTGAGGCATTTTGAATTGCTCTTTTTCCACTTGAAACTCAGACTCTTTTGACTAATACAACCACCACACAATTAAAAGTGGTTTTGTACTCATGTATCTGTGTACTGGCCCATTTTTTTAACTAATTTTATTTGTTTATGACATTATATAAGTTTAATAAATATAATATTATAGTTTTACTTCTACCCCATAGCATGCTCATTACCAAAAGTTTAGATTCCATTTGTCATCATGCAGTTGATCCCCTTACCAGGCCATCCTGCTATCCCTCTGATAATCACTATTCTGTTCTCTGTGTCTGTGTGTTTGTTGTGTTGCTTTATTTTAATTATTTTAAATTTCACAGATGAGTGAACTCAAATTGTATTCTTATTTCTCCACCTGATTTATTTCCCTTAGTGTAATAATCTCAAGGTCTATCCAAGCTGTTGGAAATGGCAAGATGTCTTCTCTTTTATAGATGATTAGTATTATATTTTATACATACATATATGTATACATCCCACATCTTTATTCATTCACCCATTGATGGGCACTTAGGTAGTTTCTGTATCTTAGTTACAGAAAATAATGCAATGATGAGCATAGGGGAGAAGATAACTTTTTAAATTAGTGTTCTTGCATTTTCTGGATAAATACCCAGAATCACACAGTAGTTCTATTCTTAATTTTTTGAGGAATCTCCATACTGTTTTCCGTACTAGGTGCACCAGTTAACATTCCTACCAAAAGTAGATGAGGATTCCTCCAGGTGTGTAAAGGTTACCTAAAATAATAGCTTTCACTTAAATAGATTTTTATAAGCATTGGAGGCTTTACTTCAAATATTCTACTAGGAGGGAAATATGTAGAGCCATGACTGATGGAAGAACAATGTTTTATATTAATGTAACTAAATAGTCACTAGTTATCCCCAAAATAAATAAGTAAATAGTGACAAGGGGCTTATAGAATAAAAATAAAGCATACAAATGCCTTTTGGGAATAGATGACATTGTGAAGTTACTATAGATGAAGCTCTAATAGGCATAATATACCACTTGTAGTATTTAAATTACTATTTTGAAATTAATATAAAATGCTTTTTAAAAAGTTCTAATTTAAATTGGAATTTAGGGTTAACAGATACACACTACTTACAAGGACACTAACAAGGACCTACTGTATAACATAGTGAACTATATTCAATATCTTGAAATAAGCTAAAATGGAAAAGAATCTGAAAAAGAATGTATATATATATGTTTATTATATATGTATATATATAACTGAATCACTTTGCTGTACACCTGAAACATTGTAAATCAACTATATACACTTCAATAAAAAATTAAATTAAAAAATGCTTTAATCAGATGGTGTTTGCAAATCAAGAATCAGGAGACCATTATTACTAAAATTCCATAAAGTAAGTTCTGGGACTCTATTTTACAGAGAGAGAGAGGGAAAGAGAACATTGAGAGCAGTTCAAAAAACATGAAAAATAAAAGTTTTGTGAAAGTGCAAAATAGTGTGGGATCATGGACCCTCCCCAAAGAAGCATGAGAAGGAATTTGATAAATGACTCAAATTCTGATTAATTTTAATAAAAGTGACATTCAGTTATCCCCTTTAACAAAGGAAAAAAATGAGAGGACAAAGGTTAAGCTACATTCAGAAATGCTGTGTTTGGATATAACACACAAAGAACACAAAGGGAGTTTATGGAGGAACTCAATCACTTGACTCCGACAAATAAATTAATGCTAAATCACAGGAACTGAAAAGCTACCATCAGTTCAGTTCAGTCACTTAGTCACGTGTGACTCTTTGCCATCCCATGAATAGCAGAATGCCAGGCCTCCCTGTGTATCACCAACTCCCGGAGTTTACTCAAATTCATGTCTACCATATCAGTGATGCCATCCGACCATCTCATCCTCTGTCCTCCCCTTCTCCTCCTGCCCTCCATCTTTCCCAGCGTCAGGATCTTTTCTAATGAGTCGGTTCTTTGTATTAGGTGGTCAAAGTATTGGAGTTTCAGCTTCAGCCTCAGTCCTTCCAATGAATATTCAGGACTGATTTCCTTTAGGATGGAATATTTGGATCTCCTTGCAGTCCAAGGACTCTCAAGAGTCTTCTCCAACACCACAGCTCAAAAGCATCAATTCTTTGGCACTCAGCTTTCTTTATAGTCCAACTCTCACATCCATACATGACTATTAGAAAAATCACAGCTTTGACTAGATGTACTTTGTTGGCAAAGTAATGTCTCTGCTTTTTAATATGCTGTCTCAGTTGGTCATAGCTTTTCTTCCAAGGAGTAAGCATCTTTTAATTTCATGGCTGCAGTCACCATCTGCAGTGATTTTGGAGCCCCCAAAAATAAATAAATAAAAAAGCTAACATAGTAAATTATTATTTAAAATGCTACTTATTTAGTAACTACACTGTGCCCACTACTGTATATATGCTTCTTTATCTTCATAATAACACCACAAGATCATCATTATTAACTCAATTTTACAAATGAGAGTCAACCCAACTTTAGAGGTTAGAGATATTTAAAACTCTCCTCAAGTCACACAGTTAGCAAGTGACAAAGCC
The DNA here is from genome assembly GCA_007570785.1 of Antilocapra americana. Lineage (NCBI taxonomy): Eukaryota > Metazoa > Chordata > Mammalia > Artiodactyla > Antilocapridae > Antilocapra > Antilocapra americana. The sequence continues at coordinate 17,405,523 of ML661325.1, read as the reverse complement.
AATAGTCAAGCTCAAGACTAGCTGATGTGATCATATTTTCATACCACCACAAGTCTAGATGGCACCAATTTTTAAGCTGTACATTTATTTTGTGAATGTATCAGTTAAGGTTCAGCTAAGAGATGAGAATTCCATGGACAGAGGCTATAATCCATGAGGCGAAAATGAGTCAGACACGACTGAGCAACTATTATTTATATAGTAACTGAACAAAGAATATCTAATATAAGGAATTATTACTGAAAGAGAGTAATTAAAAAGAAAATTAGAAAGAACACCTCCCCCCACCCAAACACTGGAGTCAAAGATGCAGGGTAAAGCTACCGCTTCTGTGGATTAGGAACAGCATCCAAAGAAGGCAAACACTTGGAGGTCTCCCCACTCCCTGCCTCTTGACTCCAGCTGTGATTCAGACCTTGATGGAGAAGGTACTGCTGAGACCTATAGGATGGTAATGTTCACTGAGGTGCCTCATGCCAGAGCTGGTGAACAAGAATCCAGTCGCTGGAAAGTTGCCTGCTGGGGTACCACTGAAACTCACCAGAGGGCATCCACTACCTGCTCTCCATCACTGCCAATGCTTTCTGGCAAAACAAAAACAAAAACCCGTCTGCTGGTAAGGAAGGTGTGTGTTTATAAGACTAAAAGAAGGAAAGAGAAGAGAGGGATAATGTAACATGGATTGAACAGTCATGAGCTCAGGAACGTGCCCTAAATGCTCATTAGATGCCTGCCTAAGGAGCATAATCACACCCATTTGGCTTAACTGGTACACTTGAAGTTCAAGAGCATGAGGTTTGAATGCTTTCATTCTGAAATGATATTTGCTGTTCATGTTTGACTGTCACGATCCAATGGACTGCAGCCCGCCAGGCTTCCCTGTCCTTCACCATCTCCCGGAGTTTGCTCAAACTTACGTCCGTTGGGTCGGTGATACCATCCAACCATGTCATCCTTTGTTGTCCCCATCTCCTCCTTCCCCTTCTCCCTGAAATGCTATTACCTACATTCAGACTCCAACCTTATGACTCAATACTCACAGGCCCTTGAAGAATCTACTTAACATCTCTGTGGCAGAGACTGCTAGTTGCCACCTGCTATTGTCTGAATGTCTGTGTCCATCACCAACTCAGTGGACATGAGTTTGAGTCAACTCCAGGAGTTGGTGATGGACAGGGAGGCCTGGCATGCTGCAGTCCATGGGGTTGCAGAGAGTGGACACGACTGAGTGACTGAACTGAACTGAACTGAAAATTCGTATGTTGAAGTCTTGCCCTCCAAGGTGATGGTATTAGGAGGTGAGGCACTTTGGGTGGTGAGTAGATCCTGAGGGCAGAGCCCTCATGAATGGCATAACTCTTCTTATAAAGGAGACCAGAGAGGGAGTCCTTGTCCTTTCTTCCTCGTGAGGCTGCAGTGAGAAGTCAGCCATCAGTGAGGAGATGGGCTCTCACCAGATGCCACTTTCGATGGCACCATAATCCTGGTCTTCCCAATCTGCAAAACTGTGAGAAATATATGTTTATTGTTTGTAAGACACACGTTTTGTCATAGAAGTACAAATGGATTAAAATACCACCTAGTAACATTCTGTCCTTCTTCTGTGAGAATATAGGCATATTGCTGGGCATTTAGACATTCAGACAAATATGTCTTTGAGCCATCCTTGTGGCATGGCTGTGTGACAAAAATTTAGCCTATATGAAATCCACAGAGATTATGTAGGTAACTTCTAAGTGCTGTCTTTCAAAGAAAGGGATGTATTTTCCCCCTCATCTCTGGAATGTAGACATGAAGTGGGGAGCTTAAACTCCAAAATGGAAGCCTCATATGGAAAAGAGTAATAAAGATAGGAGAATGCCAGGTCCCAGGTAATTCTGACTCGCCATGTGAATCGTAAACCACCTTCCCGAGTATTTTTAGGGCAAAGGAAAATAATTCTATTCTGCTGAGACTATCCAAGATATCTGGTAAACTCTATCATGTGCTCTTGGTAAACACCCTAATCCTCTGATTTTTCTTGTCTTTAAAATTGAGAGGATGGCAATAGAATCATACTTGACCATTCTTTCTTGTAAAGATTCAATAACAAAAAACAAGAGCAACAAAAATTGTGTCAGATGTTTACATGACATTTACTCCATGCCAGGCACAGCACTGAGTGCTTTCCTTGTAGAAAAAACATGTTTGGCACATAGTTAATACAGAGATTTGTTACCATTAGTTTCTTACTTTCTCCTTGATCTCCAGATTATCCCTTGCAATTCATATTTCATCCTATTTTCTCTGAATCTCATGAGAATTATAATTGTCAGTGTCCAGTTATATCTATATGGGCAGAAATAAAAATAGATACATGAATATAATAATGTAATTAAAATATGACTATAAATCATGAAGTTTAAAAAACAGAAATATGTATATTATTGAATTTCTTATAGTTCACCTAACAGTCAACTGTTGAAAACGTTAGCAATCTTATAGTCATGGGAGTCAAAACATTTTTTTTGTGGCATGAAAGATGTCAATCCCCTGTAACACATTGTCTCTTATAGTGAATACTAAACACATGTATTATGGAAAATAAGTAAAGCTAATACAAAGATCATGAATGATTCCACTATTCAAAGCAGCTATTTTTCACTGCCTACATGGAATTGTTTTCAAAAATGATGCTTTGTGTCCTAAATTTTTTCTTTTAATAATTGGTAACAAACAATTTTTAAGTTCACTAAATATTCTATATAACATAAATTTAGAGGACAAATAAAAATTTGGTTGTATTGATATATATATAATGCGTGTATGTTTTTTAACCAAACAATTAATGCTGGACATTTAAGTTATTGTCAGTAGTTATGCCTTTGAACAAACTGGAATCCAGATTGCCAGGAGAAACATCAATAACCTCAGATATACATTTGACATCACCCTTATGGCAGAAAATGCAGAAGAATTAAAGAGTCTCTTGACAAGAGTGAAAGAAGAGAGTGAAAAAGATGGTTTAACACTCAACATTCAAAAATCTAAGGTCATGGCATCTGGTCCCATCACTTCATGGCAAATACATGGGGAAACATTGGAAATAGTGACAAACTTTATTTTGGGGATCCAAAATCACTGAAGATGGTGACTGCAGCCATGAAATTAAAAGACTCTTGCTTCTTTAAAGAAAAGTTATGACCAAACTATATAGCATATTAAAAAGCACAGACATTACTTTGCCAGCAAAGGTCCATCTAATCAAAGTTCTAGTTTTTCCAGTAGTCATGTATGCATGTGAGACTTGAACTATAAAGAAAGCTGTGCGCTGAAGAATTGATGCTTTTGAACTGTGGTGTTGGAGAAGACTCTTGAGAGTCCCTTGGACTGCAAGGAGATCCAACCAGTCAATCCTAAAAGAAATCAACCCAAATTCATTGGAAGGACTGATGCTGAAGCTGAATTTCCAATTCTTTGGCCACCTGATGCCAAGAACTCATTTGAAAAGACCCTGATGTTGGGAAAGATTGAAAGTAGGAGGAGAAGTGGACAACAGAGGATGAGATGATTGGATGGCATCACCGACTCAATGGACATGAGTTTGAGCAAGCTCTAGGAGTTGGTGATGGACAGGGAGGCCTGGCATGCTGCAGTCCATGGGGCTGCAAACAGTTGGACAGGACTAAATGACTGAACTGACTGATGCCTTTAAATAGTGCTAAAAGACAAATTTTCATGCATATCCATGATCAATTCCTTAGAATAAATTCCTAGTAGTGAAACTGCTGAATCAAAAGTTAAGCAAAATTTTAAAGCAATCTTCTAACTGCTTTTGGAAAGTGTGTACCAATTTCTACTCTCATCAGTGATATTTTGAAATATCCAAAGAGCACAATAAGATATGATTATAGCTCCTATTTATACTCACAAGCATAGCAGATCCCCTGCAGAAGGTCTTCCGATGTGTTTGGGGGACGGGTAGTAAATATATGAATAGAAGAGAAGGCCTTGCTGACTCTAAATACATGATGTTAGATTACTGCAATGTCACTTTCCATTGATGATCAGATTAAATTCAAATGTGAGTCTCTTCTCTCCCTGTCTCCTGCAATACCCTTGAGAAAGATCAGTTTGCTCTCTAACAGTCAAAGTATTATGGCAGTAAATAAAAATAAATTTAAGAGAAAACAGGGTTTACTAAGAAGTATTTTGTCTACTTAATAGATGAAATCTTCAGGCTTTTGCAAAACCTGCTTGCCCATAATATTACTAAAATTAATAAGTTGTCATTGTGTTTAATAGTCAGTATTATAGCACATCTATGCTACCAAAAGTGCTGTTACAATTTGGACTGCTGAATTATTTTAGTTTGTTCTAAATCCATAGCAATACAATATACTTCCCCAAACTACTGGCAGAAAGTGAAGAACTAAAGAGCCTCTTGATGAAAGTGAAAGAAGAGAGTGAAAAAGTTGACTTAAAGCTCAACATTCAGAAAACTAAGATCATGACATCTGGTCCCATCACTCCATGGCAAATAGATGGGGAGACGGTGGAAACAGTGGCTGACTTTATTTTTCTGGGCTCCAAAATCACTGCAGATGGTGATTGCAGCCATGAAATTAAAAGACACTTACTCCTTGGAAGGAGAGTTATGACCAACCTACACAGTATATTAAAAAGCAGACATTACCTTGCCAACAAAGGTTCATCTAGTCAAGGCTATGGTTTTTTCAGTAGTCATGTATGGATGTGAGTGTTGGCCTATAAAGAAAGCTGAGTGCTGAAGAATTGATGCTTTTGAACTGTGGTGTTGGATAAGACTGTTGAGAGTTCCTTGGACTGCAAAGAGATCCAACTAGTCCATCCTAAAGGAGATCAGTCCTGAATAGTCTTGGGAAGGACTGATGCTGAAGCTGAAATTCCAATATTTTGACCACCTGATGCCAAGAGCTGACTCATTTGAAAAGACCCTGATGTTGGGAAAGATTGAAGACAGGAGAAGGGGACGACAGAGGATGAGATGGCTGGATGGCATCAGCGACTCAATGGACACGGGTTTGGATAAACTCTGGGAGTTGGTGATGGACAGGGAGGCTGGCATGCTGTGGTTCATGGCATCTCAAAGAGTCGGACACAACTGAGCGACTGAACTGAACTGAACTGAAACTACTGAGGTTGTTCATACATTAACTTGGCATTAACTAGAATTCTAAAAACAGGATATATACAGACATGACAGTTTCCCACCCCCCCAGTACATTCAGTCTTCTATTTTAATTAAAAAGGGAACCAGGTTCTTTGATAGATGAATGGGACATAAAATATTTTAACATGCCATTTTAAAGTTTTTTCTTATGCTATTTCTTATTTTTCCCACAGGTTATGCATCATCTCACCACTCCCTTTCATTTCTTTTGTTCCCACAGAAGAATGCTTGTTGTGCTGTATTTAGTTGCTAAGTTGTGTTCAACCTTTTTTGCAACCCCTTGGACTGTAGCCCACCAGTATCCTCAGTCCATGGGATTTCCCAGGCAAGAATACAGGAGTGGGTTGCCATTTCCTTCTCCAGGGGATCTTCCAGACCCAGAGACTGAACCTGAGTCTCCTGAATTGGCAGGCAGAGTCTTTGTTGAGCCACCACAGAAGCCCCAGAAGAACGCTAGGAAAACAGTCATTCCATAAATGCTTCTCAATTTACTTGTACCTTAATTCAGAGTTTACAACATCTGTGGGACTATGCTATCCTCATGCTTGGGGATTTGGGATAGAGGATGGGGTGAGTTCTTTTATTTGAGTCTGTGGGGGGGGGGAGGGGGCATGTGTGGTTTATCATTAAGGGAAGCCATCAGAAGTTTCCAGAATTAAATACTTTGTAATAAAACAGCAAGAGTAAAATTCCTAATCATGGAGTTTCTGACTGGATTGAATGAGAGAATTTACTTGATGCAGGGGCTTCCCTGGTGGCTCAGATGGTAAAGAATCTGCCCGCAGTATGCGAGACCTGGGTTCCATCTCTGGGTTGAGAAGATCCCCAGGAGGAGGGCATGGCAGCCCCATTCTAGTAATCTTGCTTGGAATATCCTCATGGACAAAGGAGCCTGGAGGGCTACAGTCCATAGGGTCGCAAAGAGTTGAACATTACTAAGCAACTAAGCACACACACTTGAAGCAGAGTGTCTGAAATCTTAAACTAAGGACATGTCAGCTATTATTATTCTGATATGATTAAAATTCAAGTTTTCACAAGGCAAAAGTCATAATTGGACACTATATTCAGGGGTCTCTTCTGTGGCAACCAGGTATTTAGATTTAGAGAGACTAGAGCCCAACAGTCCTGTTGTAGGAGGATGTCAAGGACCGCAAGTAGCGGAGGAGGCTCATTTGGCATACCTTTACACGTGCTCCCATTCATTATCCTCCCTGCCAGCAGCTCCAAGTTGTGAGGGGTGTGTGTGTGTACACGCCCATGTGTCCCTGCACTGTGTTTTAATTTAGCTATGCTTACACTTTGGCTCCGTTTCCTCTCCTCAGGCAATTCTAACTGAAGGCAATGGGATGTTAAAATGATTTAAACAGAATTTCCTGTGTCAGTTTGAAGTTCTCTGTCTCCTTCCCTTCGTGTGATTTCTGAAATGTCACACACACGCACACCAACTTGAGAGACTTAAGAGGAGGGAATGAATTCTGTGAAAACTGAAAAGCGAAATATTAATAGAACGAGGAAAAGGGCTTCCTTGAACTCTAGAGCATAAAAGTCACTGAATATTTAATAACACACCAGATTTTGTCTTAATCCCAGTCTATTTTTCATTTTATAGCATTTTAATATATTACACATGATCAGTTTGCATAGGAGAAATAGACAAATTTCTTATTCTATTGAGATTGCATTTGATTTTTTAGATCATCTATAATTCTACTTGGCTTTCAATAATCATTAAAACAAATAAAAATGATTAAAGAGCTTTGTTTGAAACAAACAAGTAGGGAAGCATTTTCATATCTATTGTTCCATTCTATGCTCAGTTAAAAACAAAAACAATGAAAAGATTCAGGATAGAACTAGCTTCTCTACAAATAATCTATTTTATTACTTTTTTTTTTTCTTTTTAGTTTCTTAAAGATGGACTGTTTATACACAATGTAGAGGTCTGTTCTCTGTAGGACATGATGGGAATGTCAGGACTAAATGTAATGCATAGGATGTACTTAGTCACTAACTGTTAAATCAGACTTGCAATAGGAGCAGCAGACCGAGGGCAGCTGAAATGTACTGAGTAGAACACTGTACCAGGAGAGCACTGGTCTTGGGTTTGCCTCTTCTGTTGCATCCTGGAGGTGCTTTTGTAAGACACTAGTGAAAGCACAAAGTATGGGTTTCTATATCTTCCCCTAAAGCTAAGTTGCTTTAAAAATATAGAGTGGCAATGTCTTTATGGTTTTACCCAAGCCATTCATGTTACAAATGAAATTGAAATTCAAGGAGGTCAGTGACATATGTGAGGTCACACAACAAGGTAAGACATAGAATAATGGCTAAAAGTGACATCCCCACCATTCCTCTAGGAATATTTCCTGCCCTTGAGTGTGTCGGTACAGGCCATTCCACTCACACTAGTTTACTTAATTGTCATCACAAACTTGCAATGTGAATTTAAATTCATGTTTGACAAACACAAGAATCAAGGCCTAGCGAGGGTAATATATTGCGTGAAGTCACACAAAAGCAAAAACGGGTTCAAATCCAGTTCTGACTCAGCAGGGTGTCTTTCTGGTACACTGCCCTATCTCCTTCACAACAGCCTCTCTATTCCATCCTGCTCTCTCTAGCTGTTGAAGCATCTTTCATTGTGATTCTGCCTGGTTTGTACCAAACTTCCGATAAGAAGTCAGGCAGGCACTGCAAACATGAGTATATGTGATACCTATATATTTAAAAATACATAACATATAAAACATATATTATAGTGTAATGTGTATTATCTGCATTACTGGTCTGTACTGGCTCAGAGGGGGCTCTGGGCAAATGCCAAAGGTGCTTAGCCATTCTCCTTGGTACATCAAATAGAAAGGCAAGTTGATGGCTGTGTAGAGGGGCTGACTTCACAAAAGAGAGTCCTGAGCAGTAGAGTATTGATAAAGTGACACTGTGTTTATTCAATGTTTTTTTGATCTTTACTATACTCAATGTTCATAAACAAATATTTCTTTTTTACATAAATAATGCATTATTCATTTATTTACATAAATAGCAACAGAATCCATTTCAGCACAATAGTATTCAAAATACCTACATCTTAACATCTTAAAGTTAACAATCTTACATATTATCATTTAGAAAGCTTAATAACGCTTTAACATATTAAAATATTTTTGCTTGTTTTTTTTTGCCAGTCTTATTGAGAAATAATTGACATATATCATTGTATAAGTTTAAGGGGTACAGCATAATGGTTTGATTTAATATGTTGTGAAATGATGACCACAAGAGTTTAATTAACATCCAGCATCTTATATACATACAATAAAAGAGAAAAAAAACTTTCCCTGTGATGAGAAAAGTTAGGATCTACCCTCTTAACAACTTTCCCTTATATCACATTACAGTATTAACTATAGTCATCTACATTGTACATTATATCTCTAGTCCTTATTTATCTTATATCTGGAAGTTTGTACTTTTGACTACCTTCTTTCCAATATCTGTAAGTTTGTACTTTTGACTTCCTTCCACTAATAATTATTATCATTATATAGTAATAATATATATTATACATATATAGTATATATGCAACATCTTCTTTATTCATTCATTCATCAGTGGACACTTAGATTGTCTCCAAGCCTTGGCTATTATGAATACTGTTGCTATGAAATTAAAGCACAGATATCTTTTCCAGTTAGTGTTTCATTTCCTTAGGCTATCTTCTAGGAAGTGGAATTGCTGAATCGTATGACAACCACTTATTTTACTGATAAGAAAACTGAGGCTCTGATATTTGAATATAATTAAGATATCAGCTATTCAGAAACATGACCAGAACTTACCCTCCACCTTCAGAAACCACATTAGTCCTCCTCTAATTATCCAGGCTTCTATTAGTGTAGGAATTTTTTAGGTTTGGACGTCGAGGTTGGCTATGAGAATGCAGAGCCAACAGGGGGATGAAAGCAAGAGGGAGCCCCACTCCTGTGTGTAGGATCTGATACATTTGGTCCCCGTGTGTTCATCACATCCGCGCTGCACCTTTACGAGAGACGGAGCCGAGGCCACCGTGCGGCCCCCAGCGCTGTGAGGCCGCAGCAGTCGTGGCGCATCCTGGCTGGGCCTGCGGAGGGGTCCACCTCCAGCCCTGGTCACTCGTGTCCCTGTGTTCCTGCAGAATAAGGCACATACGTTACTCACAATAAAAAGTTGTTTTTCTTTCCAAATTCAGCGTTTTCCCCCCACAGCTGACCAGCTCTCTGGGGCACAGATGGAGCGGTGCGTTTCTTCCGTTCCCAGCTCCCAACCAGAGAGGAGCTGAAGGCGCGCTGTCTGATTGAGTCTGCCCAAGCCGTGCGTCTCCAGCTGGACCTGAAACACTCTGATCCCCCAGAATGACAGCCACTTCATGGGGGGTATTAAGGATAGACTGGGAGGCCACGGGAAAAGGATGGAAAGGAAAGTCTCCTTTATGTGTAAAACCAAGTCCATCTTGACTTAGATTGTCCAGTACTTGAGGTTTCTGTGTAGACAATGAATTTTTAAATATGGGGATCCAGATTTCCTTTTTCTTTCTTGCTTTTTATTCTTTTTAAGAATTTTTCCTGTTTAAAAAATTTTGAAGTTATAAATTCTGCTTTTTCTTTTAAAAAGATAAAATAATAGACACAAGAATAGACCCCTCCCCACCAAGCAAAATAAAAAACCATTTTCACCACATTCATACCACTGAAAGATGCCCTCTGGTGATATTTTAGGATATGTCTATTTCTAGACTATTTTTTAGGTATACATGTTTTCTTTTCTTTTTAAAAAATTTAAAATATGATATCAAGTTATTTACAGAATGTTACCCTAAATAAGATAACTTCTTCTCTGTACAGAACCACTTTTAAAAAACAAACAAACAGGTTTTAAAAGAAAATCTTGCTTCCTTCCTTCACTTTATCCTCACTTTCTTTCTTTATTTCATTATTGTTATTGTAATAGAATTCTTTCTTCAAGCAGAGTTTTTTAATTCAACAAGTTGCCAGCAGTTTTGAGTTGCTGTGGATCATTTTTTTCCTTTGGTTCTCTAGAAGTTGCACCCTAATGGTTAATAGTGGACAACGTGCAAATAAATCTATGAGATGTTCAATGTTAATGAGTTTCATAGAGAAAAGTAAGGACACCTAAGAGGGAGACAGAAAGTTTTGTTGGGGTTCCATTTGCATGAACTAGTCAAAGAAGTCTTCTATGATGCAGCAACCATTGAGCACAGACCTAAGCAGAGTTTCAAAGCGAAATTAACCATAAAATTGTCTGAAAGAAGAAAATCCCAGATGGAAAGAATAGGAGATGCAGAAGCGCTGAGAATTGCACGTATTCGGAGTGTCCAAAAAAAATCTCAAAAAGGCCAGCATGGCTTGAAGATATTGAGCAAAAGGAGAAGAGTGGCACAGGAGATAAGAAAGAACTTGGACAGGAAAAGATGATGCAGTATTTCTTACTTTGACTTTTAGTTGGAATAAGATAGGGTGTGCTTAGACAGTATGGAGGAGAAGAGTGGCATGATCTAGTCAGGTCTTAAGAAGACCTCTCTAAGGTCTGAATGGAGAAGAGGTTATAGAGTCAAAGGTAACAGCAGACCGGGTAGGAGATCACTGTGGTGATAATCCCAGGGAGTGATGATGCTGGCTTCAATCAGAGTGGCAGTGAAGGAAAGTTTGAGGAGAAATGAAAAGGTGTGAAATAATCAAAGAAGGGAGGATGATGACTTGAAGAAAAAAAGTATAATCGCCTGCCAGCACAAAGAACTCATTTGAAGCTGATGGTTGTGAATTTAAAATGAGGTCCAGCCAGTATTGTTGTGCTTCTTTTTCCCAGGCACATATGCCACGCACGTTCATGTGAGAGTAGGAAGAGATTTAGATTCAACCTGTGTTGTAATTTAATGTGAAAGTACAACTTAGGGAAAGAGGGACAATGGAAATCAGAGTGCATATGAAAGTTAATACAGTGATTAACAATGGAGTCGAAGTGGGTAAGGGGGAAAGCGAAGACATGAGGTACAGTAAGGAGGTGGCATTAAAGGTATGCCCGCCTGTGTGTGCGCTCAGTCCTGTCTGGCTCTTTGCAGCCCCATGGACTGTAGCCTGCCAGGCTCCTCTGTCCACAGGACTTTCCAGGCAAGAATACTGGAGCACATTGCCATTTCCTTCTCCAGGGAATCTTCCTGACCCAGCAATTTAACCTGCATTTCCTGCAGCTTCTGCATTACAAGCAGATTCTTTGCCACTGAGCCCCCGGAGAAGCCCCTAAGGAAGATGAAGTTCATGCTATTAGAAAAGTTATCCATGTGTCTATTTAAATCACAAAAAGTATTATCACACAGGTGGAATTAGAAAGTCATAGCGAGTCACAGGATAATATCTTTAAACACAAAGGAAGAGAGCAGTTTTGGAAGCTGGTGTCTCTCCAGGAATGGGGGAGAGTGCTGGATAAACCCTCAAGCTGGCTTCCTTCATTCACTCACACACTTGGTCTTTGCTGTGTCAGGGAGTAGAGATGCAAACATATATGAAAGAAAGAGTCTGCTTACCCAGGCTCCTGACCAGCAGAAGAGACAGAAAGCAGATCATTAAAGCTGTGTTCTCTGTGATCAACCAGCCATGGAAACAATAAGGAAAGAGTGGAGGGAGTTGGAGTTGGAGAAACCTTCTCAGATAAGGTAGCTGGGAGTCCTTTGAAGGATAAATACCTCTTTCAAGACAGATAAAGAGGTTAGGGCATCTGGCAGAGACAGAAAGTGTTCAAAAATGAAGTGAAATGTTAACTGGCAGGCACTTACTTACTCCGTAAATAATATAGTAATAGGAGCTCTTGAGTTGGGTCTGAAACACAAGCTAAAGCCATGCCAAGGATGTTGTAAACAGTTGGAGTCACCATTGGTTTTATACAAAGGAGTGACCTCCAAGTCTAGATTTTATAAAACTTCTGACAGCTGTATGGAAGATGGGTTGAAATCAGCACTGGAGGTAGAAAACAAATTAGGATGTTGTTATAATGATCCAAGTAAGAACTGGCAAGGGTCTCAATCAGCAAGAATAATGGCTGTGAGTGTATAAGGTTGCAGCTGATATTTTCTAAACTGTATCGTTAAGTATTTTTCAGTATATTCACAAAGTCCTTTGACAATGTCTACAATCAGCTTTAAAACACTGTCATTACCCTTGAGAGAAACCCCATAACCATGAGCAGTTACTCTCAATTGATACTCCCTCCCCATTCACTAGCAATCACTAATCTACTTTTTATCTCCATTGTTGTTGAGTTGCTCAACAAAGGTCGAGTCTGACTCTTTTGCAACCTCAAGGACTGTAGCCCACCAGGCTCCTGCTCCATGGGACTTCCCAGGCAAGAACACTGGAGTAGGTTGCCATTTCCTTTCTCCAGGGAATCTTCCCAACTGAGGGATTCAGGATATAATTTACTACTGAGCCACTGGGAAAATCCTTCCATCTCTTGGTCTCCCTATTCTAGACATTTTTTAATAAACTGAATCATAGAATGTGTGGTCTTTCACGACTGGCTTCTTCACTTAATGTACAAGTTTTTCTGTGGGCATATGTTTCCAATTCTCTTGGATATATAATCTAGGAGTGGAATTTCTGGCTCATACAGTAACTTTATGTTTAACTTTTTGAGATACTGCCAAATTCTCTTCCAACCTGGTTGTGTCACTTTACATTCCCACTAGGAATATATGAGACTCCCAATTCCTCAAAATCCTTATCAACAGTTTAACAGTTATTATTGTCTCGATTTTTTTGATTATAGCTCCCCTAGTGGATGTAAAGTGGTAACTCATGGTTTTGGTTTGCATTTAACTGATTTCTAAGAATAAAAAGTATCTTTTCATATTTTTTATTGGCAATTTGCATATCTTCCTTAAAAAATATCTATTCAGATCATCTGCCCATGTTAAACTGGCCCATTGTCTTTAGTGAAAGTGTCAGTCGCTTAGTCATGTCTGACTCTTTTAGACCCCTTGGACTTTAGCCCACCAGGCTCTTCTGTCCATGGGATTCTTCAGGCCAGAATACTGGAGTGGGTTGCCATTCCATTCTTCAGGAGATCTTCCCAACCCAGGGATCAAACACACGCCTCCCACATTGCAGGCAGATTCTTTACCATCTGAGTCACTGTCTTTTTATTATTTAATTGTAAAAGAGTTTTTTATATAATTCTATATAAAAATCTCACATCAGATTTATAAACTTTTCTCCTATGGGTTTTCTATTTACTTTCTTGATGGCATCCTTTGAAACCTAAAAGGTTTTTATTTTTATGACATTTGATTTGTTCATTGTTTCTTTTCTCTCCTGTGTGATTGATCTCATAACTAAGAAGGCTTTGCCTAATGCAGGGTCCTGATGATTTATTCCTATATTTTTTCCACAGGGTTTATACTTTTAGCTCTTATGTCTAGATCTATCATATATTTCTAGTTAATTTTTGAGTATGATATGAGGATGCCATTCAGCTTCTTTCTTTTGAAGGTGGATTCCAGTTGTTCAAGCATCACTTATTGAAAAGACTATGCCAGCACCTGGATTTAGCCTGAGAGCCTAAGTTCCCACTGAGGACAGACTCTAGGGCTGGTACTCATTACATAACCAGCTTCTATACCGTCAGAGGACTTCCCTCTTGTGGCTTCAGGGGATGCTATTGCAGGGAAATGTTGGAAGAAGAGAAAAAAGGAGTTAATGGACTAGAAAAGGGAGCACTTTGTAAGTAACTCTCTATATTTCCCACCTCTCTCTGGGTTAGGGAGTTGCAGAGAGCACCAGCCCAGGAGACAGATGAATATGGGAGAAAATGGAACCCAAGGTGCCCATATACCACTTGGATACATCAGTGAGATTAATGGAACAAGCTCAAGTTCCAATGGTTGCCTATCCTTTTCAAAATGGAGATGTTTTCTCCAAGCAAGGAAGTACAGTGTTGGGCCAGTGAGACCTCCTGGACTGGGTCCTTGTTGTAACTGTTTCTTTTTACTTCTTCCTCTTGCCAACCCTAACTTGGCCTGATACTTAATTGTATTCTGACTTTGGAGTCATAAGAATGCTTGAAGTACTCTGAACATAAGTCCTTTATTACTTTTATGAATTGCAAATATTTTCGCCTAATACAGAGCTTGCCTTTTCATCTTGTTTTCAGTGTTTGGGAAAGAGTAAAAGTTTTCATTTTATTTGAAGACAAATTTATAATTTTTCTTTTATGTTTCATGTATTTTGTAGCCTAAGTAATGTTTGCATAACCCAAGTTCATAAAGATGCTTTTCTGTTTACTTAGAGTCTTAGCTTTTACTTTTAGACCATGTTCTGTTTCAAGGTAATTTTTGCCAAGGCTGTGAGGCAAGAGTGGAGAGGAAGCAAAGCGAGATTGTGATTTTAAAAAAAGTCTTTGCTACAATAGACAATTAAAAGCAACCATTCTATAAGATGTAGTGCTGCTCATAGATGATAGAAATCCTGCTGATGCTGCCTGTGGAGGTGGAAGGGGTTTCATCAGGCAAGGTCACCGGGTGTCTCTTGATGGGAGAGTAGAGTGGAATTCCTCTACCTCTGCTCCTATATACGTGAATGTTCACAGCAACCATATTTGCACTAGTCAAAATCTAGAATCAAGCCAGATGTCATTTAGGTGAGTGTTTAACCAATCTGTGGATTAGCCATACTATGGAATACTATTCTGCAGGAAAAAAGAACAAATTATTGCAACACGCAACAGCTTGCAGGAATCTTCAGGGAACATGCTAGGTGAAAAAGTCAGTCACAAAAGGTTACACACTATGTGATTCCAGTCATGTAACTTTTAGAAAGTTATTATAGAAATGGAGGACAGATTAGGGATTGCCAAGTGTAGGCATGGGAGAGGAGGAGGTGGGAGAGGCAGGCGTGATTATGAAAGGGCATCAGGAGTGATCCTTGTGGTGCTGGAGCTGTTGAGGACCTTAACTTGAGTGACAGATGCACAAACCTATACCAGTGATGTAACTATATAGAATTTCACACAAATGCACACACATACACACTAAACCATGGGAAATCTGAAAAATATTGATGGATATATCAATGTCAATATGCTGGTTGTAATATTAACTTTAGCTTTACAAGCTGCTAATCTTGTCTGAAACTGAGCAAATTTTACAAGGGATAACTCCACATTATTTCTTACAACTCCATGTGAATCTATAAAGATCTCAGTACAAATTTCAAATAGAAATTAGAAAATTGAATGAAGGGATTTTAATGGTCATTTATCTCACCAAAGCTTACACATGGCATGTAAGGACATGAAAAGTTAGTGACCATCAGTAGTTATTAAGAAAATGCTAATTAAAACCACGTGGATGGGTTGGAGAGGCTATGGAGCAACAGGAACTTTCATTTGCTGCTGGTTGAGATGCAAAGTGGCACAGCAACTTTGAAAAGCAGTTTAGTAGATATTTCATAGAGCTAAAATTAAAGCTGTTATATGAACCAGGTATCTTACGTCAGGGTATTCACCCCAATTGAATGCAACATGTCTAGGTAAAAAATTGCACACTAAGACCATAGTCACTTTATGCATGACAACTGCAATGAGAATTGGGAACCCTATTACCTACCTATTGGCGAACTGACAAACAAAGCATAGTACATTAATAGAATGAAGTGTTATTCAGCAATATACAAAATGAGTGGACTGTTGATAGATGCACCAACATGAATACATTTGAAAATCATTATGTTGAAGGAAGGGATCCAGGCACAAAAGACCACACACTGTAATGATTCTATTTAAATGATATTTAAGAAAATGCGAAACCATGCTGACATGAATCAGATCAGTGGTTATCAGAGGCCAAGATTGCCTCCCAAGGGCCATGGGGACTTCTGTAGTTGTTGGAGATGCTCTATATCTTGATTGTAATAGCAGTTTCATAACTATACATATATTTGTCCAGAAGTATGAAACACTACACTTAAAATGGATGAAATGTGTTTTATGTAAGTTATACCTCAGGAAACCTGCTTTTATAACATCTTTAGGAAAACCATGGATAGATTCTCCTATGCTTAATCTGGAGATTTCGGAACGTTGTCTGACTGGCTCAGTTTACTTTAAATCTCAGAACTGGAAAGAATCTTAGACATAGATATTTGGGTCACTTTCCTGTTTTACACAGAATGAAACTGAAGTCTAGAGAAAACAATCTTTCCTAAGGTCTCCCAGCTAGTGAATAAGAAGCCCGGACGAGAAGCCACTCTCCTGCATTTCTGATGTGCGTCCTTGCATTCTTCACTATACAGTGGTCTCCTCTGAGGGTGCAGACCAGACCTTAGCAATCTTTCCTCTTGAACTCTCAGCCGCTCTTTCCATCTGCAGTCACCAGCTCGGGCCTTCTGTATACGGCCCAGAGTGTTATATTTATTTTTGAATTAATAACAGAGCCTGAGTGGCAGAGGCGGAGAGGAAGGACATCTACAGGGGAAAAGGTTAATGCCTCATCATTCACTCTACGCCCAGCGTCAGAATCTCACTGCATACAAATGAGAAGGAAGGGGTCTTCTTAGGTCTATGTTAAAAATTTCAGTTTAATCCAATCAGTTTAATTTCAGATATTATACTCTTCAATTCCAGAATTTTAATTTGAATATCTTTCATAAGATCAGTTTTCAGCTAAATTTTTAATCTCTCTGTCATTCGTTTTCTCTTGCTTAGTCATGTTTGTCATTGTAAGTTCTCATTACTGCACTCCAGCAGCTTCTGCTGATTTAATTATTCCTTTGTTTTTAGTTATGCAGACTGTCCTTTGTTGGTCTTATTAATTTTTAAAGAATTTTGATTGCTTATTAAAAATACAGAGACTTCAGATGATGTTATCTTTCACCCTTTTCTTTCTAGGCAGTTAGGGTGGGGGTCTTAACCCAATCATGGCCTGTTCTGAGGGAAGGCTGGGTTTTTGCAGCTGCTAAAAGGGTGAATAATTTATCCCTGGTTCTCCCTACTCCCCTTGGATTTTCAGCTGGGAGCTGATATATTCCTTACTCCCCCTCCTTGTGTGTACAAAAATGTCATCTCTGATTTTTGAGACTACAGAAATCCCCTGCTCAGCTCTTCAGAATCTTTCCGTGAGGGTTTTGGCTCCAGCACCATGTAGCCTGGGATTCAGCACAAGTCTCAAGGGGAAAGCCGGAAGTGGGTTTGAAGCTGCTCAAGTCTCCTCAAAATAACTTTGCCAGTTTTTCTGTGCCCTGCACAGACCGAAAGCCTGAATTGTGAGCTTCCTGTCTGTGCCCAGAACCCCAGGGTGGAGGAAGTGACAGAGGGTGAGTCCCTGTGACTGGGGCTTTTTCCTTCCAGAATTTAGTCCCTTCAGTTCGAGTGGCATCAGAAGCTTTCTGGTACTTTCTATCAGCTATTTTCTATATTTGATTGTCTTTCTTTCTAGTTTCTTTTTTCAAGAGTACTGCCCCACCCTTAGCTAGACGACTGTGCCTCAAAACACAAGTCCAGGACTTGCCTGGTGGGCCATTGGTGAAGAACCTGCATGCCAGTGCAGGAGCCATGGGCTTGATCCCTGGTCTGGGAGGATTCCACACACCATGGGGCAACCCAAGCCTGCATGCCACAGCTACTGAACCTGCCCTGGGGAGCCCTTGAGTGCCAAGCACTGGAGCCCAGGAGCCCTAGAACCGGTGCTCTGCAGTGAGGGGAGCCTCTGCTGAGCCCACACGGGCCAGTGAACGCCCAGCACAGCCAAAAACAAAATAAATGAATCACTTTAAAAAATGCAAGTCTAAACCATTGAAGTCAAATTCAACAGGTAAAATGCCTACATTTAAAGCTCTCAGAATAAACTTGCAGAAAACTGAGCCAGAGAGTCAGGATTTAGATGATTACTATAGTGACTTTTCATTTGTTTTTACAAATCAACATTTTGTTTTCACCTGTATTTGCAGGAATAGTTACCATTTTTGTTGATATTTATACATACCTGGAAGCATTCTAAAAACTTTCCATACATAATCTCTTTTAATGTCTTCAGCAATATCACTTGATGTGGACCAATTATTCCCATTTTACAGACTGAGATGCTGAGAGGTCATCTAGCTATTGAAAGAGAAAACAGATTCAAGACTGAATTTTTTCTCCACCACTAAGCCAAAATACCCTACACGGGAACCAGTTTGACGATATGAACTGCCTGTTATGTCCTTCACAATTGCTTTCTTAATGATACAGTACATTTCCTAGGACTCATTCACGTGTGGCTTGTCTTAGGAGCAGAAGGTTTCCTGCGGTTCCTGAGAGTAGCAGAGATCTACTGTCTTGGCGCAGGATCCTCAGCCATAGAGAATTCCCCGCCCTTTCGCGAGGTTAGATGCTTTTATCTTCTGCCACTGTCCCAGGAGCAGCAAGTCTTGGCAGATTCTGTGCAGGAGAGGGTTTTCCATCCCTCCACTGTGGACAGGTGGATTTTTGCTTCCATCCCTCTCCGAGGAATAATATCTCTCTGCCGGAGTCCAGGTGGGCTGTGTGCATATGTATGTGTGTCTGGAAGAAAACTTTTGTCTACCCACTCCCAATGATTTCAGGTTTTTGCCTTCTATGGGGAATGTGTCCTGGAAGACAGGAAAGGTCTTGTGCTTACCCTCCAGCAGCCTGGATCCATCATGCCTCGCATGCCTGCACCGCCGAGCAGGGCTGTTTCTACTCAGTTCAGTTCAGTCGCTCAGTCATGTCCGACTCTTTGTAACCCCATGGACTGCAGCACACCAGGGCTCCCTGTCCATCACCAACTGTTTCCACTCTCTTGCCCTAAGCTCCTTCTTCCTTTTGAGTATCTAGTCAAGACCCGAGAGAATTTTAAATGTGTCCTTGGGAACTCCTTCTGAGTCTTTTGGGCTCCCAGTTTTTTTAAACTTTTCATGCTAGTCCATATTTGGCCTTTAAAAAATTTCATTTAAAATTTATTTTGAAGTTTTCTTAGCAGTTTTACAGCATCTACTTCTTCCTTCCTTGTTCTAGAAACTCTGACATGGTTCACATGTCCTGTCTCTCCTTGAAGGAGCTTATCACTCTTTGAAATTCAATCCAGGTCTTGCCGTCTTGAAACCTCAGCTATCTGATGGGCTCAGGAGAAGCTGTAATTTTGTGTATTGCTTTTTTCTTTCCCCCTGCCTGTTTCTTTTTTGGGGGGGGTGGTTAGTGGTGAGAGGAACATTCTTTTTCAACTTTCTCCAATGAGAGTGAAAATGGAATTTTTGTCCATTGTGCTTAGCGTGTGCTTGCTAGGTTGCTTCAGTCACGTCTGACTCTTTGTGACCCTATGTACTGTAGACCGCCAGACTTCTCCATCCCTGGGGTTCTCCAGGCAAGGACACTGGAGTGGGTTGCCACCCTCTCCTCCAGGGGTTCTTCCCCACCCAGGGATCAAACCTGCATCTCTTCTGTCTCCTGCATTGCCAGGGCCACCTGGGAAGCCCATGGTACTCATCTTGCTATCCTGAAGTCTGGTAACCAGAAATGACTAGTATGTCATTCTTCAGCTCAGTATTCAGTGTTTTTATTTTTAAAATTCTCTCCCTCTCTCTTTTTCTTAGGTGATATTAAAACTTAAGAAAGTATTACCCGTCATCAGGTGGACAGTCCTGAATTGGTCAGGTCCACGTTGCCTCCTACTGCTCTACTCAAGAGATCTGTGAGCTAAGGAAATTGCCTCAGTATATTTATTTTCATCAAAAATAGAATGAATTGGTGCCAGAGTTAAAGATGCTTTGACTTCGACTGCTGTCCCCAGTTCATTGATTTCATAATTCCTTGATACAGATATTTTGTTTAGCACAGTCTGATTGAAAAGGTTGACTTGCCATTTTAGGGGAAGCTTATACTAATATAATTCCTGGGTTGGGAAGATCTGCTGGAGAAGGGATAGATAGGCTACCCACTCCAGTGTGCTTGGGCTTCCCTGGTGGCTCAGCTGGTAAAGAATCTGCCTGCAATGTGGGAGACCTGGGTTCCATCCCTGGGTTGGGAAGATCCACTGGAGAAGGGAAAGGCTACCCACTCCAGGATTCTGGCCTGGAGAATTCCATGGACTGGATAGCCCATGGCCTTGCAAAGGGTCAGACACCACTGAGCAACTTTCACTTTATAATAATATAAAGTACTGGTTTGGGTCAATGTATTTCTATAATAGCTTTAGAAAAATTCTTGACTTTTAATATAAAAAGTGTCACTGTATTTGGTTTTGTTCAAATATTAGCTAAATGAAAAAGGAAGAGGGCTTCTTTGGTGGCTCAGCGAATCCACCCGCCGGTGGTGGCAGGACATGCAGGGTCTGTCTCTGGTCCTGGTAGATCCCCTCCTGCCGCAGACCGTGAACCTTGCATCACAGCTGCTGGGCCTGTGCTCCAGAGCCCGGGAGCCGCAAACACTGAAACCCACGTGCCCCAGAGCCCGTCCTCTGTGACAAGAGAAGCCCGTGCACCACCACCAGACAGTAGCCCTGTCTGCAACTAGGAGTGCCCTGCAGCAGCAAAGATCCGGCACCGTCAAGAATAAATAGTTATTTTAAAAAATGATGGATTCATGTCAATGTATGGCAAAACCAACACGATAATGTAAAGAAAAATAAATAAATAAATAAAAGAGGGAAAAAAATGAAAAGGAAAAAATGTAAAGCTTAAATATATTGACATTTCATAGGATCTGTAAATCCCTAATTTTCTGTTTCAATCCTAGTTTGCCGCCTAGCTTTCAAATGTACTGTTTTTAAATGATGTTCCTGAAGGTTATAACAGTTCTTCAGATATTGACTGCTTTATTTCTAGCTCACAAGATCAGACAATGCCTCCATATATAAAGGTTAACAGAATTTTTAAAAAATAGTACAAAACACCCAGAAATATAGATGATATATTATCCAAAGTCAGTATGACTCAGCATCACCTAGGTATTTTATGCACACTCACCCATGGCTTAAAATGTGTAAACAATGAGTAAGGGTTTATCTGTCTTGATCTGACATCAAATCGTATTTTCCAACTTTTGTATAGTATCACATTCTTTAACCTTTGATCTAAAATACCGAGATTTAATTTGGCTTTTTCATTGAGTGTTTTCGGAGGTTTGGGACCTAATTTAAAAGTCTTCTTTCTTTCGATAAACAATGGGGAGATACTAGATTAAAAGCTAGATTAAAATTTTAACTCTGATTCATCAAAAGTAAAGTGAGGAAGAGGGCAGAAATAAACTCTCTGGGGCTTAGATGAGATAGTATGTGAAAAGTCTGAAGGTTAATATGTTGCCATTTTAATATTTCAATGCTATTTTCCTTTTGCTTTACACGTCTGTAAGATAGCAATCAAGGTGTTCTAGGAGAACAACGGTAGCTCTAGAGTTGGCCAGAGGCTTGAATTCCAGCCCTATTACTTAGCATGCGTTGTAATACTAAGAAGCTACCTAACTAACTTCCTCGAGTTTCTATTTCTCCACGAGTAGGGGGAAAGGAGGAGTGCTGTCTATTGTGAAAATTAAAATGACAGACTCTTGGTATAGTATCTAGAAGGCATTCAATGAATATTAAAAGATACCGTGTTTTTAGATATTCATTCCAAATTTTCTCCTTCTCTTTTCTTGACTTTTAGATATAGTTCATCTCCTGTCAATATGGAAATTTCTCCTCCAGCATCTTCTATGTGTGTCATCCTAACCATAACTTTGTATAGAAATAGTAGTAGTAATGATTAGCTCAACTTTTTGAATACTTATCAGACAGCCCCAAATAGTTTAAGCACTTTATATACATTATTTCACATTTTGTCATCCTAAAGGAAAAATTAGTTCATAATAAAAAAATCAGTACAGTCATTGCTTTTTCGGGTGAGACAGACAAGAATTAACTGGAAAGGAACCTAAAAGAACTTTCTGAGGTAATAAAAATGTGCTGTATATATATTTTAATTTTAATTTATTTTATTTAATGTTTTTAAATTGAAAAATAATTGCTTTACAGAGTTTTGTTGTTTTCTGCCAAACATCAACATGAATCAGCCATAGGTATACATATCCCCTCCCTCTTGGACCTCCCTCCCATCTCCCTCCACACCCTACTTCTATAGGTTGACACAAAGCCACTATTTGAGTTCCCTGAGTCATGAAACAGATTCTCATTGGCTATAAATTTTACATATGGTAACATAAGTTTTCACGTTACTCTCTCCATACATCTCACCCTCTCCTTCCTCCCCTACCCCACATCCATAAATCTGTTCCCCATGTCTGATTCTCCAAAAAATGTGCTATCTCTTAATGAAAGCATTTGAAAAACTCATAAACTGTACATATTAAATATGGCTCTATCATAGAAGACAGTTTATACTGTAATGAAAAATTGAGAGGAAAAATCAAGCTTCTTAAAAATATCCTACAGAGTAGACATTTTTTATAACTACTTTCCAGATGAGAAAACTGAGAACCTGAATGTTCAGGTAATTTCTTCCAGTTCACCTTTACTGGTGACTGTACAGAGGTCAAAGCCAGGTGTGCTTCAGTGCACAGCCTATACACTTAACCACCAGCCCCACTTCCCGTGGGGAGACCGGCGCACCCTGCCATGTTTTGCAATTCAAACTGTATTATTTTATCCTCAGTAACCATATCTTGTAGACTAAGAACATCATGCTTATTTTTTTTTGATATTACATGCTTTTATGATATTACATACAAATATCCTGACTTCTTACTTGGGACATGAGTTACACAAAACTCTAGAAAGAAAACATATAAAACGTTTCAAAACGTTCAGATAGGAGGATGAGACCCAGGATTTATACACTGGAATCAGTTCCTTTTCCTCATCAGCATGCATTTCCAACTATTTTGAGACAAATATTTTGGCTGCAATAATCTCAGGCAACATATTCAAATGGTAACTCAGTAAGTCCTCTGATATGAAAGAGGTTGCCGCGTCTGTATGCAGAGAGCTAGCGAGGAGCTGGGAGTGTGTCTAAGATGGAGCTTCAGCAATCAGGTGAACCTATTATCTCACCATATGTTAGAAACTGGGTATTTAAATTTCCAAATCAGAAATGTCGGCAGAAGTCCCTGACTGCTTCGGTGATTACAGAACAAAGCAGTCTGCCAGGACTGCGCAGGGCTGAGGTCACTTCAGGGTTATTTCTTCTGTAAATGAGGCAGCAGTTTCTAAATTTACAATCACCTTACTTGATACTTCTCCAAACTTCTCATTAAAATGCCCAGAAAAAGATACAGAAAACTAAACCTGAAATATAAGTTTTCATAAGGACACATGATGAAATCAAAGGGATATTTTTCTCTTTGTATCATGATGGACATAAACTTAGAAATGTCTTATTGTTCTATATAACCTGTGTGGTTCACTCTCCGAAACCCAGTATTAATGCAGAGCACTTCATACATCCATTTGATCCTCAAGGCAACCCTATGAGGCCTCATTATTTTTTATTTATTAATTTTTTAAAATCGGTATATAGTTGTTTTACAATGTTGTACAACAAAGGGAATCAGCCACATGTACACATATATCCCCTTCCTGTTGACCCTCCTTCCCACCCCTCCTTACCCCACCCATCTGGGCTTCATTATTAATATACCCATCCATAGATTAACAAAATGTGTTAGCTGGCTGTGTCAATTTTCCCAAGGATACATATCACACAGTTTTGAGTGGGAGAGTCAAGACTCAGTCCTATTTATTTATTTGAAGTAAGTTGATTTACAATGTTACATTATTTTCTGGTGTACAGCAAAGTGATTCAGTTATAAATATATATATATTACTTTCATATTCTTTTCCATTATTAAATGATATTAAATACAGTTCCCTGTGTTATACAGTAGGGCTGTGCTGATCATCTCTTATATATATATAGAAGTTTGTGTCTGCTAATCTCAAACTCATTTATCCCCGCCCCCAACATTAAGGCCTTTTTAGCTACCCATTTTCTCCCACTATGAAATATTCTATTCCTTCTCCACTAAAACTGGAAAAACTTGTGGATCTACTCTACTATCTATACTTGTTTCTGTGGCTACACTGACCCAGGTCAAGGTCAACTTGTTTGCAAACTATGACTGAGAAAATAAATATGTTCAGGTTCTATAGGAGTGTAAAGTATGGAGCAATCAAGATTAACGAGATAAAAATACTAGATTGAAATATTCTTCACAGCACGTGTATCTATACTACAGTATAATAATTTTCAGAATTTTCAAAAATGTTCTTAGAACATCATTTAGTATAACTTTTTAAATTTTCCCCCAATTTTCTATGATCTTTCTAAAGTTGAAATTCCCAGAACAGTACACAAGTCGTCTTTGTTCTACTAAAGATAATTTGTGAAAATATGGTTCTGTAGTGAAGTAAGATTGGAAGGCGGTGCGCTCTATAGTTTTCCTGTGAAGACTAACATTGTGCGTCAGTAAATAAAAGCTCTGATAAGCAATGCAATAAAATGATCTGTTTAAGGTTTAATCCCAGTTCCTTCAACTTACTTGAATACAAGTTTTTCTTTTTCAGGCACAACACCTGTCAAAATCCTATAGTCATCTGCTCTAAATGCTTAAAATGCATGGTTTTTTGAACATACTGGATTATCACTAAGTGGACTTATTTCAGTGAGTCCTCCTGGAAACTCTATATTTCAGAGCTTTTTTTCTCTTCATAGCAAAATGATTGTACTTCCATTATTTATTTTTGTTCTCTGTCTCTTCAATGTTTACAATACAGGTCAGAAACCACATTTCTCTTTTCTTAGCCATCATGTGTTAGGTCTAGAACAGCGCTAAATAGACTGTGTGTGTGTGTGTGTGTGAGGGTGTGTGTGTGTGTGTGTGTGTGCTCAGTCGCTCAGGTGTGTCCCACTCTTTGTGATACTGTGAACTGTGGTCCACTGGGAGCCTCTGTCTGTGGCATTTTCCAAGCAAAAATACCAGAGCAGTTTGCCATTTCCTAGTCCAGGGGCTCTCCTTTAACCGTGACTCTACCACTGCACCACCTGGGAAGCTGAAATACACAGTAGGTGTTTCATAAATGCACGCTTATTTTTTTGCTGAACCCAAATATCTGAAAGCAAAAGCGTATTTGGAGTCCACTTCATAAGAAACTGATCTGATACAAAGATTCTGCTGGAGAGTCAGTATGGGCACTTTTCCACATTTCCCAGGAATAATGTACACGGAAGTAGTAATTCCTCCTTGCTTTTGCACTGAAACTATCTTTCCTCTTATAATCTCATAATGAGGGAGGAAGGGGAATATTAAAAAATGATAAAGGTCAAGGTTGTCACATTAAAAGCTATTTAACAGCACTATCACTATTACTGCTGCAACTGGCTGACATTTATTGAGCATATTGAAGGTGACAGTCTTTAAGTCACATGGCAACCCTATGAGTTAGGTACTATTATTCTCACTATATAACAGCTGAGGGAACTGGGAGTTAAATAAGAGACATTACTTTGCTGACAAAGGTCCATCTAGTCAAAGCTATGGTTTTTCTAGTAGTCATGTATGGATCTGAGAGCTAGACCATAAAGAAAGCTGAGTGCTGAAGAATTGATGCTTTTGAACTGTGGTGTTGGAGAAGACTCTTGAGGGTCCCTTGGACTGCAAGGAGATCCAACCAGTCCATCCTAAAGGAGATCAGTCCTGAATATTCATTGGAAGGACTGATGCTGACGCTGAAACTCCAATACTTTGGCCACCTGATGTGAAGAGCTGACTCATTGGAAAAGACCCTGATGCTGGGAAAGATTGAGGGCAGGAAGAGAAGGGGACGACAGAGGATGAGATGGTGGGATGGCATCACCGACTTGATGGACATGAGTTTGAGCAAACTCCAGGAGATAGTGAAGGACAGGAAAGCCTGGCATGCTGCAGTTCATGGGGTTGCAAAGAGTGGGACATGACTGAGGTGAACTGAAATCTACAGTAACAGAAGGATAATGAAGTCACAGAAGCTGGTCAAATCCTAGATGTTAGACTTTAGTTAAATTTCAGTTCAGTTCAGTTGTGTCTGACTCTTTGCAACCTCATAGACTGCAGCATGCCAGGCTTCCCTGTCTATCACCAACTCCCGGAGTACACCCAAACTCACGTCCATCAAGTTGATGATGCCATCCAACCATCTCATCCTCTGTTGTCCCCTTCTCCTCCTGCTTTCAATCTTTCCCAGCATCAGGGCCTTTTCTAGTGAGTCAGCTCTTTGCATCAGGTGGCCATGTAGACTTAGGGTAAATCAATTATGTGTGGGGTTGTAAAATTTTAACTTTAGTTTGTTTAACACTCATTTAACAGGTGAGGCAAATGCAAGCCAGAGGATTTCAGGAACTTGCTGAAGATCACCAGCCTTTTTAGTGTAAAATCTGGAACTAGAAAATAGTCTCTGAATTCTTAGTCCAGTTCTTTTTCTATGTTGCATTTTTGTATTACTCAAGTTAATTAAGAGCAGTTATGTTAAACTGCTACTTTTTAGGGAAAACATGTGTCACCACCTTCTATAAGGAGCTTAGAGATGCTTTTGGAGAGATGAGATTTACAGGAGTAATTACAAAACAGATTTGATTGAAGCACTGCAAATTTAGTATTTGATTGCCAAATCTATTTCATTAAATATTTGTTACTATACACTATTTATTGAACTTTTCTCCTCTTTCAAATGTTGATATACGTATATAAACTTATCTGACAATTCCAAGGTGGTGAGAATTTGAAATGAAAAAAAAAATTCTAGAGTGGCAAGATGGACCCTGTTTTGTCATATATGTATACATTATATATATGTTTTAAAATATATACATCATATATATCAAGATAATAAGTAGATAATACACCTCATTTTAATTTTTGTTTTTTCTGATGGAACAAGAGTGTTTTATCCAACATAGTGTGGGTATATATACAAGGTAGCTATTTCAGCAAAGATAAGGATCAAAAATCTTACAAATTATCCAGGAAACATAAGACTAGAATCCATATCAAAGGGAGAGGGTTGTAAATAATCACTTTTACCATATGGTCCATATTAGAAAGGAAGAGGGTCGTAAATAGTTGCTTCTCCCGTATGGAAAAGCTAGTGAAGAAAATGCATGCATTCATCAGTCCCTGGGAGCGGCTTGCCAGCTCCTCTTAATCCTTGAATATTTAAGGATTAATAAGGAACAGAGGATCCGTGACAGATCAAAAAACAGCACACAGGAAGCCTCCTGTTAAATGCTCCCTAACACTGAGCCACCAGGGAAGACTTTCCAGCCACCATTTACTTTCTTAAATGTTGTTTCTGTTGTACTCCAACTGAATTACAGTCATCTGGAAGACAAGTCAAGCTCCCTTCTGATCAGTTCAGTTCAGTCGCTCAGTTGTGTCCAATTCTTTGCCACCTCATGGACTGCAGCACCCCAGGATTCCTTGTTCAACACCAACTCCTGGAGCTTGCTCAAACTCATGTTCATCAAGTCAGTGATGCCATCCAACCATCTCATCTTCTGTCTTCCCCTTCTCCTGCCTTCTGTCTTTCCCAGCATCAGGGTCTTTTACAATGAGTCAGTTCTTCGCATTAAGTGGTCATTTTAATTTTTAAAGTTTGTGCTGGTGAACATGGTTTTCTTATATTTATTGGCCAATGAATTTCTTTGCATGAAATATCTTCCTGTATACTTTTTTTTGTTTCTATTGAGTTAATCATCTTCATATTCTTGATTTATGAAAGCTCTTTGTATATTAAAAACCATAGGTCCTTTTCTGTCATACATATTAGAAATATTTTCCAACTTTGTTACATCCGTTCATGTCATTTTTTTCCAGTATGTTAAGCATTTTTTATGACATCTCTTGAAATGATTAAAGAAGATTTTCCCCTATACTAAAAAAACACTCCCCCCACAAAGGTCTTGTTTCAGAGTGGACTGGATCGAGTAAACCTGTGGTCACTAAGATGAAGACTTGCAGTCATAGGGAGATGAAAGCAGGGTAAGCCCGATCACTTCCTCTCACCGTGACAGCTCCGTGTGGTGCCAGGTGGGCTCCCGGTGGAGAGGCTTGACAGGTCTTCCTGTGCTGCCAGTCATCACAGGAGCGGAAAGCAGGCCTCATGCCTGTGCTGAACAATTCAGAGCAGTTCTCTGGAGCCTGCAGAAGTGTCTCACAGGCAGGGCAGAAACATCACCAGCGTGGCTTCAGGCTGTGAACAAGCCAGGATAAAAAAATGTGATATCATTTGAGTTTCTTTTTTCAATAAATTTTATGTAAAAAAAAAAAAAGTCTTTCCATCGCCCCAATGTTTCTAATTTGCCTTAGTTAAATATGTTACCAGTTAAAAGCAGTCCTCTTTTTAAGGCAAACACATATTGCAATTTGATTCTTAAATGATTATTAAACAAAGCAATGTCTTCATTTATGATCCACAAACAGGCTAATGTCTCTAGGCATCTGGGATGCTTTACCCAAATATGCATGATTCATATGCTTGTTTTACTCAGCCCTGCAACGCATGCTTAATTTGCCATTTTCACTTCCCTTCTGAAGCTGCTGTCACCTGCTTGCACTGGGGTCTTTTGCAGCATCTGTCCACCCTTGGTGAGCCCATAAACGCTGCTCTCAACCAGACAGAAACGAGCGTCTGTGCCGCCCTCTCTGCCTCGCGACTGCCTGGTCTGAAGCAGGCCACCTTGTTTCTCTCAGTTTCACTTTCCTCATTTGCAGTATTAGCAACTTTGTTTGTTGTTTTAACTGTGATGATTACAATTCATGTCACCATCATGTCATTATAGGGTATTGATACTCTTGGACAGATCAATGAATAAACAATTCTTTAAAAGCTTCCTCTCCTGATCAAACAAATTCCTATCCCCACAAGGAATCCAAACTTCTTTTTCCTGATTCCAGAGCCTTTTGCTTAAGCTCCTTAAAGGTAAATGCTTCATGCTCCTTTGAAGTGGTGCAGTCCCTAATATAGGGCCTTATGTAATTTGGTCTTTCAATGATTTTTCAGGAGGAAGGACTACTAAGGTTGGATACATGATTTCTCTATGTCTATCATGGGCAGCGGTTTTTAATGCAGGGATATTTGGCTATGTCTAGAGAAAATTTTGGCTGCCACAAATGGAGACTGCTACTGGCAGCTGGTTGGTGTAGGTCCAACTTGCTGCTAAACATTATAAAATATAGGATGTAGGACATACAGGC
The DNA here is from genome assembly GCA_007570785.1 of Antilocapra americana. NCBI lineage: Eukaryota > Metazoa > Chordata > Mammalia > Artiodactyla > Antilocapridae > Antilocapra > Antilocapra americana. The sequence goes on along the minus strand of ML661325.1, from coordinate 17,376,071 downwards.
AGCAAGGATTATCAGGCTGCCAAGTGTTGATAGTGCCAAGGTTGAGAAACCCTGATATAGCAGAAAATATGGCTTTGGAGTCAGAGCTAAGTGCCAGCCCCAACTCAGCTGTTCTTCTGCTTGGTACATTTGGACAAACTGCTTAACTTCTCTGTACGCCCAATGTTCTGTCTGATGTAAAATGTTACAAGAATCTGGATACAGAAAGGTAGCTCAGTTCAGTTCAGCCACTCAGTTGGGTCTGACTCCTTGCAACCCCATGGATTACAACATGCCAGGCTTCCCTGTCCATCACCAACTCCCGGAGCCTACCCAAACCCATGTCTATCACATTGGTGATGTGATCCAACCATCTCATCCTCTGTCATCCCCTTTTCCTCCCACCTTCAATCTTTCCCAGCAATCTTTTCAATGAATCAGCTCTTTATATCAGGTGGCCAAAGTACTGGAGTTTCAACTTCAGCATCAGTCCTTCCAGTGAATATTCAGATCTGATTTCCTCTCAGATGGACAGGTTGGATCTCCTTTCAGTCTAAGGGACTATCAAGAGTCTTCTCCAACACCACAGTTCCAAAGCATCAATTCTTTGGCACTCAGTTTTCTTTATAGTCCAACTCTCACATCCATACATGACTATTGGAAAAACTATAGCTTTGACTAGATGGACATTTGTTGGCAAAGTAATGTCTCTGCTTTTTAATATGCTGTCTCGGTTGCTCATAGCTTTTCTTCCAAGGAGCAAATGTTTTTTAATTTCATGGCTGTAGTCACCATCTGCAGTGATTTTGGAGCCCCCCAAAATAAAGTCTCTCACTCTTTGCATTGTTTCCCCATCTATTTTCCATGAAGTGATGGGACATGATGCCATGATCTTCATTTTTTGAACGTTGAGTTTTAAGCCAACTTTTTCACTCTCTTCTTTCACTTTCATCAAGAGGCTCTTTAGTTCTTCTTTGCTTTCTGCTGTAAGAGTGGTATCATCTGCGTATCTGAGGTTACTGATATTTCTCCTAGCAATCTTAATTCAAGCTTGTGCTTCATCCAGCCCAGCATTTCGCATGATGTACTCTGCATATAAGTTATATAAGCAAGGTGACAATATATAGCCTTGATGTACTCCTTTCCTGATTTGGAACCAGTCTTTTGTTCCATGTCTGGTTCTAACTGTTGCTTCTTGACCTGCATACAGATTTCTCAGGAGGCTGTTAAGGTGATCTGGTATCCCCATCTCTTGAAGAACTGTTCGCAGTTTGTTGTGATCCACACAATCAGAGGCTTTGGCACAATCAATAACGGAGAAGTAGATGCTTTTCTGGAGCTTTCTTGCTTTTTTGATGATCCAGCAGATGTTGACAATTTGTTCTCCAATTCCTCTGCCTTTTCTAAATCCAGCTTGAACATCTGGAAGTTCATGGTTCACGTACTGTTGAAGCCTGGCTTGGAGAATTTTGAGCATTACTTTGCTAGTGTGTGAGATGAATGCAATTGTGCAGTAGTTTGAACATTCTTTGGCATTGCCTTTCTTTGGGATTGAAATGAAAACTGACCTTTCCCAGTCCTGTGGCCACTGCTGAGTTTTCCATATTTGCTGGCATATTTAGTGCAGCACTTTCACAGCATCATCTCTTAGGATTTGAAATAGCTCAACTGGAATTCCATCACCTCTACTAGCTTTATTCACAGTGATGCTTCCTAAGGTCCATTTGACTCCACATTCCAGGATGTCTGGCTCTAGATGAGTGATCACACCATCGTGGTTATCTGGGTCATGAAGATCTTTTCTTGTACAGCTCTTCTATGTACCTCTTCTTAGTATCTTCTGCTTCTGTTAGGTCTGTAGTTTTTCTGTCCTTCATTGTGTCCATCTTTACATGAAATTTTCCTTTGGTAGCTCTAATTTTCTTGAAGAAATCTCTACTCTTTCCCATTCTATTGTTTTCCTCTATTTCTTTGCGTTGATCCTGAGGAAGGCTTTCTTATTTCTCCTTGCTATTCTTTGGAACTCTGCATTCAAATGGGTATATTCTTCCTTTTCTCCTTTGCCTTTAGCTTCTCTTCTTTTCTCAGCTGTTTGTAATGCCTCATCAGAGAACCATTTTGCCTTTTTGAAATTCTTTTTCTTGGGGATGGTCTTGATCACTGCCTCTTGTACAATGTCATGAGGTACAATATTCATAAGGTAGATAGATGGAAGTAGAAATCTGAATAATCTTAACAAGACCCAAAGATTTAAAAAACTTTTTAAAAATTAGATTACAGTTGATTTACAATGTTGCATTCATTTCACGTGTACAGCAAAGTGAATCAGTGGTACATATATCTATTTTTTTTATTCTCTTCTGTAAGTACTGTCATTATAGAGCACTGAGTAGAGCTCCCTGTGTTATATGGTATGTCCTTATTAGTTATCTATTTTAAATATAGTAGTGTTAAGTATTAGTCACTCAGTCACGTCCAACTTTTTGAGACCTCATGGAGTATATAGCCTACCAGGCTCCTCTGTCCATGGAATTCTCCAGGCAAGAATATTAGAACGGGTTGCTATTCCCCTCTCCAGGGGATCTTCCCAATACAGAGATTGAACTTGGGTCTCCAGCAATGCAGGCAGATTCTTTACTCTCTGAGCCACTAGTGAAGCCCCATATAGTCGTGCATATGTATCAGCTCCAGTTTCCCAATTTATCTCTCCCTTCCCCCTCTTACCCCTTGGTAACCAGGTTTGTTTTCTGCATCTGTTAACTCTATTTCCATATTGTAAGTGAGTTCCATTTATGCCCCTTTTGTTTTAGATTCCACATACAAGTGATACTATATTATACTAGTCTTTCTATGTCATACCATACATAGAAGAAATATACAAAAAAGGTCTTAATGACCTGGATAACCAAAATGGCGTGGTCACTCACTGTGAGCTAGACATCCTGGAGTGTGGAGTTAAGTGAGCCTTAAGAAGCATTACTAGGAACAAAGCTAGTGGAGGTGATGGAATTCCAGCAGAGATATTCAAAATCTTAAAAGATGATGCTGTTAAAGTGCTACTCTCATTATTTCAGTGACTTTAGAAAGCTTAGAAGTAGCCACAGATTGGAAAATATGAGTTTTCATCCTAATCCCAAAGAAGGGCAATGCCAAAGAATGTTCAAACTACTTTACAACTGTGCTGATTTCACATACTGGCAAGATTATGCTCCAAATCCTTCAAGTGAGGCTTCTGCAGTACACAAACTGAGAACTTACAAACAGGTTTAGAAAAGGCAGAGAAACAAGAGATCAAACTGCCAACATTTGTTGGATCGTAGAGAAAGCAAGAGAATTCCAGAAAAACTTCTACTCCTGCTTCATTGACTATGCTAAAGCCTTTGACTGTGTGGATCACAACAAACTGTGGAAAATTCTTAAAGATATGGAAATACCAGAACACCTTACCTATCTCTTGTACGCAGGTCAAGAAGCAGCAGTTAGAACTGGAGAAGGAAAAAATGACTGGTTGAAAATTGGGAAAGGAGTACATCAAGACTGTATATTGTCACCCAGCTTATTTAACTTCTGTGCAGAGCACGTTATGTGAAATGCTGGATTGGATGAATCACAGGCTGGAATCAAGATTGTCAAGAGAAATATCAACAACCTCAGATATGCGGATAATATCACTTTTATGGCAGAAAATGAAGAGGAATGAAAGAGCCTCTTGATGAGGGTGAAAGAGGAGAGTGAAAAAGCTGGCTTAAAACTCGACATTGAAATAACTAAGATCATGGCATCTGGTCCCATCACTTCATGGCAAATAGAAGGAGAAAAAGCATAAGCCATAATAGATTTTATTTTCTTGGGCTCCAAAATCACTGCTGACAACAACTGCAGTCATTAAATTAAAAAGCATTTGCTTCTTGGAAGGAAAGCTATTGCAAATCTAGATATCATAATAAAAACCAGAGACATCATTTTTCCAACAAAGATCCATATAGTCAAAGGTGTGATTTTTCCAGTAGTCATGCATGATTGTGAGAGTTGGACCACAAAGAGGGCTGAGCACTGAAGAATTGATGCTTTTGAACTGTGTTGCTGGAGAAGATTCTTGAGAGTCCCTTGGACTGCAAGGAGCCCAAACCAGTCAATCCTAAAGGAAGTCAATCCTGAATAGTCACTGGAAAGACTGATGCTGAAGCTCCAATACTTTGGCCACCTTATAGGAAGAGTTGACTCAGTGAAAAAACCCTGATGCTGAGGAAGATTCAAGGCAACAGGAAAAGGAGATGACAGAGGATGAGAGGTTAGATAGCAAATCATTGACTCAATAGACATGAATTTGAGCAAACTCCAAGAGATAGTGAAGGACAGGGGAGACCGGCATGCTGTAATCCATGAGGATGCAAAAGGTTGGACACGACTGAATGACTGAACAACAACAACAAATATAATACCCAGAGATCTCTGGATCTTAGTAAGACTCAAGAATCTATCTATTCTTTGGACGCAGAAAGTAGGGTGTACCTAATTAAAAGTATGTTGACATAAAGAGTAGGAAAATGGATATTGTGCCTTCTCCCTTTTGTGGCCACTCTGAATAACTTGCCTTTGCCTCTCAAAGATAGACCACTTTAAGAGAAGCTGGAACATGCCAAGGAGCTAAAAGTGAAGATGCTGATCCCGTTCATTTGCTGAGCTCAGTGAGTATCCACACAATTCAATGTTTACCGAATTGATTGTATAGAATCACAGAGGCTTACTTTTACCAAGATTATTATAGTGCAGCTGGAACCTCCAAGGAAACTGTGCGTATCCAGAGTCAGGGCGCAGCCTTGGGGTTGGAGAAGGTAGCAAGAGTACACCCACTCAGTTCACTGGCTAGTCTTCAAGCTCAAGCTTCGGTGCTGGCTGGCAGTGAGGCCAGCGTCTTGGAGATACAGCAACCATGGGTCCAGTCGTGTCCAGACTTGCTGACAAAGTGATGCGACTTTGGGGATGCATTGGGGTAGTCGTATAGGTAGAACACATTTTCAACACAGAGGAGCCCTGCTGAGAGGTCTGGAGTGGAATGAGACCAACACAGGCAGATGCACAGGCCACTGGACCAAATGCTTATCATCCATTTGAGGATTCAAGTAGGATAGGGGAGTTCCATTTTTAAGGGAAAATCAAAAAGCTCTTTTAAAATAAACTATGTTTTACAGAATGTTGAAACATGTGGGGAGTAGGAGCTGAGGAGCCTATCTGGGGGCCCTGTGAGCAAGGATGCATGCAATCTGTTCACTATAAGAGGCTCAGGAGCAAGCACAGTGCCTGCACATAGTAGGTGCTTAATAAACCATTACTGAATGGCCCCGTGGAAACGCTGAAACAGAACATCCCTGAGGCTAGCAACAGTTGACTCTGAATCCCGAGAGGAACACTCTGGGCAGAAACCAAAGGCACTTCTTCCCACAAGAGGTGTGTGGCTTGTGTGGAAGCCTTTGAGTTGCGTGATTCATGGCTAGTTTAGGAACATTCCTGAAAGATGATGCTTCTTTTAAGAAGTGAGGCTTATGTTTTCACATAAATGGAGTAACTGCCTAATCAAGTGGATTCCTTTCCTCACATTAGCAGAGGCACTGGAAAGAAATCAACCAACAAGAGCCTTGTATAGCACAGGGACCTCAATCCGCTGTGTGACTGAACAGGGAGGAAGTCCAGAAGGAAGGGGGTGTATGTGTGTGTACGGCTGATTGATTCATTTTGCCACGCAGGAGAAACCAACACAGCACCGTAAAGCATCTATACGCCAATAAAAATTAATTTTGAAAAGAAATGAATAGAAATTATAAGTCAGAATGAAATATAACCAAGCTCAGCTAAAGGAAGTGACTTATTAGGAGAGTTAATGTTTTCCCTTCATAGCATGTGTTAATAACTAACATTTATTAAATACCTACCCTGTCTCCCATATTGAGTTAAGTGCTTTCCACACATTTTAGTTTTTGCTCATAACAACTCTATGATATAAATCCCACTGTTACCCCCATTCTCACTGACAAGAAAACTGAGGCCCAGGGAGGGTAAATGACTCCCAAGGCCATAGAATTGACAGTAAGCAGTTGGGTAAGTATGAGTTTAGAATCTGGATTTTCAGCCACCATGTAATACTGCTGCTATACTACTCAGGGAGCTTGTTCTCAAAGTCACAGATTCTTCATGCTTATTAAACTGGCTCTGAGAAAATGCTGCTTATGCAGGACTGTCTGAAGATTATATTGTCGATCTGCTCCTCTAGGTACTGTAAAATCTATTTCTAGTTTGCAAATGACCAGTGGGAATGCCCCGAGATTTCATGGTTATGGTCTTTCTCTTGAGTGCTGTATTTACAACCAGGGTGTTCTTGTGTGCATTGTTAATTAAATTAAACAGTGTCCTCTGTGTGAGATCCCAGAGAAGTGATTCTCTGGTTTTAATATCAGTTGATAAGTGTGTTTTTCCTCATGCTTTCGGTTTGCCGTCCTCTTTTTTTTTTTTTTAATTATTGTTTTTGCCATACATTGTCATGATATCACCATGGGTTTACATATGCTTCCCCTCCGGGTCCCCCCTCCCTCCTCCCTCCCCCCGGGGAAATCTCGCTGCACCAGTCCCGAGCATCAATCCTGGGCTGGCGATTGATTAGACACATGACAATTAACATGCTTCAATGCCCTTCTCCCATATCATCCCACCCTTACCCTCGTCCACAAAGTCCACAAGTCTATTCTATACATCTGCGTTCCTTTTGTTGTCTCCCATGTTGGGTTCTCATTACTGTCTTTCTAAATTCCATATATATGTGTTAATATACTGTATTGTTGTTTTTGCTTTTGGCTTACTTCACTCTGGATAATGGGCTCCAGTTTCGTCCATCTGAGTAGAATTGCTTCAAATGAATTTTTTTTTAATGCTGAGTAATATTCCATTGTGTATATATACCACAGCTTTCTTATCCATTCGTCAGTTGATGGGCATCTAGGTTGCTTCCATGTCAATGCAGCGATGAACATTGGGGTGCACGTGGCTCTTTCAATTCTGGTTTCCTCGGTGTATATGCCCAGCAGTGGGATTGCCGGGTCATATGGCAGGTCTATTTGCAGCTTTTTAAGGAACCTCCACACTGTTTTCCATAGTGGCTGTACTAGTTTGCATTCCCACCAACAGTGTAAGAGGGTTCCCTTTTCTCCACATCCTCTCCAGCATTTATTGCTTGTAGACTTTTGGATGGCAGCCATTCTGACTGGTGTAAAGTGGTACCTCATTGTAGTTTTGATTTGCATTTCTCTGATAATGAGTGATGTTGAGCATCTTTTCATGTGTTTGCAAAGAATTAGAACAAATAATTTCTCAATTTGTATGGAAATACAAAAAACCTCGTATAGCCAAAGAAATCTTGAGAAAGAAGAATGGAACTGGAGGAATCAACCTACCTGACTTTAGGCTATACTACAAATCCACAGTCATTAAGACAGTATGGTACTGGCACAAAGACAGAAACATAGATCAATGGAACAGAATAGAAAGCCCAGAGATAAATCCACGCATCTATGGACACCTTATCTTTGACAAAGGAGCCAAGAATATACAATGGAGAAAAGACAACCTCTTTAACAAGTGGTGCTGGGAAAACTGGACAGCCACTTGTAAAAGAATGAAACTAGATCACTTTCTAACACCATACACAAAGATAAACTCAAAATGGATTAAAGATCTAAGCATAAGACCAGAAACTATAAAACTCCTAGAGGATAACATAGGCAAACACTCTCTGCTATAATCCAAAGCGGGATACTCCATGACCCACCTCCCAGAATATTGGAAATAAAAACACGAATAAACAAATGGGACCTAATTAAAATTAAAAGCTTTTGCACAACAAAGGAAACTATAAGCAAGGTGAAAAGACAGCCTTCAGAATGGGAGAAAATAATAGCCAATGAAGCAACAGACAAACAATTAATCTCAAAAATTTACAAACAACTCCTGCAGCTCCATTCTAGAAAAATAAACAACCCAATTAAAAAGTGGGCCAAAGAACTTAACAGACATTTCTCCAAAGAAGATATAAAAATGGCTAACAAACACATGAAAAGTTGCCGTCCTCTTTTACACATTGAATCATTTTATACACTGAAGCATCTATATTTCCTCCTTTGTTTTGGCTGCCAAAATGTATGGCCACTCACCCAGAAATTTATAGGACCTTTCCCTACAGGTGAAAACCTCTGACTGAGGCAGAGATTTGCTGAGCAAGATTTTCTGCTCTAGGGGATGCTCCAAGGAATTCCCTGACCTCTTGTTATTTCCACCTCTTGTTTACGGGAAGAGTCACAATAATCGTCATGCAGAGGGTGGAGGTGAAGAGCAATCAAAAGATTCCAAGCAATGAACTCAAGGCAAAAACACTGAAGTGGTTTACCATTCCCTTCTCCAGTGGACCATGTTTTTTCAGAACTCTCTGCCATGACCATGTCTGTCTTGGGTGGCCCTACACGGCATGGCTCATAGTTTCATTGAGTTAGACAAGGCTGAGGTCCATGTGATCAGGTTGGTTAGTTTTCTGTGGTTGTGGTTTTCATTCTGTCTGCCCTCTGAAGGATAAAGATAAGAGGCTTATGGAAGCTTCCTGATGGGAGAGACTGACTGAGGGGGAAACTGGCTCATGTTCTGATGGGCCAGGCTATGTTCAGTATATCTTGAATCCAATTTTTTGATTAAACACTGCTGCTCTACTACCTAAGGGCCCGGCTGTGTCCCCTCCCTTTTGTCTGACGTGAGGCTAAACTATGGTGGAGGTAATGAAGATAATGGCTGCTTCCTTCAAAAAGTCCCAATGCCGCACTCAGCACCCCCGACCCTGCAGCAGACCACAGCCAACCCATACCTCCACTGGAGACTCCTGGACATCCACGGGCAAGTCTGGATCAGTCTCTTGAAATAACTGCAGAAAGAATGGAGAGTTGAGAAATAACTCTAGAAAGAATGAAGAGATGGAGCCAAAGCAAAAACGACACCCAGGTATGGATGTGTCTGGTGATGGAAATAAAGTCCGATGCTGAAAAGAACAACATTGCATAGGAACTTGAAATGTTAGGTCCATGAATCAAGGCAAATCAGAAGTGGTCAAACAGGAGATGGCAAGAGTGGACATTGACATTTTAGGAATCAGTGAACCAAAATGGACTGGAATGGGTGAATTTAACTCATATAACCATTATATCTACTACTGTGGGCAGGAATCTCTTAGAAGAAATGGAGTAGCCATCATAGTCAACAAAAGAGTCCAAAATGCAGTACTTGGATGCAACCTCAAAAATGACAGAATAATCTCTGTTCATTTCCAAGGTGAACCATTCAACATCACAGTAATTTAAGTCTGTGCCCCAACTAATAATGCTGAAGAACCTGAAGTTGAACGATTCTATGAAGACTATAAGACCTTCTAGCCACTAACACCCAAAAAAGATGTGCTTTTCATTATAGGGGACTGGAGTGAAAAGTAGAAAGTCAAGAGTTACCTGGAGTAACAGGCAAATTTGGCCTTGGGGTACAAAATGAAGCAGGCAAAGGGTAACAGAGTTTTGCCAAGAGAATGTAATGGTCATAGCAAACAAACACCCTCTTCCAACAACACAAGAGAAGACTCTACACATGAACATCACCAGACTGTCAATACCAAAATCAAATGATTGACTATATTTTTTGCAACCAAAGATGGAGAAGTTTTACGTAGTCAGCAAAAAAAATAAAATAAAATAAAAGATCAAGAGCTGACTATGGTTCAGATCATGAATGCCTTTTTGCCACATTCAGACTTAAATTGAAGAATGTAGGGAAAACCACTAGACCATTCAGGTATGACCTAAATCAAATCCCTTACAATTATATAGTGGAAATGACAAACAGATTCAAGGAATTAGATCTGATGGACAGAGTGCCTGAAGAACTATTGGCAGAGGTTCCTGACATTGTACAGAAGACATCACCTACTCGATGGACATAAGCCTGGGTAAATGCCAGGAGTTGGTGATGGACAGGGAGGCCTGGCATGCTGCAGTCCATGGGGTCACAAAGAGTCGGATGCGACTGTGCAACTGAATTGAACTGAACTAGGCTATGCAGAAGACATACTACCCACCCTCAAGGAGTTCATAGCTTAAGGGGAAAACATGCAAATTTAATTGTTATAAAGTTGCATTCAAATTGCTATGGAAACACAGAGAAGAGTTTCATACTCTGCTAACGGAAGTTAAGGAAGTTTCAATAGAGTTGACAATTGGACAGGATCTTGAAGCAAAAAGAAACAGCACTTTTTTTGGACCCTAAATGGTTAATCATACAAGTAAAACTGGTAAATCTTGTAAGACAACCAGGCCAGTGTATGTGCTCAGTCGGGTCCGACTCTTTGCATTCCTTTAGACAGTAGCTCGCCATGCTTCTCTGTCAATGGGATTTGGCAGGCAAGAATATGGAATGGGTTGCCATTTCCTCCTCCAAGGGGTCTTCCCAACCCAGGGATTGAACCTGCATTACCTGCATCTCCTGAGTTGCAGGCAGATTCTTTACCTGCTGAGCCAAATCTTATAAAGGATGCTATAAAAATTTATACCAGGGGTTGCCTACCTAATTTAGGGAGTGAAAACAAATTTCTCTGAGGAAAAAAAAAATATATATATATATATATTTTTTTATTGTGTTGGTTTTGCCATACATTGACATGAAACCGCCATGGGTTTACATATGCTCCCCCTCCAGAACCCTCCTCCCTCCTCCCTCCCGATTCCCTCCCCCTGGGACATCTCGGTGCACCAGCCCCGAGCATCAATCCTGGGCTGGCAATTGATTTCACATATGATAATTAACATGTTTCAATGCCATTCTCCCATATCATCCCACCCTTGCCCTCTTCCACAGAGTCCACGAGTCTGTTCTATACATCTGCATTCCTTTTGCTGTCTCGCATGCAGGGTTCTTGTTACCATCTTTCTAAATTCCATATATATGCGTTAGTATACTGTATTTTTGTTTTTCCTTCTGGCTTACTTCACTCTGGATAATAGGCTCCAGTTCCGTCCACCTGAGTAGACCTGCTACAAATGAATTTTTTTTAATGCTGAGTAATATTCCATTGTGTATATGTACCACAGCTTTCTTATCCATTCGTCAGTTGATGGGCATCTAGCTTGCTTCCATGTCCTGGCTATTGTAAACAATGCAGCGATGAACATTGGGATACACGTGTCTCTTTCAATTCTGGTTTCCTCGGTGTGTATGCCCAGCAGTGGGATTGCTGGGTCAAATGGCAGGTCTATTTCCAGTTTTTTAAGGAACCTCCACACTGTTTTCCATAGTGGCTGTACTAGTTTGCATTCCCACCAACAGTGTAAGAGGGTTCCCTTTTCTCCACATCCTCTCCAGCATTTATTGCTTGTAGATTTTTGGATGGAAGCCATTCTGACTGGTGTAGTGGTACCTCATTGTGGTTTTGTTTGCATTTCTCTGATAATGAGTGATGTTGAGCATATTTTCATGTGTTTGTTAGCCATTTTTATGTCTTCTTTGGAGAAATGTCTGTTAAGTTCTTTGGCCCACTATCTATGGACACCTTATCTTTGACAAAGGAGGCAAGAATATACAATGGAGAAAAGACAATCTCTTTAACAAGTGGTGCTGGGAAAACTGGACAGCCACTTGTAAAAGAATGAAACTAGAACAACTTTCTAACACCATACACAAAGATAAACTCAAAATGGATCAAAGATCTAAGCATAAGACCAGAAACTATAAAACTCCTAGAGGATGACATAGGCAAAACACTCTCCGACATAAACCAAAGCAGGATCCTCTATGACCCACCTCCCAGAATATCAGAAATAAAAGCATGGATAAACAAATGGGACCTAATTAAAATTAAAAGCTTCTGCACAACAAAGGAAACTATAAGCAAGGTGAAAAGACAGCCTTCAGAATGGGAGAAAATAATAGCCAATGAAGCAGTGGACAAACAATTAATCTCAAAAATATACAAACAACTCCTGCGGACAATATTTTAAATCATTAAGGCCTATGAGTTATTGACCATCCCTTTCTAAACCCTAGATGGCTTCACTGTATGTTCTTTTGCCAACTGAATAAATGATGATGTTTGTGCTCAGACACACACACTACAGAAAGACAATAATCACAAAATTGAGGGATGCTCCCACTGCTGATTTGCAAACTAGAAATAGATTTTAGCTAGAGAAACAAATGGAAATCAAACCCAGGTCTCCTGTATTGCTAGCAGATTCTTTACCATCTGAGCCAGAGGGAAGCCCTTCAGATAATCTACATTTAAGCTTAATGAGGGAGAGGATCAGGCCAGTCTGTTCATTGCTGTATATCCTGGGCCAGCCCACAGGGGCAGTAACATTCATTCCCTGGTGACTGACCTTAAAGAATCTGCCTACATTGCAGGAGACTGGGGCTAGAGTCCTGGGTTGGGAAGATCCCTGGAGAAGGGAATGGCAACCCACTCCAGTATCCCTACCAGGCTCCTCTGTCCATGGGATTCTCCAGGCAAGGATATTGGGATGGTTCACCATTTCCTTCTCTAGGGGATCTTCCCAACCCAGGCATTGAACCTGGGTCTCTGTGCACTGCAGGCAGATTCTTTACCAACTGAGCTACTAGGGAAGCTCCAACACACACACAACATCCATTAAATATTCACTGGGTGGAGACACAGATCATTGAAGAAACCCGAAATTAATGTTACTGTATTAGATTTGCCCCCCAAGTCAGCATGAACATTTTAGGGACACATTCAATGTCTTGAATTCTACAAACTTACCATATAGAACTGCATTTTGTCCTGGAGTGCTTCCCTGAATCCTTACTCCGACCTTTCTACTCTCAAAACTAAACACTAAATTTTGCCGAGTGACTCCTATAACACTGTATGTCTCCTATCAGAGCAGCTATGACATCCCCGTGATTGCCAGTTCAGTGGGCAATCTTGCCAGCCCTTCTCTGGAAGCATCCTGAAGGCAGAGACTCTCAGTCCTCCTTGTATTTACTGCACCCAGCCAAATGCCTGACATAAAGGAGGGCTGACTGGTTAAAAGAATGAAAGAATTAATTAATCTATTATCTCTCCTTGATTATCTCATAAGATGATTTACAAGCCTTTTCGGGGAGTCACAGTACAGAGGAAAGCTAAACAAAAAAATACTATGCAATGTTCTGAAAGCAAATTATTACATGTAAGCAGCCCCTCCCTCCATATACATACACAAGGAAGAGATAAAAGTGATGAAAGTTCTGAGATGGCACCTCAGAAGTATGAGGGCTTTAAAAACAAATCAAAATAGGAAAAAATAGGAACAAATAGGTGAGTACTCATTATGAGATCATCCAAGCCTACTGTTTATCGTCTCACTGCGATAGTTCTTCTTTCAAGATTTCTGGCAACTCCTCTTCTGATTTGCTACAGTCATGTATGGATGTGAGAGTTGGACTATAAAGAAACTTGAGCACTGAAGAATTGATACTTTTGAACTGTGGTGTTGGAGAACACTCTTGAGAGCCCCTTGGACTGCAAGGAGATCAAACCAGTCCATCCTAAAGGAAATTAGTCCTGAATATTCATTGGAAGGATTAATGCTGAAGCTCCAGTATTTAGCCACCTAATGCAAAGAACTGAGTCATTTGAAAAGACCCTGATACTGGGAAAGACTGAAGGCAGAAGGAGAAGGGGACAACAGAGGATGAGATGGTTGAATGGCATCACTGACTCAATGGACATGAGTTTGAGTAAACTCCGGTAGTTGGTGATGGACTGGGAAGCCTGGCGTGCTTCAGTCCATGGGGTCGCAAAGAGCTGGACATGACTGAGTGACTGAACTGAACTGAACTGAACTGAACGTCAGATTTCTCACTCTGCAGGTTTTCCTCTTTGTTCAACTTCCACTGTTCTTTATTCTCCCCAGGGAGCTGCCTGGTTTTTACCTCTTATTCCTCATAATCCTATGATGAAATTTTCCCACTCCACAAACTGCTGATTTTCATCCTAATTATTATGTTTTTAAAAGAAAACGTATATTCCAGCATCTTCTCACTCTTTTTGGCATTAGTTTTCTTTTTCTACCATAACAACAATTTTTCAAGCTAAAGCTTTCAGCCTATACTCTGCAGATGGGAAATCCTAATAAAAGTTATTGATGCTTCTTGTCCTCATCAGTAACCATTTTGAAAGGAATTCAAAAACATCTTTTCACACCTATCTCAATTTCTAGAATGGTGATCATGAGGGGTAACCATGTCCTATGTACACGCTAAATCACTGTAGTCATGTCTGACTCTTCGCGACCCCATGGACCATGGCTGCCAGGATCCTCTGTCCATGGGGATTCCCCAGGGAAGAAAACTGGAGTGGGTTGCCATGCCCTCCTCCAGGGGATCGCCTCTACCCAGGGATCGAACCCAAGTCTCCTGTGGCTCCTGCACTGTGGGCAGATTCTTTACCACTGAGCCTCCCAGGAAGCCCAATCATGTCCTATATGCTAATATTATTCAGAGCACTGTCTACCTGTTGCTTTATAAATACAGCTATTTAAATTTAATGTAATATGCTGCTGCTGCTGCTAAGTTGCTTCAGTCATGTCCGACTCTGTGCGACCCCATAGATGGCAGCCCATCAGGCACCCCTGTCCCTGGGATTCTCCAGGCAAGAACACTGGAGTGGGTTGCCATTTCCTTTTCCAATGCAGGAAAGGAAAATTGAAAGTGAAGTCGCTCAGTCGTGTCTGACTCTTAGCGACCCTATAGATGGCAGCCTGCCAGGCTCCTCTATCCATGGGATTTTCCAGGCGAGAGTATTGGAGTGGGCTGCCATTGCCTTCTCCAAATCTGAGTGCTTTGTAAATGATCACATCTAAAATAATATTCATAATAATAAACATCTGTAGAAATTTCCAGTTTAAGGAACATTCTCATATCAGCAAATCCTCTCAGTCATATGAAGTAACGATGATCCTTAACCCTTCTCAAAGATGAAGAAACTTATGCCCAGAGTGGTTTGTCCAAGATCAGATGGCCAGCCTGGGTTTTTTTGTCTACATATTATTCCTTGTGTTATACCACCAAGGTGAAATTTAGAATCAGATAATTCTGACTCCCAACTGTGTTGCTCTAGGAGCCTGATCCCCTAGAGAACCCCTAAGGAGATCTCCTGAGAACACCCTGAAATCACTAGGTTCCATGCCTTTGCACAAGCTGCTCCTTCTGCTTAGAATGTCTGTTCCCAGCTCCAACCTGAAAAAGCTGTGGGCTGGGAGAAAATATTTGCAAATGATGTCACTGGCAAAGGACTAATTTTCAAAATATACAAACAGCTTAGATGGCTTAATATTAA
Organism: Antilocapra americana; assembly: GCA_007570785.1. Taxonomy (NCBI): domain Eukaryota; kingdom Metazoa; phylum Chordata; class Mammalia; order Artiodactyla; family Antilocapridae; genus Antilocapra; species Antilocapra americana. The sequence goes on along the minus strand of ML661325.1, from coordinate 17,360,686 downwards.
AAAATAAACAACCCGATCATAAAATGGACAGAAGACCTAAGTAGATACTGGAATTTCTGCAAAGATACAGATAGCCAACAGGCACATGAAAAGCTGCTAATATAGCTAATTATTAGAGAAAAGCAAATCAAAAGTGAAATGAGGTATCATCTCACACCAGTCAAAATGACCATCATTTGAAAACCTATAAATAATGTTAAAGAAGGTGTAGGAAAAATGAACCCTGTTCTCCCATTATTGGTGAGAATGCAAGTTGGTGTAACTACTATGGAAAACAATACAAAGGTTCCTTAAAAAGTAAAAATAGAGTTACCATATGATTCTATAGTCCCACTGCTGGGCACATATCCAGGAAAACTCTAATTTAAAAAGATACATGCACGCCAGTGTTCACAGCAGTACTATTTACAATAGCTAGACATGGAAGCAGTCTAAATATCCACTGATAGATTAATGAGTAAAGCAGATGTGCAATATATATGTACACACATATAAATATGTAATGGATATATACGTGTGTCCGCATATATATATCTACATATGATAGACCATAAAAAAGAATGAAATAATGTAATTTGCAGCAACAGGGCTGGACCTAGAGATTGTCATATTTAGTGAAAAGTCAGACAGAGAAAGACAAATATCATATGACAGCACTTAAATATGGAATCTGAAAAGATGATCCAAATAAACTCATTCACAATAGACTCACAGATATAGAAAACAAACAGCTTATGGTTACCAAAGGGAAAAATGGAGAAGGGGAAATAAATTAGGAGTTTGGGATCAGTGTATACACACTGCTATATATAAAATGGATAAACAAAAAGGACCTACTATTAAAGCACAGGGAACTCTACTTCGTATCTTATAACAACCTATAACAGAAAAGAATCTGAAAAAGAATATACAGACACATGTATAGGTGAATCACTTTGCTATGCACTTGAAACTAACACAACATTGTAAATTAACTATACGTCAATAAAAAAAGAAAAAACCCTATCTGTCTTAATGTTCAGGCACCATGTTCTCTGTGAAACATACCTGAGCGCCTGAACAAAGTTAGTGGCCTCTTTTACATTCCTTTGGTTCCTTATATATCTTTCCATTACCAGCCTTAGCACACGAAGAAAGCCAGTGAGATCCCTGTCTGCCCAGCTATGCTTTGGGCACCTAGAGAGCAGAGAACATGTCATATCCAGTAGGTGCTCAGTGAACCCTATTTGAGCTGAGCTATCAATCGGGTTTTTTGCCTTCAAACTGTGTTTGAGGAATTCTTAGATGATCTTTATTACCCTTTTGCTTTTTTTTTTATAAAATTCATACTGATATTCCAGGTGACCTACTTGCTTCACTGAGTTGTTTCAAAGCTAGGAAGTTGCAGAAAACTACTCAGTGGTATAATCAACTCAGAGACCTGGTTTTATTCTAGCCTGATTCTTCAAGCCTTACAGAAAAGGATGACTTTGGAAGGCCTTTCAAATAAATGTTATTGTCATGCCAAGTGCAAGCAAAGTGCCTTCTCCTGAATACCCAAGCCCTCAGAGGTGTGCCCTGGTGGTGAAAGACCCTTCATGTGCATTAATTTCCCCAACAGTCAGGAGAGGCCACATCCTGTCTTTATTCTCTACTGTTTATGGAAGTGAGGTCAGGTCAGAGGGACTGAGTTGGCTAAAGAGTTCTTTCAGGTTTTTCTGAACCGTCTTACCAAATGAACTTTTTAGCCATCCTACTGTAAGGACCTGCTCATGTACAACTGGAGATGTGAGATTTGTGACAAGTTCTGACTTTAAAATGATACTTTGTACCATGCTATCTGGTATAGGACACTTGCTTTATGAGCAACAATGGCATAAATGAGAAAGCTTTTTTCATCTCAGTCATTCAGACGTTTTTCCCTGACCAGTGGCTTTGCTGTAGAATGAAAATGCTTAAGCATTCTAACAGGGCACCTGATTGAAAACTAAATTGGCTATTTGTCCTTGGCAAACCTCTGGGTAATTAAAGCTTTTGATAAAACTCATTTAAATTCTCAGGCTTGGTCTCATGGCCCCAGCCTCCTGATTTCATTCGGCTTTAACTTTACTATTGTGAGTGAAGCTCCAATTTTCCCCCGGACATTGCTCTCTGGTGCCTTTCATGTTTGTGTGATGGCTTTCTCAGAGGTAAGGGTTGGAGGTATATAATTTTCACATTAACCCTCCCCTTCACCTTCAGCTAAAGGCCCAGCAAGTAAAGAGACTCCACACACTAAAAGCATGACATGTTGATTTTCAGAGGGGCGGCCTCAATTTCTTTTAGGCCACTGGATATTTTCATCTATTCAAGAAACTTGATTTGAGGAAAACTGCCTGGAACACAGTTGTTAATTTAGCAATGATAGATTGGTGTCAGGAACTTTTGAGAATGGAGGAAATTATGAGAGCCAAATAATACCTTCCCTTAACATTTTAAAATAGAGAGTGTCTGTTTGGAAAGTTCAGCTGCAGACCTAGCAAAACACGTAAACAGGGCTTGAATAAGTTTTTGAGTAAAGAAGGCCTAGGCTTGAAATCTGGTTTGCAGTAGTCATTATATGATTCAATACCAGAATTAAAGTTTATAGAATTGTTCAATAGAAAATTTGAAGTTTTAGCTAATATTATTTCAGCAAATATTTTTTCAGCACCAAATTGTTCTCCTCACTTTCTGGGACTCTGTGTGTGTAATGTAGTGTGTGTGCATGCTCAATCGTGTTTGACTCTTTGTGACCCAATGGACTGTATTACACCAGGCTCCTCTGTCCATGGGCTTTTCCCTGCAAGAATATTGGAGTGGGTTGCCATTTCCTAATCCATTCTGGGACTCTGATGACACAAATATTTGACCTTTACTTACATTGTGCTGCAGTTCTCTGAAACTGTAGTTCTCTTTCTTTTTTTTTTTTGGTTCAATATTTATTGATAAACTGGGTTATGTCTGTCTATCTCTCTTCAAGTTTTCTGATTCTTTTCTCAATTTTATTCAATTCAGTTCTATTTCATTGTTGAAGCCAACTACTAAATTTTTATTTCTTATTTTTTTCAAGCTTTATTAAAATAAAATTGACACATACCATTGTGTACATTTAAGGTATGGTGAATTCTTTATTTCTGCTATTGTATCTTTTAGCTATAAGATGTCTACTTGGTTCCTCTTTAGTTAGTTAGTTAGTTAGTTAGTTCAGTCCCTCAGTCATGTCCGACTCTTTGCAACCCTATGAACTGCAGCACGCCAGGCCTCCCTGTCCATCACCAGCTCCCTGAGTCCACCTAAATTCATGTCCATTGAGTCAGCCCAACTCATGTCCATTGGTTCCATCCAACCATCTCATCCTCTGTAGTCCCCTTCTCCTCCTGCCCTCAATCTTTCCCAGCATCAGGGTCTTTTCCAATGAGTCTGTTCTTCGCATCGGGTGGTGAAAGTATTGGAGTTTCAGCTTCAGCATCAGTCCTTCCAATGAATATTCAGGACTGATTTCCTTTAGGATGGACTGGTTGGATCTCCTTGCAGTCCAAGGACTCTCAAGAGTCTTCTCCAACACCACAGCTCAAAAGCATCAATTCTTTGGCACTCAGCTTTCTTTATAGTCCAACTCTCATATCCATACATGACCACCAGAAAAACCATAGCCTTGACTAGACAGACCTATGTTGGCAAAGTAATGTCTCTGCTTTTTAATATGCTATCTAGGTTGGTCATAACTTTCCTTTCAAGGAGTAAGCATCTTTTAATTTCATGGCTGCAATCACCATCTGCAGTGATTTTGGAGCCCAGAAAAATAAAGTCTGACACTGTTTCCACTGTTTCCCCATGTATTTGTCATGGAGTGATGGGACCAGATGCCATGATCTTAGTTTTCTGAATGTTGAGCTTTAAGCCAACTTTTTCACTCTCCTCTTTCACTTTCATCAAGAGACTCTTTAGTTCTTCTTTACTTTCTGCCATAAGGGTGGTGTCATCTGCATATCTGAGGTTATTGATATTTCTCCCGGCGATGCTGATTACAGCTTGTGCTTCTTCCAGCCCAGCGTTTCTCATGATGTACTCTGTATATAAGTTAAATAAGTAGAGTGACAAAATACAGGCTTGACATACTCTTTTTCCTGTTTGGAACCAGTCTGTTGTTCCATGTCCATTTCTAACTGGTGCTTCCTGACTTGCATACAGGTTTTTCAAGAGGCAAGTTCCTCTTTATATCTTTTAATTCTTCATTGAGACTTTCTACGTTTTCATCTGTTTCAAGAGTATTTATGATTGTTTGTTGGGTCATTTTATAACAGCTTCTTGAGAGACTGTTGGATAATTCTAACCTCTCTATCATTTTGGCCTTGGTATCCATCCATTGGTTGTCATTTCCAGTATAATTAAGCTCATGCTTCATATGCTGCCTAATTTTAAAATAGGATTCTATCCTATTTAAATACTATGAAGAATGTTGATATTTTGTTTCAGGTAGGTTCGGACTGCAAGTCAATCCTGCCTTCTGTGGGACTGTCCATCTGTGGTTCCAATGTCAGTTGAGTTTTCAGAGTATTTGCTTGTGTCTGTCCTGTCCTACACCTAGGGGCTAGTCTGTGTCCTTGGCAGTGATGTATCTTGGTTCAGTACTAAAGGTTTGCTGATTAGCATCTGAGTTACTCCTGGACAGCTTGGGGTTTATCCCAGGAGTTCCTATAAAAATTTTTTTTTAATATTGATTGATTGATATTTGTTTGGCAGCACCAGGTCTTGGTTGGGGCATGTAGGATCTAGTTCCCTGACTGGGGCTTCCCAGGTGGTGCTAAGGGTAAAGAACCTGCCTACCAGTGCAGGAGACATAAGAGATGAAGGTTTGACCCCTGGGTCTGGAAGATCCCCTCGAGGAGGGCATGGCAACTCACTCCAGTATTCTTGCCTGGAGAATTCCCATAGACAGATGAGGGCTAAAATCCATGGGGTCGCAAAGAGTTCTGTACGACTGAAGTGACCCAGCAGCAGCAGCAGGATCTAGTATCCTGACCAGGGATTGAACTCAAGCCCTTTGCACTGCATGGGGTGTTAGCCACTGGACCACCAGGGAAGGCCTTGTGTACAATTTTCAGGGAGTCACTTTCCTGAGCTGCTTTCTTTTCATCTCCTTGACAGTTTTCAGTTTCCTTGAGGCTCACTTTTCTGGTCCTCCAGCCAAAAAGCTGGGGTTTTAATCACCCCACCTTCCTACAGGGCCAGAACGAGGGGGAGACCAGTGAGCCAACTGCTGCAAGTGCAAAACTTAAGGGGGCGCCAAAAGTCAGTAATGAGATACATGAAGAGTTAAGTGCCATTTAAAATCAAAATTAATGAAAAACGCACAGTGAATGAAATATTACAATTTCAAGTAAAGACCAGATCCAGCTCTGCACTTTATAACTCTGCGTCACTCATCTCACTGGAATTCCAGCCTTGCCTTTTTTGTGCGTTTCCACACCTATGCTTCCCTCTGGCACAAAGTGGTGGGGAAAAAAAATGGTAAATCCTGCAGGTGGCGGCACTGTGAATTCCAGTCTTCTTTAAGCCTATCTGCCATCATTGCTTTTTCAGAGTCCTAAAACATCCACTGTATGCATTTTGTCCATGTTTCGTAGCTGTACTTAGTGGGAGAGACAAAGTGGGGGTTGCCTACTTCACCTTAACTAGAGCTGGAAGCAGAGAGGACTCTTCTTAAATTGCTGTAATGATCAAGGTCAGAGGCAAGACAAGGACAAATGAAGTAAATTCTAGGAAAACAGCTCGGAAAAGCTTCTTAAACAAGAACAAACACAATTCTGTCACATTACTCTTCCTAGTAATTCTTGGTGTGATTAAAAATAAAATTAACATTCAAGCTTTCCAGGAATGATTCAATGTGTTCCTCTTCTTTCTTTCATCCTCCAGGGGAAAGTACACATGTGCTTGTGTGTACACAAGTATTTGCACATGAGCAGGCATGTAGGCATCCATGCTCCAGAGAGAGAGAGAGAGAAGTGGAGAGATGGGGAGGAGGAGACAGACAAGGATGCTACAGAGTTAGATATATAAAGATACCCCATGTTTTCTTCAAAATTAATGAAAGAGAAAAACATTAGAATTTTGAACTTTTGAGTCTTTACCTTGGCTTCCTCTTTCCTTCTTGTTTTGGGGGAATTATCAGGGGATAAACCTCTTTTATGAATACAGTATTTGCTAGCATTGGGCACACTGCAGTCTGTCCTATTTATAAGAAAAAAAGAACACTTAAAGGTGGATGGTTGGTTTTAAGCAGGTGGATAAGTTCATAGCTGTCTTTCACTATTTGCACACCTACTTTGAAAAGAGCTAAAAAATATTCAAGTGCCCTGTTTGAAGTCCTTTGTTTAGAATTTCTGCTCATTTGCTCATAGGCCCAGGAGTTTTATTTACTGAATATGGGAAGCTTTAGGTGAAAGAAAGTTAAAAAGCATTGCAGAGTGTATCCAAATGTTGTTTGATCATTGAATTTGATTGGAGCATAAGAGCTATGTACAAAAACTGCTGAATGCTTTTTAACTTCATGGCCTCTGGACATCTTGCATCCCTTGCAATGAAAAAAATAATGGTTCAAACCTATATTTTTGCCCAGAGAGTGGATTTTTCTAAGCTTTTGGAAAACCCTGAGACATCCCTCATCTACTTTCCCCCTTATCTCCTTTCCTGCCTCCATCCTGCCAGCGTCGCCTTCTCCCCATCTTTCCTTCCTTTCCAGAAACACTGGTTTAGCACCTTCTTTATGCCTGTCACTTTCCTAGACACCATAGAATATACAAAAGTAGACAAGATAAACACTGATCTGGCTAGGAACATCATCTATTTGAGAAAACAGGCAGGACTGCATGAAAGAATTGAAACAATCTTGAAACAATAGTGTAGAAATCTCTCAGAGAAATGGTCCTCCTAGATGATTTCTGATCTCTTTAGAGTCAATCAGCCTTTCTCAAATTTGTCACTTTTTCACAGGCTTCTAAGATCATGGCATCTGGTCCCATCACCTCATGGCAAACAGATAGGGGAAAATATGGAAACAGTGACAGACTTCATTTTCTTGGGCTCCAAAATCACTGTGGATGGTGACTTCAGCCATGAAATTAAAAGACTCTTGCTCCTTGGAAGAAAAACTATAACAAACTTAGAAGTGTATTAAAAAGCAGAGACATCACTTGGATATAACAAATATCCATCTAGTCAAAGCTGTGGTTTTTCTCAGGGGTCATGTATGGATGTGAGTGTTGGACCATGAAGAAGGCTGAGCACTGAAGAATTGATGCTTCTGAACTGTGGTGTTGGAGAAGATGCTTGAGAGTCCCTTGGACTGCAAGGAGATCCAACCAGTCCATCCTAAAGGAAATCAGTCCTGAATATTCATCAGAAGGACTGATGCTACAGCTGAAGCTCCAATACTTTGGCCACCTGATGTGAAGAGCTGACTCACTGGAAGAGACCCTGATGCTGGGAAAGATTGAAGGCGGGAGGAGAAGGGGACGACAGAGGATGAGATGGTTGGATGGCATCACTGACTCAATGGACCTGAGTTTGAGCAAACTCAAAGAGATAGTGAAGTCAGGGAAGCCTGGCATGCTGTAGTCCATGGGGTTGCAAAAAGTCAGATATAGCTGAGGAACTGATCAATAACAACACAGTTGTTTGTTGAGAACAACACTTCCTTTCCAAATAAAGAAGACATTCTCTTATTGCTCACTGTGTATGTGTGTGTGTGATGGGAGAGCTTTTATTTTAAAATACATACTACTTGTATTTCAAGTGCTTTTCGCTATCCCAACTTTATTATATATAAAACTATCGTGTTATTAAGTGGAATTTTATTCTACTGACTTTTGTAGGATCATTTCTGTTCAGTCTCTGAGCCAAGGTAGGTGATAATGACCCATTACGTAGTGAGTCCTGGGTTATGCATCCTGAGGGCCCCTAAAGAAGACCACCTAAAGGTCCTATTTCCCTGTGCTCTCACATCCTTCCAGCAAAGCTGCCCGTGAGGTCTTGGCTCTGTCCTCTCAGTTGCCGTCCAGTGATGATGCCACAGGCAACCAGGGTCCCCTGAGGTCTGCCAACCAGGGACTGGCCTGTCTCCAGGGCACACTCCCTGGTTGGCCTGGGCACTGTGCCTGGGAATTAACCACCAGTTCTGTCATTCAGGAGGGAGGGTTGCCCAGGTGTCTTCCTCTGGCCAACCCAGCCTCCCAGGAAGCCTGGAGGCTGCTGGAGTCAGAAAGGAGTAATGAGAGCAGGAGGAACGCCCTTGGGAATCTCCTGCGGAGGTGCCGGGCTTCTCAATACACCCCAAGGAAGCAATTAACACTGGTGGTGGAGCCAGGCTGTGTGCAGAAAAGTGACTGCTCCATTTAGCAGCAAGCAGGTGAGCAGCTGTCTGCTATGCAGAGAGAGCTATAGCTTGGAGACTTCATTACCTGGGAAGAAGCTGACTTTTGCCTTCTCCTGGGAAGCTGATGACCTAGCATTGAATAGAAATAATTTTTTTTTCTCCTTGAGGAGAGATAGATTTTGAATATGGATGTGATGAAAAGGGCTGTAAAAATTTTAGAACTTGGACTAGCTTTTCAATTTGTTCGAAGGCTGTATTATATGTCTCCCTAAACCCCCACTCCCTTCCCTGAGTTATGAGTTTTGGTGGATTTTGTTTCCAGGATATCTTAATAAGTCAGGAATAAAAGTCCCTCCCACCTGCTCACTTGTAACAGCTCCCAGCAGGATCGGCAAGGGGGTCATTACTGAGCTATCAGGTATCAAGTGAAGGCTGTACTCAGGGTTTCTGGACCCTATCATCCACACACACCACAGCCACAGAAGGAAGGCTGTGGTATTGTGAAAAATACCAGCAGAAAAAACAATTTTTTGAAAGTACGTTTGTCTTTTCTCCTTATCAAGGTCCTGCCTCTATTGTTGGAATGGGGAATCAGAAACATATTATTTTAAGATTTATTTAAAAATGAAATATTTTCTCAGTTTCATGGAACAAGCATGGGTCATGAAGCAATGCGCACATGTGTGCTAAGTCACTCAGTTGCATGCTAAGTCACTCAGTCGTGTCTGACTCTGTGCGACCCCATGGACTGTAGCCCACCAGTCTCCTCCTGCTGTGTGACTCTCCAGGCAAGGATACTGGGGTGGGTTGCCATGCCCTCCTCCAAGAGATCTTCCTGACCCAGGTGGGTTCTTTATCTGATGAGCCATCCGGAAGCTATGGCCAAAATGGAGGAGGAGGAGGACCCTGTCCTGACTTCCTCCCGTGAACCCACCAGAATTACAGCTGTGTAGACAGCAACTGTCTAGGAGAACAGTCTGAAGACAAGCCGAAGAGATTGTCCACAGTGAAAGGTATAAAGAAAGAACCACATCAACACACATAGGAAGGCTGGAGAAGGGATGGAGTTGAGACCTACCTCCGTAGGTAGGTAAACCAAAACAGAACAATCACAGTTGCAGAGATTCTCCCAAGGACAGAGGGGTCTGCAACCCACATCAGGTTGCCCAGCTTGGGGGTCCTGCACCAGGAAGATGAGCCCCCAGGGCATTCAGCTTTCAGGCTAGCAGGGCTTGCGTCCGGGAGACCTAGAGGGCAGTAGGAAACAGAGACTCTGCTCTTAAAGAGCACACACCAGGTCTCACTCTCTGGGTCCCAATGCGGAGGCAGTAATTTGAAAGGAGCCTGGGTCAGACTCACTCACTAAACTTGGAGAACCTTCTGGAGAGGTGGAAGGAGATTGGAATTCTGCCTGGGGACACAGATGCTGGAGACAGCCGATTTGGGGTACTTGTTTTACATGAGGTCTTTGGTGCTAGCAAGCACCATTTTGGACTCTTCCTTCTAGCTTACTAGGCCCAGGGGCTTACCTGCCCACTAGCAGGCTGGCTCCAGCTCTGGGAGCCCACCCATCAAGCTACCAGCCGTACCTGGTAGCATGGACACAGCCATGCTCACCTGTGGACTGGCAGCCTCTGCCCTAGAACCTTGAAGCCAGCCAGGCAGAGATGGGGAGGGGGTCCCATGTATCTACAGTAGTCGGTCCTGCCACAGTAGGAGGACCCATGAAGTGCATGTGGGGGCACGTGTGCCCTGGAGCATACGGCTGGTTCCACTGAAAAAGCAAAGGAATACAGAAAAAATATATTCCTTCTCTTCCTTGAAGGTTCAGCTCAAAATTTTATATGCTCATATTTATATGCTTCCAAACAAACTGATTCATGTCTTTTTTTAAAATCATTTATTACTTTTTAAAGTTTGTCTACCCTACTTGCAAAAATAAAACCTGGGGCTCTTCCTTTTTCATCTTAACTATCAGAAAGCATAGCAGAGTGCCTGCATATATAAAAAAAGAATGAAATAGATTTGTGGAAAGTACTGCTGGTTGCAACATAGAGGATGTCTTAGATGTGACTTTAATGTATCACCCAGTGAGATCTAGAAAACAGAGTGGAAATGATTAGTCATGTAAGCAAAAACATGATGTGTCTGGACTAAATACACAACAGTGGGGATGGAGAAAAACAGATTTTGGAGGTAAACAATTGGCAGAGCTTGATGTTTAACCAAGTAGAATGTATGATGTTCAATTGGGTAAAATGTAAGAAGGGGAAGGAAATGATTCTGAAGTTGATGACATGGAAAAGTGAGTAAAAATTGGTGATTATTATTATTATTATTATTATTATTACTGATAGAACACCAGACCAAGAATAAGTTTAGGGTGCTCAGAATTTTTTTTCAGTATTTATAAGTGTTGTGAAATATATTGTGCTATTAATGAAGTCACAATCTTCCTGGAAGTTGAAACGTACATCTAAATTAATAGAGAAAATTGAAATAGCAAAGATTTCAAATCTATGGGAAATGAACATTATGGGGGAACGATACCATCTGCTTCCAGAGAAGGATAAAAGTTGATATTGTAATTGCTGTATGATCTGGAACCAGCTACTTCAATATGCTGAGTTGAGTTTCCAAATGGCAATAAATATTTTTGTTGATCTGACACCTTGACACAAAGAAAGCTGTTGATAGATTGCCTAGAGCTCACTAGGCATTCCTGAGGATTCTCTCTGCTTGGCAGAAAGCCAGCTTACATTGACTTTACGTGGAGGGAAATTTCTTGGGTTACATAACTGAAAAGACCAGAGATAGAGAGAGAGAACATTTCAATTCTTTGAAAAAGACCTCTGGTAGCTTGATAGGAATTGCATTGAATGTGTAGATTGCTTTGGGTAGTATACTCATTTTCACTATATTGATTCTTCCAATCCACGAACACGGCACATCTGTTTGTGTCCTCTTTGATTTCTTTCATCAGTGTTTTGTAGTTTTCTATATACAAGTCTTTTGTTTCTTTAGGTAGAAATACTCCTAAGTATTTTATTCTTTTTGTTTCGATGGTGAATGGAATTGTTTCCTTAATTTCTCTTTCTGTTTTCTCATTGTTAGTGTATAGGAATGCCAGGGATTTCTGTGTGTTGATTTTGTATCCTGAAACTTTACTGTATTCACTGATTAGCTCTAGAAATTTTCTCGTAGAGTCTTTAGGGTTTTCAATATAGAGGATCATGTCATCTGCAAACAGAGAGAGTTTTACTTCTTCTTTTCCAATCTGGATCCCTTTAATTTCTTTATCTGCTCTGATTGCTGTGGCCAAGACTTCCAAAACTATGTTGAATAGTAGTGGTGAGAGTGGGCACCTTTGTCTTGTTCCTGACTTCAGGGGAAATGCTTTCAGTTTTTCACCATTGAGGATAATGTTTGCTGTGGGTTTGTCATATATAGCTTTTATTATGTTGAGATATGTTCCTTCTATTCCTGTTTTTTGGAGAGTTTTTATCATAAATGGATGTTGACTTTTGTCAAAGGCTTTCTCTGCATCTATTGAGATAATCATGTGGTTTTTATTTTTCAATTTGTTAATGTGGTGTATTACATTGATTGATTTGCGAATATTGAAGAATCCTTGCATCCTTGGGATAAAGCCTACTTGATCATGATGTATGATCTTTTTAATGTGTTGTTGGATTCTATTTGCTAGAATTTTGTTAAGGATTTTTGCATCTATGTTCATCAGTGATATTGGCCTGTAGTTTTCTTTTTTTGTGGCATCTTTGTTGGGTTTTGGAATTAGGGTGATGGTGGCCTCGTAGAATGAGTTTGGAAGTTTACCTTCCTCTGCAATTTTCTGGAAGAGTTTGAGTAGAGTAGGTGTTAGCTCTTCTCCAAATAATTGTACATGTATCTCCACTGATATATTTTCAAAATTCAAGACAAAAGAGAAACAAATGAGCTCATCTGTATATCAACTGATAACATATCCACTTTGAAAAAAATTAATGCAAGTAACTGGATTGCCTTATTTTGAATGTCCATGCTTTAATTTTTTTAAACTGAAGTATAGTTGATTTACAGTGTTGTGTTAACATCTATTAGACAGTGAAATGGTCCAGTTATACAAACACACTTATATAACCTTTTCCATTCTGGTTCATAACAAGATATTAAAATATAGTTCCGTGTGCTGTACAATAGGAAGTTGCTGCTATCCTCTCTGTAAGTAATAGCTTGCATCCGCTAACCCCAGACTCCCCATTTATCCCTTTCCCATCACCCTTCCCTTGGCAACCACAAGTCTGTGAGTTTGCTTCTGTTTCATAAATAAGCTACTTTGTATAGTATTTTAGATTCTACATATAAATGTGATACCCTATGGTATTTGTCTTTCTCTTTCTGACTTACTTCACTTAGGATGATAATCTCTAATTTCATTCATGATGCTGCAAACGGCATTATTGCATTGTTTTTATGACCCAGTAGCATTCCATTGTATACACGCACCGCGTCTTCTTTATCCCTTCATCTGTTGGTGGACGTTTCGGTTGTCTCCACGTCTTGGCTACTGTAAACAGTGCTGCTATGAACACAAGACTGCATGTATCTTTTTAAATTAGTGTTTTGTCTGATATACGCCCAAGAGTGGAATTGCTAGATCACATGGCAAGTCTACTTTTTAGCTTTTGGGGGAACCTCCATACTGTTTTCCAACAGCATGTAACTTTTCTCAATGGCCTGTTTCACTCAGCGTATTCCCCTTGAGATTCAACAATAATCTATCTTTTCTTCTTGCCGAGTTATGGTCCACAGTGACAATGTGCCACTGTTTGTTTAGATATTTGTCATTGAAGATTATTGGGTTGTTTCCAGTTTTTGGCTGGAAATTTCACAAAAATTTCTGTTATTTACATATAGGTTTTCATGTGAACATGTTTTCCTTCTCTAGGGTAAATGCCCAAGGGCACCATTGCTAGCTTATATTAGTTGCACGTTTAATTTTATAAGCAACTACTAACTTGTTTTCAAGGGTGGCCATATCATTTTTACATTTCTAGGAGTAATATTTGTGTGATCCATTTTTTCTTCATTCTTTTAAGTGTTTGGTGCTTTGAAAAAATTTAGCCATTAAGATAGACATGTAGTAGTATCTTACTGTGTTTTAATTTGCATTTCACTAATGGCTAATGATATACATGTATAATGATATACATGCCTAACAGATGATTTCATCTATGTAAAGTTTACTTACCCTATGAAAACTTCATATACTCTAGATACGAATGGCCAAAGACAAATCAGCTGGTCCTTGTCAGTAGCTTTCTTTAGAGTCCCTTTTTGGATAAGACTTGTGTGAAGGTTGTCACAAAGACTTATTTACCTCTGCCCTCTCATATTCATTGCACTGTTGTTGCTGTTCAGTTACCCAGTAGTGTCCAACTCTTTGTGACCCCACGGACTGCAGCACTCCAGGTCTCCCTTTCCTTCACCATCTCTTGGAGTTTGCCCAACATCATGTTCATTGCATCGGTGATGCCGTCCAGCCAGCTCATCCTCTGACACCCTCTTCTCCTTCTGCCAGCATCAGGGACTTTTCCAATGAATCATCTGTTCACATCAGATAACCAAAATACTGGAGTTTCAGCTTCAGCATTAGTCCTTCCAGTGAACATTCAGGGTTGATTTCCCTTAAGGTTGACGGGTTTGACGTCCTTGCTGTCCAAGGGACTTTCAGGAGTCTTCTCCAGCACCACAGTTTGAAGGCATCAATTCTTTGACCTTCTGCCTTCTTACCGTCCAGCTCTCAAAACCATACATGACCACCGGGAAGACCATACCCTTGACTATATGGACCTTTGTTGGCAGAATAATGTCTCTGCCTTTCAACACACTGTCTAGGTTGGTCGTCGCTTTCCTGCCAAGGAGCAGTCGTCTTCTGATTTCATGGCTGCAGCCACTGTCCGCAGTGATTTTGGAGCCCAAGGAGAGGAAACCCGACACTACTTCCACTTTCCCCCTTGCATTTGCCAGGAGGTAATGGGGCCATATATACCTACTAAATGATAACCAGGTACTGGGCACTGTTCTGAGAGCATGTATACAGCAGTAAGTCGGAGAAAAGTCTCTGTTTGTGGAGGGGACAGATTACAAACAGAGAAATACACTTATATTAATAGCAGGTATGGATAATTCTAGGAAGAATAAAGAGAAGATCGAGGTACTATTTTAAGAGATCACAGAAGATGCCCAGAGTTACATTTGGGCAGTGATGCCATGAAGTGAAGGAGAGAGTCCTAACTATACAGTGAAAGCATTGTTAGCAGAGAAAGCTGTAACCTAAAGAAACTGAGGCAGCAGCACATTTGGAAGTATTCAGGGAACAGCAGTGGGAGCTGAGGATGTGCAGAGAAGGGTGTAGGAGCTAGATTTTTCTTTGCAGATATTTTAAAGAGTTTAGGTGGGAAGCCTTTGGAGTGGGGCTTCCCTGGGCACAGACAGTAAACAATCTGCCTGCAAAGCAGGAGACCTGGGTCAGAAAGATCCCATGGGGAAGGGAATGGCTACCCACTCCAGTATTCTTGCCTGGAGAATTCCAAGGACAGAGGAGCCTGGAGGATATAATTTACACTTTAAATGCTTTTACACTGGCTACTGTGGATTAGGGAGGAAAGAATGAAAACAGGATCCTTAGACGTTTATGCCTAGGGACCAGGTGAGAGACCTCATGACAAATAGCAGGGTGGTGTTAGTAGAGATGGAGAAAAGAGGTCGGATTCTGGGTATATTTCAAATGGGAAGCTGAGAGGATGTGAGGACAGATTGGCTGTGTATCTCCATTAAAAAAGGAAAAGAGAGAGAAGTTGTAGATAACACTAAGGTTTTTGATCTGTGCAACCTGGGGAATAGTGGTACCGTTCACAGACATGGGAAAAGCTGGACATGGAGCAGGTTTGTGGGTGGTGCTGTAGGTGGGGAACTAAAAATAACTGCTAGTCATTCAAGCAAAGGTGTCAAGAAGCATTCGGACACATGATTCTGAAATTCAAGTCAAAAGTCTAATCCACTCATATAAATTTGGCAGCATTACTGAATAGAAAGTGTTCCAAATGATTTATGGAAACCATCCAGGGAGTGAGTATAATGTGGTTAGAGAAGAGAGAAGAGGAACAAGGCATGAATTGTAGAGCACTCCATCATTTAGAAATGGAGAAGGTAAAAATAATCCAGCAAAGGAAATAGAAAAAGAGCGGCCGGTCAGGTGGGAAGGAAAATGAGAAAATGTACTGTTCACTTAAAATGAAGAAAGTGCTTCAATAAACGGCAATGATTGAGTATGACAGTGATGCTGTTGAGTGAAAATATATGAAGGCTGAGAATCTGGGACTGTGTCTGGTTTCTGCAAGGGACAGAGGTCTGTTTGGAGTAGGTTCAGATGAGCAGCAGAGGTGAGGCACTGGAGACAGTTTATACAGACAGACAACTCTTTTAAGGAATTTTGCTCTAAAGGAAAACAGAAATGGGGTGGCCATCAAAGATGGATGTGAGCTTAAAGGGAGGAGTTTCTTCTAAGACCAGAGATATTTTACTGTATGAATGGTAGTGGAAGAAATCCAGTAGAGGTAGAAAAAAGTGATGCAACAAGAAAAAGAACGGACAAACAATGCGAGAGAAATACCTTTTTATGAGGAGGGAAAGCGGCGTTAAGTGAAGAGGCTGACGTTCGACAGTAACAGGAAGGTCGGCAGGTAAATGTGTACAGAGGCAGGTGGCAGTGTGGATGTGGAGGCAGATGGAAGAAAAGTCCTCTTTGTGGTTTTGTTTTTCTCCCTGAAATAAGTAGCAGGGCTATTGGCTGACAGAAAGGAGGTGATAGAAGGTATGAAGATTTGACAAAAGGGGAAATCGTGTGGAACTGTTGTTCCCTTCACCTCCACTGTTTAGCCATGTATTTAAAACTCTTTGGCCAATTTTGTTTTAATATAGGAAGAAAACGAAAGAAGAAAAGGTCTGGGTAACACAGAGATAGAGTTGACATTGTCCAAGACTGTTGAAAGCAGAGGTCCTGGAACAAATGCAGACTTCAAGGAAGGCTGGAAAGGAATCAGTATAAGACCCAGATACGCTGTTGTTTAGTTGCTAAGTCATGTTTGACTCTTTGCGACGCTGTGGACTGTAGCACGCCATGCTCCTCTGTCCATGGGGTTCTCCAGGTATGTAATAGTTAATCAACAGATTAAAAATTATTATACTATAACTAAGTAATTAGATATAGACACCCTTGAGACATAGGTACAGTTTTATAGGCACAATTTCTTCACATAAATAAATACCACAGAATGACAGAGTTGGTTATACAAACTGAGAGATTATATAACTCCTTTGTTTTTTTTATATAATTATGTATATCTTTACATATACACATGTTTATTTGTGCTCTGTCTCTCAGTCAGGTCCAACTCTTTGTGACCCATGGACTGTAGTCCACCAAGCTCCTTGTCCACAGAATTCTCCAGGTAAGAACACTGGAGAGGGCTGCCATTTCTTCCTCCAGGGGACCTTCCCAACTCCAGGATCCAACCTGGGTCTTCTGCATCTCCTGCACTGGCAGCCAGACTCTGCCACTGCCATCACGGAAGGCCACATATATATTATACAGTCTTCTTATTACCAAACAGTTTGGGGATATGATGAGATCAACAAATGGGTTTCCTTCACAGAAGAATGGAAAGAAGCACATATGCACAATATCATTTGTAAACAGATGTTCACGGACCAAAGGGTAAGAACCCGGACTCCATCCCAAGTGCGTCCTGAGCTAACTGGCCTTCCCTCTGTCACGTCCGTGCTTGTGCATTTTATCCTCTTGCCTGCAGTACCCACCTTTTGTTTTCTCACCTACCAAACTGCTACTTCTCCTTCAAATTTAAAGTTAAGCTTTGCCTTGTCTGTGAAGCCTTTTTTTCTGACCCTTAACAAACCCTAAGGGTTTCTTCCTTCAAGCTTATTCCCTAGTAGCATTTATCACTTTGTAACTGCAGATTTGCAGGACTGTTTAACCATTGATACTGTGAATTCTTGAAGGCAAGGACTCAAAATCTTTTCACTTGTGAGTCATCATTGCCTAGGCTTTGCAAGTTTTCAATGAATTTTACAAATAAGGAAAAATGAGATCTAGGAGTGTTAAGTGACTGAGCCAAGCTAGACAGTGGCTGTACCAGGCAAGACCACCGTGTTTTTCTTGCCTGGTTTAGGTCTCTCTTTATTTTTCCTGCATCTGTTTTTAGGGAAGAAAACATTTCACACCAGGAAATGGTGTTCCAGTGGTGATGGCGCAAAGGCATATCCAGAAGGGCAAGCCCTCCCCCTTGTGGCATCTCTGGGAGGTGAAGATGAAAACAACCATGGACTCACAAAGCCCTGTTAGGAAGGAGGATGCATCTTTAGCCAGGAGGGAAAAACTGTATCTCTCATCCAGAAGGGAGTTAATGAGAAGATGTCTCCTTTCACTACAGGCAAAAATATTTTTGGATCAACAATCCCTACTCTTTATATTGGATTTCACAGGCATCTGAGTAGGTTCTTGGGGCAGGTACTCTCATCTCCATGATCATGTAAGTCCTCACTACCTCCAATGAAGCATGTTTTCTCATTCTAATTGTAGATGAGAAAGCTGAGTTTCAGAAAGTTAAAGCAGTTATCCCAAGAGTGCACAGCCTTTGAGCTCTTCCATGTGGTATACTCTCCACCATAGTCTGCTGCCCATCGGGGCGGTACAAGTGTGTGAGTTAGCCTTCCTTGGTACTAGAATACTATCAGCTACTGAACAGGCAAAAGAAGCTGATCTTGGCTGGCAGTTCAAGTATAAAAATCAAAGCTTCTTTTTCCTACACGAAGACTCCAAGTTGTCAAAATATTAGGTGAAGACAGGGCTACTGTTGGGATGGAAGGATGATGGCTGAGAGATAGCTTGCTTTCTCTCTCTGATCCACAAGCTCAGAACCCACAAGTAGCCAGCAGTGGGGTGAACACTGGGTTAGCCAAAAAGTTCGCTTGGGGTTTTCCCCATAAAGAGGTTATGGAAAATCCTGAACAAACTTTTTGGCCAACCTTATCTGCATCAGAGGTGGATGATGGAGACCTCTGCCCAGGGTTTCCAGCCAGAAAGATTTTTCATTTTTAAGACTCAAGACATTCTTTTAACCAAAACAACAGCTTGGGGACAAGCAACGGCCCTCAAGGGACCTTTTAGAAGGACTGGATGCCGTCTTTACTGGGAAGAAGCAATATTAGCTTTGATCTGATGGATGTTTTCATAACCTGCTCTCCCTTCCTTCTTGAGACTCTCCCTGCTTAATAGCTCTAATAAACACCCAGATCACCACAATGGCAAGATGAACACATTTTCATATCCTGAACCCCTGCAGGGCAATGATCAGAATAATCGTTAATACTTATTGATCCCTCGTTATATGCTAAGTGTTTTACCAGCATGATTATCTCATTTTATCCTCACAGAAAACCATATTATATTGATCAAGAGAGGCCTTGGGGATGCTGTTAATTGACCTGCCCAAGGTCACAGTGAGAACTTCATAGCAATGACATTGAAAGCAATCAACCCGACTCTACAGTACATCACCGGAAGGAGTAACATACATGATGATCCCCTGAGTGTCTGGGGAAGATGAGTCTGCCCCTGTAGAGTTGCACCCCTAGTTTACTCAGCATTCGGCAAATGGCAGAAACATCCTCTTTCCTGCTCTGTGTACCTGGTCAGATGACTGAGGACTCACCCATGATTTAGTCAGCCGTATGTTTCTTAAGGTGAAATCAAGATTGCTGGGAGAAATGTCAATAACCTCAGATATGCAGATGACACCACCCTTATGGCAGAAAGTGAAGAGGAACTAAAAAGCCTCTTGATGAAAGTGAAAGAGGAGAGTGAAAAAGTTGGCTTAAAGCTCAACATTCAGAAAACTAAGATCATGGCATTCAGTCCCATCACTTCATGGCAAGTAGATGGGGAAACAGTGGAAACAGTGACAGACTTTATTTTTCTGGGCTCCAAAATCACTGCAGATGGTGACTGCAGCCATGAAATTAAAAGATGCTTACTCTTTGGAAGGAAAGTTATGACCAACCTAGGTTGCATATTAAAAAGCAGAGACATCACTTTGCCAACAAAGGTCCATCTAGTCAAGACTGTGGTTTTTCCAGTAGTCATGTATGGATGTGAGAGTTGGACGGTGAAGAAAGCTGAGTGCCGAAGAATTGATGCTTTTGAACTGTGGTGTTGGAGAAGACTCTTGAGAGTCCCTTGGACTGCCACGAGATCCAACCAGTCCATCCTAAAGGAGATCAGTCCTGGGTGCTCATTGGAAGGACTGATGTTGAAGCTGAACCTCCAATACTTTGGCCACCTGATGCAAAGAGTTGACTCATTGTAAAAGACCCTGATTCTGGGAAGGATTGGGGGCAGGAGGAGAAGGGGATGACAGAGGATGAGATGGCTAGATGGCATCACTGACTCGATGGACATGAGTTTGGATAAACTCCGGGAGTTGGTGATGGACAGGGAGGACTGGCGTGCTGCAGTTCATGGGGTCGCAGAGTCAGACACGACTGAGTGACTGAACTGAACTGAATTGATGTTTCTTAAAAGAAAAACAAAAAAAAATTAAAATTCTTACCGATAATTAACATAACAAGGAAAATTTGTAACTAACAAAATGTGTAAAGAAATGTGGGCAACTGAGCGCAACTTGGCCCTTATAAGTTTGACCTATTACTGGTTGTGGCTTCCCAGGTGGCTCAGTAGTAAAAAAATAAAACCTCCTGCCAATGCAGCAGATACAAGAGATGTGTGCTTGGTCCCTTGGTTGGGAAGATGCCCTGGAATAGGACATGGCAACCCACTCCAGTATTCTTGCATGGAGAATCCCATGGACAGAGGAGACAGGCAGGCTACAGTCCACAGGGTCACAAAGAGTTGGACAAGACTGAGCAGCTGAGCACGCATGCATTGCTGATTGCTGGTTTGCTTTGATCATCGTTTTTACCTTCAGCAATCCCTGGATGCTAAGTCTTTACAGCTTGCTAGAGGGTGCCGTATCTGTCTGTCTTCTTTCCCACAGAAACCCTGGGTCCTGCTGGCCTCATGCATTGCTGAGCATCAGAAGTTCCAAACTGTCCCTTTTCCCCCTCACTCCAGCCACTAGGGGTGTGATAACCTTAACTGTGGATCTCAAACAGGGATAATACCACCTGTGTGCACGTGTGCATGTGTGTGTGTGTGCACACCCGCGTGCACTCGCTCCGTTGTGTCTGACTCTTTGCAACCCATGGACTATAGCCTGCTCAGCTCCTCTACCCATGACATTTTCCAGGCAAGAATCCTGAAATGGGTTGCCATTTCCCTCTCCAGGGGATCTTCCCAACTCAGGGATCGAACCCACGTCTCTCATGTCTCCTGCATTGGCAGGTGGATTATTTACCACTGAGCCACCTGGGAAGCCCAGCAATACCTACCTAATAGCAATGCTGTGTGGTAAAGTGAGCAACAGACAGGTCAGTTCCGCTCCTGTAATCTGAGGATGTATATAGATAAGGGTGCGTTATGAAGCAGATGGTGGAGGCCAGGCAGTTCTGGGTTTTCATTCAACTGTGCTGCTGAACAACTGCATGAATCTGTAGAATGTTAATATCAACTTTCTGACCCTCAGCTTCCTCATCTGTAAAACAGAGTTGAAACTACCGATCGCAGAAGTATAGAAATTAGACAATGTATGTAAGCAGCTATTGTGACACGTCTTAGTCAGCAGAGGCTATATTCAGTTGCTCAGTGGTGTCTGACTCTTTTTGACCCTGTAAACTGTCGCCCACCAGGCTCCTCTGTCCGTGGGATTCTCCAGGCAAGAATATTGGAGTGGGTTGCCATTTCCTCCTCCAGGGGACCTTCCCAACCCAGGGATTAGACCTGTGTCTCCTGCATTACAGGAGGGTTCTTTGCTGTCTGAGCTATCAAGGAAGCCCCTGGCAACTGTATGGATTTGTAGAACGCTCATTTCAACTTTCTGACCCTCAGTTTTGTCATCTGTAACACAGAGTTGGAACGACCTGCCACAGAAGTATAGAAATCAGATAGCGTGTGTAAGTAACTCCTGTGACCCCTGGCACCTTTATGCTGACCCCCTTCATTTCTTCTAGGGGAGCACCCACCGTCCTTGACGGCTGATGCCAAAGACCAAGACGGGACGGGAGAGTGCCCCCAGCAGGGCCCTCACCTCCCACCTCCTACTTAGTAACCGGGTAACAGAAGCGATGACCGCCCCCACCACCACTTCTAATACAGCCGCTCTTACCACCGCCGCTGCTGCTGCTGCGATTCTGGTGTTATTTATCGTGCACAGCCATGTGGCGTGCAAAAGGGAACTGAGCTATGCACTTTACCCTTGTGGCTGATTTTAATCTCAGTGTATCTGCTTTCTGGCAAGGCTGCATTGCATGGCCTTGAAAAATAGCTATTCTATTCCAGCGCAGGGTGTTAGCAGGGCAGGGCGAACACGGAAGGCTCTCTTTAGAAAACCATAAGCTCCAGAGATCTTGGCGACTAGGACGTGGCTATGCTTCGCGTCTTTCCACCATCTCAACACCAGCACCTCGGATGAGTCCCTCTTTGACTGATTTCACAGCTCACCACCCTAAGTGTTCTGGGCTCCTTTCTCAAGGTTTCACTGCCACAATTTATAGGCAGGCATCAATCTCCAAGGGAGCGCTAGTGGTAAAGAAACCACCTGCCAATGCAGGAAACATAAGACGTCTGAATTTGAAACCTGGGTTGGGAAGGAGGGCATAACAACCTGCTCCAGTATTCGTGCCTAGAGAACCCCCATGGAGAGAGGAGGCTGGCGGGATACAGTCCATAGGGGATAGACTCTATAGTCCACAAAGAGGCAGACACGACTGAAGCCACAGCACACACACAGGCATCCATCTTCAAATCCTGTGGTTTTGAGTCAGTTAGAATAAAATCCCGGCATTGCTTTCCACACTGTTAGTCATTCTCCAAGAGTTCTGAACCTCCCTTTTGTTCCAGTTATTCCAAATGCTGGAAAACAACAGAAACAAAAAAGCAATCGTGACGCCACATCCTTGGATGTTATTAGTAGAAAATAAAACAACACCAAATTTTATGCGGTTGAATGTGCACTTGCCCTAAACAAAAGAAACTGATGAACTAAAGCAAATAAAGGATGCTCTCCTCAGCTCTGCTTTAGACTGATAAGCAAAGACAATTAATATCATGGCTGTTGTTTCTTGGTTCCAATTTTCTACCCCTGTTCCTAACTGGCATTCTCGAAGGGATCTGAGCTTAGATAACTATTAAGATTTCCTGCTGGATTATGTTTGGTACTCTGAGAAAGTTAATTACCTACAGACATTCTGAGGTAATTGAACTCCAAAGTATTAACAGACCTACAGAATTCAGAACTAGAAAGAATCTTAGATATAAGATTTGTCTGGAGCAACTCACTTTACAAGTAAGGAAACTGAGATCCTGAGAACTTTGTGGTGTGTGTGCTTTGGGAGCTCAGAGGGGATCTTCCTTGGACTACAAATTCATCTCTTTGTGTATCTGGTCATTTGAAATAATTACTTTAAAATTGTCAGTCAGTTCATTCTCTCAGTTATGTCAGACTCTTTGTGACCCCATGGACTGCAGCATGCCAGGCTCTCCTGTCCACCACCAGCTCCTAAAGCTTGTTCAAACTCATGTCCATCAAGTTGGTGATGCCATCCAACCCTCTCATCCTCTGTAGCCCCCTTCTCCTCCAACCTTCAATCTTTCTCAGCATCAAGGTCTTTTCCAGTGAGTCAGTTCTTCCCATCATGTGGCCGAAGTATTGGAGCTTCAGCTTCAGCATCAGTCCTTTCAATGAATATTCAGGATGGATTCCCTTTAGAATGGACTGGTTGAATCTCCTTGCAGTCCAAGAGACTCTCAAGAGCCTTCTCCAACACCACAGTTCAAAAGCATCAATTCTTCAAAAATTGTAGGTATTGAAAAAGAGTTTCCCTCTGAGTTTCAACAAGTCAGATGCTTCCAATGGCCTAGTGGAGAGAAATACTGCCTTGATCAGATTCAGCTTGCTTCTTCCAACACCCACTAGACACAGACGAAGGGTGGAAAGTAGAGTGGGAGAACTACACTAAATAAGAAAATTAAGTAATCTTCTTTCTTTCACACAGAAGGGGCTTTTAGAACCTTATTGCTTCTTGCCTACATGGTTGGGATTTGCTGTGTATGTCATTCCTGTGTTAGAGCCTGGGACCATGTGACAAAGGACTC
Source organism: Antilocapra americana (assembly GCA_007570785.1). Lineage (NCBI taxonomy): Eukaryota > Metazoa > Chordata > Mammalia > Artiodactyla > Antilocapridae > Antilocapra > Antilocapra americana. The sequence goes on along the minus strand of ML661325.1, from coordinate 17,336,963 downwards.
AGGTTACTTTGGGGGATCTGCTAATTCTTCTTCCCTCAAGTTCTCAGCCTGAGAAACACACTGCCAGACATGCAGCAGTTCAGCCTTCAAACCATTTATTTTTTAATATCATTTTTCTGGTTTTAGTTTTTTTTAGATTAACAATGTTGTGTTAGTTTCAGATGTACAACACGTGATGCAGTTATATGTATATATGTGGCTATTCTTTTTCAAATTCTTTCCCCATTTAGGTTATTACGGGATATTGAGCAGTTCCCTGTGAGTCTGTGAGTCTGTTTCTGTTTTGTAAATAAGTTCATTTGTATCATTTTTTAAGACTCTGCATATAAATAATATTGTATGACATTTACCTTTCTCTTTCTGACTTACTTCCTTTAGTGCGATGATCTCCAGTTTCATCCATGTTGCTGAAAATGGCGTTATTTCATTCTTTTTAATGCGTGAGTAATATTCCATTGTGTATACGTACCACATCTTCTTGATCCATTCCTCTGTCGATGGACATTTAGGTTGCTTGCATGTCTTTGTTATTGTAAACAGTGTTTCAGTGAACACTGGGGTGCATGTATCCTTGTAAACCATGTTTTTGTCCGGATATATGCCCAGGAATGGGATTGCAGGATGGTATGGTAGCTCTATTTTTAGCTTTTTCAGGAACCTCCACACTGTTCTCCTTGGTGGCTGCATCAATTTACATTCCCACCAACAGTGTAGGAGGGTTCCCTTTTCTCCACAGCTTCTTTAGAACATACTGTTTGTAGATGCTTTGATGATGGCCATTCTGACTGGTGTGAGGTGATACCTCATTGTAGTTTTCATTTGCGTATCTCTAATAATAGCAGAGTGGAGCATGTTTTCACGTGGTTCTTGGCCAGCCATATGTCTTCTTTGGAGAAATGTCTATGTAGCAAAACATTTTTAACAGAAACTTTAGCAGGACAAGCCCAATAAGACCCAAGGCTCCTTACCATGCTTGGTCCCCACCACTGTGCTCCCTGTCAGTTACACACAGTCCTGGTCCCAGTCCCTTCCCAACAGATGTGGTGGCTTCTCTCGCTGCTGGTCCCATCTTTTGACACAGATGCTGAAAGCTGCCCTCCTTGGCATCCTTTCAAGGATCTGAAGAACATGGTAACTCTCTCTGTTCCTGCCTCAGTTGAGAAGTGAGATGCTCCTAGCTGATGACCAACTTCATAAATCAGTAGGTCACAGTCTAAAGGTTTCTCTATACCTGCTCCATACCTCTTGGCAACTAGATTGAATGTGAAAATGAAAGTGTTACTTGCTCAGTTATGTCCATCTCTTTGCAACCCCATGGACTGTAGCCCTCCATGTTCCTCAGTCCATGGGATTTCCTAGGCAAGAATATTGGAGTGGGTAGCTTTTCCCTTCTCCAGGGGGATCATCCCCACCCAGGACTGAACCTAGGAGTCCTGCATTGCAAGCAGATTCTTTACCTTCTGAGCCAGCAGGGAAGCCCTGGCAACCAGATTACCAGGCCAGAAAACTGATGAGACCCAGGGAGGGACAGGCCCTTGGCCAAGGGTAGTGGCAGGACTAGGATCAGGGTGGGAATCTCTGATTCCAAATTCAGTGCTGTGTCATCTGTCTCAGGTAAATCTCTCAGTCTGAGATGCCTTAAGGACAGGGAGTGTGGAGTGTGGAAAGGAAGGGGAGGAAGGGAGTGTGCCCCCAGTATGTGTGACTTGGACAAGCAGGACCAAGCATGACAGTGTGTCTTAGTAAAGAGCAAGACTTGGGGTTGGGCAGGCCTATGCTTGAGTCCCAGGCATTCTAGTTATTTACTATCTGACTTTGAGAAAAGTTGCTGCATCCCTCTGAACTGTGGTTTTCCAATGTGTAGATGAGAACTGTAATATCTATGTGTTTGACCTCTAAGTCGCTCAGTCGTGTCTGACTCTCTGTGACCCCATGGCCTAAAGCCCACCAGGCTCCTCTGTCCATGGGATTCTCCAGGCAAGAATACTGGAGTGGGTTGCCATGCCTTCCTCCAGGGGATCTTCCCAATCAAGGGATCAAACTCGTGTCTCTTATGTCTCCTGCATTGGCAGGCACACTCTTTCCCACTAGTGCCTCTTGGGAATCTACACTGTGATGTGATTTTGAAGGACTATGAGAAACAATGTATAGGTGTAGAAAAGCACCCAGTAGATACTGACCTAGGTAATTATAAAGGCTAGCCTGGCTACATTCCCATCCTGATTATACTTAAAATTTTCCTGTTTTGCCATTTTCATCATCTTTTCGAGATCATTAACAAGGAGAGTTCTTAAGAGTGCCTGATTTTGAATCAGATACAGCTGGGTTTGCTTGGGCTACATTTATTTACTATCTATGTTACTTTAAGTAGGTCAAGCTTCTGCAAGGCTCGGGTTTTGAATCTGTATAGTGAGCATAATGATTCCTCCCTGACAGAGATGGACTTGATTTGAAGATTAAATTAGGTTGAATATAACTATACATTTTAATGAAAGCAGGGGTCTTATACACTGTGGTATTATTCCCTGCATCTGGCAATGTGCCTACCATAAATATAACAAATGGTCAAATGAAAAATTAATAAGGTATGCAATATAAGCTTTTAATACAGTGTCTTATGAGGTGGGAGCTACATCTGTCTTATCCCAGTTAAATTATGTGAAGGTGAAACAGCACTGCAAGACCATTTAACAACTTCTCACAATAGAAATCAGTCTGGAATAGGCTGTCAGGTTACCAAGATGTCTCCTTCATTGGCTCTGACAACTTTATTCTTAATAAGTAAGTGCCAGGGAGATACATTTCAGGGAAGGTGGAGATAATAGTTGATTGTGGGCTCTCCCATGGAGATCTCCAGATGGAAGTGAAGGTTCTGAGGTTTGGGAATGTTAAATATGCAGACAGGGAATAAAAGATGCTAAAGAGTGAGGATCTGGCCCAAAGAGGAACCCGCAAGGAAAGTAAAGTGGATGAGGTTCTGAGCATCTGGACTTAAACTCTGCCTTGGAACTTGTGCACATCACACTTTTTGGTCTCAGTTTTGCCGTTTACAAAATAGAAAGAATGGTACTTACAGAGTTATTGTGAGAATTAAATGGGGCAGTGCTCGTCAAAGTGAAACGCTGAACCAGAAGAAGGAGTCATCCCTTGGGACTTTCCTGGTGGTCCAGTCGTTAGGATTCTGGGCTGCCGATTCACGGGGTATGGGTTGAATACCAGGTCAGGGAACTAAAAATCCCATGTACTGTGGAGTGCTGCAAAAAAAAAAAAAAAGAGAGAGAGAGAGAGAGAGAGATCCCTTGAAGATAGACCTTGCTTTCTCTACAAAGGTTTTGTTCATTGTTTGGTCTTTCTTCCCCCTTTATTCTTAAGGCTGGAGAGTTTCTCCTAATTTGTTCCTGACCTCTGATTTTGCAATATCAAGCCTGCTGTTAAGCCCAAATCTAAGAATTTCTGTGTGCTCAGTAGTAAAGAATCCCCCTGACAAGCAGGAGACTCAGATTCAATCCCTGGATCCAGAAGATCCCCTGGAGAAGGGAATGGCAACCCTCCAGCATTCTTGCCTGGAAAATCCCTTGGACAGAGGTGCCTGGTGGGCTGTAGTCCATGCGTAAAGAGTTGGACACGGCTTAGCAACTAAACCACCACCACCATAAACTTCTACGTCCAGATTATGGTTTTTCAGTTCTACAATTTCTATTTCATCATTTCTTTGGGGTTTGTTTCTATTTTTGCTGTTTAGCTTCTCCACATGTTCTCTCATTTTAATCATCTTTAAGTCCATGAACATACTTTGCATTAGCTTCTTTTAAAGGTTTTTTATGCTGATTCTAATAACTGGATTATCTTGGTATCTGTGTCTATTGACTCATTTTCTTGTTTGATTATGGATTAATTTTTCCATTTCTCTGACTATCGAAGCACACTTTTATATTATGTTTGTCATTCTTGATAATACATTATAGGGATACTGAATGCTCCCTACATTTCCTTTCCTTGGTATTTGTTTGCCGTTTTTATTATCAGGTTTCTTTTGACCTCTGACTCAGTTTAGAAGTAAAAAGTGAATGTGTCAGTTGCTCAGTCATGTCTGATTCTGCAATCCCATGGACTGTATTCTACCAGGCTCCTCTGTCCATGGGATTCTCCAGGCAAGAATACTGTAGTGGGTTGTCGTTTCCTTCTCCAGGGGATCTTCCTGACCCAGGGATTGAATCTGCATTTCTTATGTCTCCTGCATTGGCAAGCAGGTTCTTTACCACTAGCTCCACCTGGGAAGCACCCTCTCCACACACTAGAAGGTGGTTACACTTTTGCTTTGCTCAACATCACTTGCCTTTCATTCCATGTCTATTGATCTGAAACAAGAAGAAGCCTCTAGCTTTCAATTCCCTTACTGACACAAACACATTTTGTTCATGTTACCTCATCCTACAGGCAAGAGTAGAAGTGGCAAGGGAGAAAACCTGAACAGATGTGTTAGGCATGGAGGTCATTTTCCCACATATTCTGAGCTGCACATTCATCCAGGTTCCCTCCAATTCACGGACACATATCAGTGGTAGCCGTTGTCATTTTCAGGCATGAAAACACAATCTGAAGGGCTCTCTCCTGCTTTTCCTGAATTCATTTCAACAAAGGAAACCCATTTGGAAGCACCCTTGAAGCCATGTTCTTCCTGCCTCATTACAGCTCCATCAGTGTATCAGCATTCTGGAACTACCTCGCCTGCCTCCCTTCCCAGCTGGAGCATCTCACAGCCAGTTAAATTCACTCCAGCTCAGCTCTGAGACCTAGTCCCTGCGCCCTGATTGCTTTTCAATAGCTTGAAATCTAGTCAACTGAAAAACCAAACCAATAACCAGGCAGAAGTCATCACTGGAGTGAGAAATGATTGAAGAACTTTGTGTAGTGCTGAGAACAGCCCGCTTGGAAGGTGGCCCTAGATGTAAAATGAGCCTTTTTAGCACCCGCCAGAGACTCAATGTGACTTCCTACACTTGGGTGCTCCATTTGTGTTTCAAATACCAGGGCTCAAGAATGACATTTAACTGCTGTTCAGGGACTCATCCTGTCCTTTGCCATCTCACGCCAGCTTTGCTTAAATGTTTGTCTCAGCCTCTAGGAAGCAGAGGAAAATCAAAGCCCTAAATGTATGGAGCTCAGTGGTGGCACCTGGAATCCGCTGTCAGCTTTCAACTCTCTTGCTGTTCACCCATCAGCTCTGCTTCCCCTGCAAGGCTCAGCTGGATGATACGAGCATCTACATATCATTCTCCAGCTCTCTGAGCTCCTTCTCCGAGTGCCCGCCCAGACCACCTGGAGAATGTCAGAGCTAGATGCGCTGTTGACCATCATCAAGTCGAAATCTTCTATTTTATTTATTTATTTTATGAAATTAAATAAATAACACTAAATGACTTTTCTAAAATAACAGGGCAAGTTTATGTTCTGACTATGGAAGGAGTTTCGTTCAGGGCTGGGACCTAGGTATAGTAGACAAGGCACTATCTACAGGTGTAAAATGTGAGAGGGCACCAAGAGATTCAGTAATCAGGGCAACTGATGTTTCATTGCAATATTTTTAAGAATTAAAGTTATTACAAAAAATTCTATTGTGAATAAAAACGTCAAAATTTTAAATAAAGATAAAATCCAGTAGAAGGAGGGTTGCTGCTGCTGCTGCTGCTAAGCCACTTCAGTCGTGTCCGACTCTGTGCGACCCCTTAGACGGCAGCCCACCAGGCTCCCCCGTCCCTGGGATTCTCCAGGCAAGAACACTGGAGTGGGTTGCCGTTTCCTTCTCCAATGCAGGAGAGTGAAAAGTGAAAGTGAAGTTGCTCAATAGTGTCGGACTCTGAGCGACCCCACAGACTGCAGTCTACCAGGCTCCTCCGTCCATGGGATTTTCCAGGCAAGACGTTTAGGATGAGGCAAATGAGGTATAGCAGTACAAGTACAGGGTTGGAACCTGTTTTTATTTAAAATTTTGATGTTGGGACTTCCCTGGCGGTCCGATGGTTAAGAACTTGCCTTCCAGTGCAGGGGTGCAGATTGGGAAGTTAAGGGAAGTTGACTGCCCTTAATTGGGAAGTTAAGATTCCATATGCCTCTCAACCAAGAAACCAAGACATAAAACAAGTAATGTAACAAATTCATTAAAGATTTTTTTAATGGTTACCAATAAAAATCTTAAAAAAAAATTTGATATTTTGTTCTTTGTGGATTTTATATTTTTTGCATTTTAATTTTAAAACACTTTATTGAAATGTTACTTCTCAAGATTATTTCGATTTTTGGTGTCCCCTTAAACCATGCTCCCAAGTGGAATGCCATACCGGCTTTTCTCTAGTCCAGCTCTGTTTAGCTGTCGTCTCTGAGAGCCGATTTCCGCTGCCACTTCCTCTCGGTCTTCTCATTTTGAATCTTTTTTTTTTGTTCCAGCTTTACTGAGATATAATTGACAGGAAGGTTGCATACGTTTAAGGTGTACATTGTGATGATTTGATATGCTTATCTGGTGTGAAATGACTACCACAAGGGGGTTAACACCTCCAGCACCTCACTAATCACCCTTGTGTGTGTGCGGCAAGAACGGCTAAGATCTACTCCCTCAGCAAATGTCAGATATATAATGCAGCACTGGTAACCATGGTTACCATGCGTGCATCAGATCCCCAGGACTTATCTTTTAACTGGAAGTTTGGACCCTTTGACCCACGTCTCCCTGCTTCCCTCTTCCTCAGCCTCTGGCAAGCATTATTCTGCTCTCTGTGAGTTTGGCTTTTCTTAGAGTCCACCTATAATGGATACCACATGGTACTTTTCTTTCTCTGCCTGATGTATCTCCTGTAGCAATATAGTTTCATCCACGCTGTCATGAAACAGGGATTTCCTTCTCCTTGTGGCCGAGTAGCCCATTGTATACATACACCACACCCTCCCTATCCACTGGTTCATGGGCGCTTAGGTTATTTCCGTATCTGGGCTATCGTGAATCGATGCTGTAGTGAACCTGAGTACAGATATCTCTTTGAGATCTTGATTTTATTTCCCTTAAATATTTACCCAGAAGTGAGACTACTGGATTACATGGTAGTTCTAGTTTTAATTTTTTGAGGAATGGCCTCACTGTTTTCAATAGTGGCTACACTGGTTTACATTCCCACCAACAGTCTAGAAAGTTCCCTTTTCTCCACATCCCTACCAACACTTGCTGTCTCCTGTCTTTTCACTAACAGCTATTCTAACAGGTGTGAGTGACACGACACTGCACTGTGGCTTTGATTTGCATTTCCCTGATGATTAGTGATACTGGACATCTTTTCACGGATCCATTGTATATCTTCCCTTGATCCTGTGACACATCAGGCTGGGTGCCCACAGCCTCCAGCTGACTTTCATAAGGATATTGCTAAATGCTTCTTGTGGTCTTTCCCAGGCACACAGATTTCGGCAGGCTTTCTGAACACACTCACTATCCATTGGCCGAAGCTTGGTCTCCCCACCACTAGGCGCGCACTTAGGGAGCCGGCTCTGGCCAGGAGTGTGTGGGTGATTCTCTGCTCATGCCTGCGCCTGAGCTTGGAGTCTCCAGATTCCACTGCAGTGTCATTACAGGAAAAAAAGTGAAATTGCCCAAACTAAGGGCAGACACCTTTACACTGGACTACACTAACTTACGGTAAGGTAAAGAAATAGAAAACTAAGCGTGCAATGTCAAATGTGTTAGAAATTCATCTGCTCTGTACTATAGTTCTGGCCTACTTTGGATAAAGAAAATTTTCCAGCACAGATACGTTTCTCTGAGACTCTAAAGCTACCGGCTCTGTAGGTTGAGTTATTTTGACTTGCCTTCTTGGGGCTTCCCTGGTAGCTCAGATGGTAAAGAATCTGCCTGCCAGTGTAGGAGACCCAGGTTGGATCCCTGGGTCAGGAATAGCCCCTGGAGGAGAGCATGGCAATCCACTCATGTTCTTGCCTGGAGAACCCATGGACAGAGGAGCCTGGAGGGCTACAGTCCACAGGGTTGCAAAGAGTTGGACAGTAAGGGACTAGCACTTTGGCTGTCTAAAATTTTTATGATTTAATAATAATAATAAATTCATAAATCAAGGACCATATAAAATCATTTGTTCTCAAGGCCCTAGACATCTTCCTCCATGCCTTGCTTAGATAATATTGGAGCTGAGTACCATGCACCATTTAAACAATCAATTTTGTACAGCTGATTTCATGGAGATAATTTCTATTTTAACAAATGCTTACCTTAGATATTTAAGATACCTTTTGTATATGATACAACACATGTGTATCTTTGTGTATATATTTGTCTTAGAGATGGAGTGACCAGTTACACCAAAAAATAATGATGGTCTTGTGAGATGAGGATTTTCCATTGCAATTGAGTAACAGCAAGTAGGAAAAGTCCTCTGCATCATAATTTCTGTATTTTTTAAAAATGTGTATTTATTTACTTGGCTGCCTTTGATCTTAGTTGAGGCACAAAAGATATTTGCCATTGTCATATGGAATCTTTAGTTGCAGACCACGGACCCTCTATTGTGGTGTGGAGGCCTCAGAGTGCACGGGCTTCACCAGCTGCGGCACGCAGGCTTAGTTACTCTGTGGCACCGGGGATCTTAGTTCCCTGAACAGGGATCGAACCCCTGTTCCCTGAATTGCAAGCTGAATTCCTATCGACTGGACCACCAGGGAAGTCCCCATAATTTTTGCATTGTCATTGTGATCCAAGTCAACTTTTATTCTCCTTCTTTACCCAAATACTCCTGTGAAAGTTGATAGGAAAAAAGTAAAGAGGGAGTCAAAACATGTTCCCTACATTTCTGTAGCATATTGATGAAACAGGGCTAGGTTTAAGGGTTTGTCTAGAGATGAAGTGCAAAACACAAGACTAATGGGAGGAGAGTAGCTGACAGAGGCATTGGTTAGGATCAGTTCAGCTGTTTTAATGGAGACTAACCATGGGGTCGCAAAAAGTCGGACATGGCTGAGTGACTAACACATAAAACAACATAAGCTTAAATAAAAGGGATTTTTTTTTTTTGATCTCCCATGAAAAGGTCCCAGCTGCCTGTATTCTCTGGGAATAGGGTGCTTCCTCTATGCATGCTCTTCTAGGGACCAGATTTCTTCAGCTACATTGCTATGCCATCCTCTAGGGAAATTCTACTCAAATGCGGTCCATCAACTCTTTGATCTGCAATGGGATAAGAAGCTTGTACCATTATGCCAAACAACTATATGACTAAACACCTGGCTTTGTCCAGATAATTTTTCTTTTCTTAGCCAGATTTTCTTAGAGAGGAAAGCGGTGCTTTGGATTGTGTTATGATGCAAACTTCTTATCTTGGTGCACTGCAGGTTTGAGCCACACTGCTGGCATGTGTTACGGTCCATGTCGGCACGGTTGAAGGTGGCCCACCACCACTATTTCAAGGTCTGAGTCTATGAAAAAGATGTTTAGTACAAAAAGCTTCTTTCCAATGACACATGCCTCATAAGTGTCCATGTTACCTCTGCTCGCATCCCTTTGGTCCTATGATCATATCTTAGTCACAGTGCAGCACCTCGAAGGACAAAAGACTCGGAAGTGTACCTGTTATCTACATACCACGCACCCAGCCAATCCTCACCAGTGGTTGACTGAAAGGAAGACAGGGACACGGATACTGGGGACAATGAACAGTCTGACACACAACAGTTTACACCCTGAATGGTGAGAAGTGGAAGGCTAAGGTAGTAAGGATCTGGGAACCAAATTAATAACATACAAAAAGACAAATCATAAAGCATAACAAAAAAACCATTATCAGTTTTTGGGAAATTGAGAAGGTACAATAAATTACACCTCTCTTTATTCTTCTGAGTTCTGAACTGTTCCAAAATAATGCTAACTAAGGTAAACGCTATTGCTGTTTTAGCTGCTTAGTTGTGTCTGACTCTTTGCGACCCCATGAACTATAGCCCGCCAGGCTCCTCTGTCCATGGGATTCTCCAGGCAAGAATTCTGGAGTGGGCTGCCATTTCCTTCTCCAGGGGATCTTCCCGGCCCAGGGATTGAACCCGCATCTCTTGCCTCTCCTGCATTGGTACATGGATTCTTTACCACTGAGCCACCAGGAAAGCCCTAAGTGAGTGACCAAAACTTAGTACTGAAGAATACACTGGGAAATATGGCTTATATTTATTTACAAGCAAATAGGTTTCCACCAACACTGGCAGGGTTTTTCCTGTAGGCCTGTTTAGAGACTAAGAGCAATTATGAGTGCATGATCTCTGCAGACAAGATTATCCCTCCAAATAAAGGTAGACACTGAGCCAAACTCACCCATTTTACTCTTCCCAAGTTTTCCGATAGATGGATCCTCGTCCTCTTCTCTGGGGAGGGTTGCCTGAGAAGGAGGAAGGATGCAGTGGTGTTTCTGTGACAGAGCTTCCTCCTCCCAGTGGGAGACATCGGAAACAGAGAAGATGCATTCCTCTTCACCCCCACATCCCCCAACTTTTTTTCTTGTAACACATCAGCCTTTACAATTAAACTGCTGACCAGCCTGTGATACAACTCTCTCCCTAATGCATGTACATCTGCTGTCTCTTATGACAGTCTCCTTCCCAATATTATGAGGATATTTTCAAATTATCAAACCACTAATTCTTTGAATGCACTCCTAAAACCCCAGTGGACCATGCATATTTGACCCTGGGGGTTCTGAAATTGATCCAAACAACATATTCACTTCATTTCAAGGTCATTATTTCCTACTCCAAATTATCCAGCTATGCTGTCCAGCATGGTCAATCAATTCTTCAAAGAGATCACATAGCCGTATTATAATCTGGCAATAAAATGCTAAAAACAAAGTGCCACAAATTTGGATAAAAGTGTTTCTCAATTCAGAGTGGAAAATAAATTCTGAAGCTCCAACTTCTTGGCAGGTGAAAACTCAATGTTAAATTTCTAAATAATTAAATTTGGAAATAAAATTCTCTGGCCTTAATCATTGCCTAAATTCATATCATATTCAGGTTAATCTCAGCCAGAGGAATGATCCCTGCCTGGTTGGAGTTAAGATTCCTTTAGTAGCAAAGCCCAAATGGTCTTCCATTAGAATAGCTGTGGGCCCATCACCTGAATCTGTTCAATGCAATGTCTTAAGAGCATCCCTTTTCAGAAATTCAGAGTTAGTAAGACATATATGATGATCACAGCACTGATCCAAACCCCAGAAATTTTGAAAATGATCCAATTCCAGCCTCTAGAGGAGTCATCCCAGGCAGACTTATGAATGCAATGTTGCCAAGGATGATGGCATGGACGTTGTAGGATCTAGATGGTGGAAGCAAGATGGCAAAAAAGTAAATTTTTTTTTTTTCACTCTAGAGACACCGCCAGTCACTGGTATCTTGTCCAAAATCTAAGACCCAAGTCTTGAAAACTTAACTGGGAAGTTACTCTTTTTATTTTGATTTTTTTATTAAATTTTTTTTGGTTGCACTGGGTCTTTATTGCAGTACATGGGTTGTTCTCTATTTGCAGTGTGCTGGCTTAGTTGCCCTATGGCATGCGGGATCTTAGTTCCCTGACTAAGGATTGAACCTTTGTCCCCTGCATTGGAAGGCAGATTCTTAACCACTGGCCCACCAGGGAAGTCCCAGGAGGTTACTTTTGGTATTTTTAATTTACTAGATGATAGGGGCAAAAAACACTCTTACATGCGGCATTTGAGGCATTGCTGCTCTTTTGCATATTTAGAAAAATATATTCATGGCAGTCCCTGTCACTTAGGAGGTTCCTTTCTTTCCTATCTGATGCATTGGAAAATTGTTCCTTGCCATTTGCCGTTTGAGCCCGGTGTTTCTGCCTCTGTGGTTCTGAGATGAGTATGAGTATTAGAATCATCAGAGTATGATTCTAGTGACAAAGTCAATAGGCTGCTATATGCAAATATTTTCATGCTTGGCCCATTGTGGCTTCATGGTATGAAACTGCTTAGGCCTAAAGGACCCTCCTTCTAGAGAAGAAAGGGTTTGCTTTCACATGAAATTGACCAGCTCTGACCCGTAGCGGTCCCTGTGGCCTGTATCTCTGCTAATCCTGGCGCTAGCACTGCTGTCTTTCTGGTGGACTCAAGGCCACCCCCATCTTTGCTGGACCTGAGGCCCCAAATCTTCCTTGAGGACCTTTCCCTGTACCTTTTCTGGGACTGAAGTCTATACATTTCCTAAGAGACATAATTCTTTGCTGAACCCTGCAACTCTCATTTCTGCTGACCATTTACTTTTGCTTAAAATAAGCAGGTCAATGCTTTTTTCCTTCAGATGTAGCACATTCAGTTGTTTCTATAAAAAAAAAAAAAATACGCCACTTGCCTGGGGACAAAGATGCCTCAAGCTGTACCATCCCATAATGGACAAAATCCTACATGCAATTGCTTAAGGTGTAATGCCATCTTCCCTGGTTAAAACTGGTAAAAGTTAACCAAACAACTGTGAAAGCCAGCTGCTTTGTTTGCTTGAGCCTGCTAAAGTCATGTGCCTTGACTGAACTGAAATGCTCAGTCACCTTATAAGTATTTTACCCCGATGCACTAGATTACAACCCTTCCTGTATTAACATTCATCCTCTATCCTATAGCCTGGAGGCTATAAACCCTGCTGCTCAAACCCCTAACCCCTGTAAGAGCAGAGCAGCGGAGTGAGCAGTTTGCGAGCAGTTTGCTCTCAACCGTAAAGACGATGGATAGGAACTGGGAACACGTGAGGGATTTCTCTTCCGAACTCAGTAATCATTTAAGAGTGAGAGGAGGGACTTCCCTGGTGGTCCAGTGGTTAAGAATCCACCTTCCAATGCAGGGGACGTGGGTTCGATCCCTGGTCAGGGAGCTCAGATCCCGCAGGCCCTGGGGCAACAAAGCCCACACCAGGCAGCTACTGAGCCTGCCTGCTCTAAAGTTCTAAAAAAACCACAACTAGAGAGAAGCCAGCATGCTGAAATGAAGAGCAATGAAAGGGCCCCTGTGCCACAGCTAAGACCCAATGCTGTCAAAAATAAATAAATTAATCTTTTTAAAAAACCCTTATAAAGGCCAGGGGTGTGACTAGTGCTCCCTCTCCATGTAAAGTAATATACAGAGAGAATTATTATTCTCCTCTAAAAACAGTCACATTTTTCCCAAGCATGCGATCCTCAATTTTTCACTACAGTAACATATTAATGGATGATATTTACCTGAGGACACATTTCCAGAAACCAATGCGAAGTTGTGACATAGTTACGATAGGCTGTGGGTTCTGTACATTTCCTGATGCTATTAGTCCAGTGGGTTTCAATGGGGAGTGGTGATTGTGGTCCCACCCGACCTCACCCACCCATCCCAGGAGACATTTGGCAGTGTCTGGGGATATTTTTGGTTTTCTGAATCTGGGAAGCATGGGCTTCCCTTGTGGCTCAGCTGGTAAAGACTCCGCCCGCAATGCGGGAGACCTGGGTTCGATTCCTGGGTTGGGAAGATCCCCAGGAGAAGGTAATGGCTACCCACTCCAGTATTCTTCCCTGGAGAATTCCATGGACTGCATAGTCCATGGGAACACAAAGAGTCGGACATGGCAGAGCCACTTTCACTTTCACTATCTACTTGGGAAGCATGCTAGTGGGCAGATGCTGCTAAACATCCTGTAACACACGGAACGATTCCACACAATGAAGTTATCTGGCCCGAAACATTAACACATCAACCTCAACTGTGTATCTCTGCTCAGGCTGTATTCTTCCTGTCTTTGTTCCCAAGTCAAGGAAATGTAGTGGAATGCAAGTGAGAGAGATGGTTCTTCATATGTGGATAACCTTGAAACTTCCTTGAAATGTGTTTTAGTAAAACAAATCATTTAAAAATCTTGGTGCTCTGTTCTGCTACAACATATGCTTTTATAATCTGAATTAGTCCATATGTGATTATAAATAAAGGAATAGTGCCAAGAAAACATAGAAATAATAGTTTTTCATATGTTTTATATATATATATATATTTTTTTTTTTTAGCTCATTAGTGTTTCATACCACCTAGTAGCCACAGCAGAATCCAGATAAAGGAATATAATATTGTTATATTATATATCCCAGGCCTGTGGACCTGTTGATTTATTGGTTGCAAGAAATGAACCCAGGGACTTCCCTGGTGGTCCAGTGGTTAAGAATCTCCCTTGCAGTGCAGGGGACATGGGTTCAGTCACTGGTCACAGAACTGGGGTCCCACACGCTGTGAAGCAAGTAAGCCTGTACGGCAGCAGCTCCTGAGCCCACGCACCGCGACCAGAGTCCACGCATCACAGTGAAAGACCCCTGTGCAGCAACTAAGACTCCGAACAGCCTCACAAAGAGACAAGTATTTCAAACAATGACCCCAACTCTCCATCACCCCTCATCCCGTATCCGTGTCTTTGTACTGTCAGTTTTCTATTTCATAGCTCCCTCCAGCATGAGCAGAAGTCTGTTTGCACGCCCCTTGAACCTGGAATGGCTATATGGCTCGCTTTAGCCAGTCAATGGTAGAAGTAACCGTGGCCATTTCTAAGGCTAGGCCTCAAGGGATCTTGTATAATTCCATTTGTTCTCTTAAAACAACGTGACTATTATGTGATCGAGCCTAGACTAACCTACTGAAGAATGAAAAATCACCTGAAGCAGAGAAGAGTTATCTCATTTGAGGTCTCCTTAAATCAGCCAAACTGTTGATGACCTGCTAACTGATTAAGACGCATCAGTGAGTCCAACTGAGATCCACCAAGCCTGGCCCAGATCCGTATAACCACTCAGTGGACCTGCAGATTTCCTGCAAATAATAAATTGTTGTTCAGCTAACACATATGGGGTTTGTTTTGCATCAATAGATAGTATAGTTACCTCTTATTATATAGTTACATAGTAACTATAGTTCGGCTCTTGTCTTCAAACCTAGCAGCCTCTACCATCACTTAAAAAACTTTTTTCTATCATTATCTTCATTTTTTGGATCTTATATTTAACAGTAATATTTCCTTTTGCATTAGCAATTTAGCATGCTGGTTTGGCTCATATTTTGGTTAAAAGCTTTCATCATCCTTCTGTCAGTGCTCTAGTTAAAATGTTACATAGATACTAAATGGTTTACTTCACTCTTGTGTTTTTCAGCGTCTTATTATTTTAGTGCATAATTTTGCAGAATATAAGGTTTCCTAGTGCTGTATATGTTATGTTATAGGCAACATATGTTTAAATTTCAAGAATCCGCACATAACCTGAGTGTCAAGGTTTCAGGATAGGGGACTTCCTTCGTGGTCCACTGGCTGAGACGCCATGCTCCCAGGGCAGGGAGCCTGGATTCAACCCCTGGTGAGGGAATAGATCTCATAGGCTCCAACCAAGAGTTTGCAGGCTGCAACTGAAGCGCCCTCAGGATGTGGCTAAGACTGAGTAAGCCAAATAAACAAATACATAAAATATTAAAAAATAACAATAAAATTATAGTAAATGTTTAAAAAAAGATTTCAGGTTAGGAGCTGTTGTGTCCACACATTTTTGTAAGCTGTGTGTATGTATGTTTGTGAGTGGGTAGAAATTTAAATGATTAATATTCTGTACAGTTATTATCACACTAATAGGCTTCGATATACTCTGTGCTGTTTATATCAAGTTATTCTAAAGAGGTATAATAATAAACATTGTAACTTACAAATAACATTATATCAAGTGCTTTTATGTCAGTAGCTTCATCTTAATCTTCACAGAAGCTCTGAGAGATAACTACTTTTTTTGAGTCCCATTTTACAGATGAAGCAAAGGACCTGTGGATAGGTTTGGAACTCCAGGTAGTATATGACAATGCAAAGGTTTAAGAAACAGGTTACCTTTTTACCATCTCTTCATTCCAAGATGAAAGAGGCATCCTCTGGTCTGCACTTGCTTAAGAAAAGGGCAGAACAGGTTGTCCTAAGGTCTTTTGTTTCAGGAAACAGGAGACCAATGACCAGCGAGAAATGGCTCAGTTCTGCAAAACTTGGATGAGGATGACCATGGAAATCTCTGTGTGGTTTCTCGGCTTTACTTCCAAAAGATACCCTCCTCCCAAATTCCATTCCCCTGGTTGTTAAATCAAACACTAATCTAGTCATTGATGTGAAGGAATTTTGAAGATATGATTAAAACTAAGGACCTTAAAATAAGGAGGTTATTCTGATTTATTTGGGTGGGCCCAGCCTAATCACTTGAGCCCTTAAAATTACAGAAACTTCTGCTGGAATCAGAGAGGTGCGTCAGAAAAGGAAAGCGAAAAAGCAGAGAGATTTGAAGAGTGAGAAGGATTCAACCCAGCATTGCTGGCTTTGAAAGAAGCCACACACCAAGCAGATGACCTCTTGAAACTAAGAACACTAAGCATGACCCTTGGGCAGCACTCAGCAAGGAAATAGGGACCACAGTCCTACAACCACATGAGGCCGAATTGTTCTAATAACCTGAATGAGTTTGAAAATAGATTCTCCTCTAGAGTCTCCATAAAGGAACACAACTTAATGTTGGCCTTGTAGGACTGGAACAGAGAAAGCAGGTGAGCTCCTCCAGACTTTTGACCTACAAAACTGTGAGACAGTAAATGGGCTTCGTTTCAAGCCACTGAATTTATGGTAAGTTATTACAGCAGCTAGATAAAACTAACGCACTTTGTGAGAGGTATATGTACATCAAGCAACATTTCATTGGGTGCTAAAGGACAGCAGTTGGACTGCAAGAAGATTCAACCAGTCCATCCTAAAGGAGATCAGTCCTGGGTATTCACTGCAAGGACTGATGTTGAAGCTGAAACTCCAATACTTGGGCTGCCTTATGCGAAGAGTTGACTCATTGGAAAAGACACTAATGCTGAGAAGGATTGGGGGCAGGAGGAGAAGGGGACGTCAGAGGATGAGATGGCTGGATGGCATTACTGACTTGATGGCCATGGGTTTGGGTGGACTCTAGGAGTTGGTGATGGACAGGGAGGCCTGGCGAGCTGCAATTCATGGGGTCGCTAAGAGTCAGACACGATTGAGTGACTGAACTGAACTGAAAAGACAGCAGAGAGATAAGCTCAGCTGAGTCTAGGATAGAGAGGTCCTTTCAGAGAAATAACCTGGATGTAGAGAGCTCATCCCAAGGAGTGGTCTTACAATATCACCATAAACAAGAAGTTGAAATGGGAAAGCAAGAAGATACATGGGATTAGTCTGCAAAAGTTCACACTTATCTAGAATTCTCGAGCTGAGATTTCATCAGACTTCATCAGGTTCAGCTAAGTAAAGAATCTGCCTGCAACGCAGGAGACCTGGGTTCGATCCCTGGGTTGGGAAGATCCCCTGAAGAAGGGAATGGCTACCCACTCCAGTATTCTGGCCTGGTGAATTTCATGGACTATACAGTCCATGGGGTCACAAAGAGTCAGACATGACTGAGCAACTTTCACTTTCAGAGGAAAGGATATTGGTTGACATCTTAAGGCTTTCTTTGTATACTTTAGGTTTAGAGAGAAGAGGATAGGGGAAAAATAAACTAATTTACAAAGATTTTCAGAGACTTCCCTGGTAGCCCAGTGGTTAAGAATCTGGCTTCCATGGCAGGGGACTTGGTTTCCATCCCTGATTGGGGAACTAAGATCTCACATGCTGAAGGGCAACTAAACCAACATGCCCACCCACTGCAACAAAAGTCCCACATGCCACAATGAAGAGCCGATGCAGACAAATAAATACTTAAAATAACACAGAAAACAAAGATTTGCATCATCACTTTGCAATTTAATCCTGCTAATAACTTTGTAAAATGAGTACTTGTTTAACTCCTTTTTACAAATTAAGGATATGGGCACTCAGACAGATAACATTCTTGGCTAAGATCCAATGTCCAGGACTAATATGAAAGTTCTCTGAATTGGAATTCTTCTTTCTCCATCTTAGCCTCCTTATTACACTCTCAGTGCCTCATTTTGCAACATATCTTTTTTTTTTTAACTAAGCACCATAGGTATCTATCTATATCTATATCTATATATTTTACTAAATCTCATGTCTTCTTGGAAAAAAATCAAGGTTTGAATCTGAAATAAATAATGTAAGCCTACTATTTATTTTATTTTTATTGAAGTATAGTTGCTTTCCAAATTATATAAGTATACAATACAGTGACTCACAATTTTTAAATGTGGTGTTCCATTTAAAACACATAACACTGAAAACTTGTCAAGCTCTATTTATGGGCTTCCCTGGTAGCTCAGTTGGTAAAGAATCCACCTGCAATGAAGGAGACCCTGGTTCGATTCCTGGGTTGGGAAGATCCCCTGGAGAAGGGAAAGGCTACCCATTCCAGTATTCTGGCCTGGGGAATACCATGGACTGGATAGTCCATGGGGTCGCAAAGAGTTAGACACAACTGAGTGACTTTTACTTCACTTCACATGCTCCATTTATAGTTATTATAAAATGCTGGCTATATTCCTCGTATGTGGTATGATATATTCTTATAAATTATTTTATACCTAAATAGGTTGTATCTCTTACTTTTTTACCCCTATATCACCCCTACCCCCTTCCCTTCCCATACTGGCAACAACTATTTTGTCCTCTATATCTGTGAGTCTCTTCCTTTTTGTTATATTCACTAGTTTTTGTATTTTTTAGATTCCATGTATAAGTGATATCATATAGTATCCTTGTCTGACTTATTTCGCTTAGCATAATACTATCTAAGTTCATCCATTTTGTTGCAAATGGCAAATTTTCACTCTTTTTATGGATGAGTAATAGTCCATTGTCTTTATAGAGCACACCTTCTTTATCCATTCATCTGTTAATGGACACTTCAGTTGCTTCCACATATTGGCAATTGTAAAGAAGGCTATTATAAACACTGGGGTGCACTTCTCTTTTCGAATCAATGTTTTTGGTTTTTTTCACATATGTACCTAGGAGTGGAACTGCTGGACCATATGGTAGCCCTATTTTTAGTAATTCTGAGAAGCCTCCCTACTGCAGGTTTCAACGTTGTCTGCACCAATTTACACCCCCACCCACAGTATGTGATGGCTCCCTTTCTCTACATCCTTGAGAACATTCGCAACCTTACTGTTTAGATAGAAAACGCCATGTTTTCTCTTACACAGGAAAAGAAAAGTGAAGCTGCTCAGTCGTCGTGTCTGACTCTTTGCGACCCCATGGATTGTAGCCTACCAGACTCCTCCGTCCATGGGATTTTCCAGGCAAGAGTACTGGAGTGGGTTGCCATTCCCTTCTCCAGGGGATCTTCCCGACCCAAGGATCGAATCCGGATCTCCCGAATTGCAAGCAGAAGCTTTACCGTCTGAGCCACCAGGGAAGCCCTTTACACAGGTAAAGACAACCCCAAATAGTACTTGGTCTGTTTTCACCCAGGGGTGATTCTCCACCCCTTGGCAGCAACGCTCTAGCTCTTTTTAGTCGTGCAGTCTGATTCCCAGCGTTCCTTAGGATTTTCCTTAAGAGAATCCTCATTCTCTTAAGAGCGTACCAGCATCAGATTTAGCATAAAAAGGAAGGATTGGATGTCTAGGAGGGAAAATCATATCAATTTGGGCTTGTTTTTCAGTCCAGATTTGGGCCTCAGAAGGGTCCACGGGGTCCTGATGGTGAGAGATAAATGCCATCGGCCTCTGGGGTTGGCCGCATGCACGGCTGGCCACGTGAGCAGCGGTGACGCTTCTTAGGAAATACTCTTACACATTTACGTGTCCTCCATCAGCAGCTCAGAACACCTCTGTTGATCACTTCACCTCAATTCTGTGGGATTACACATGTCTCCTTAAACTTAAACTTCACTGGAGTCCTGGAGAGCTGAAGTCAGTCCTCAGGAAACTTCAAATTATAAGACAAGACAAATCTCCACTAAGTCTCCACAGCCCTGACTCTGGCTGGGATTAGTGTGCTTTCCATATAGTCACTTCAGCTGTTCTGCCTGAGAGGGAGGCCAGGACCACAAGTGCCGTGAGGTTTGGAGGAGGCAAAAGGGGGTCAGATGTGCTTGGAAATATAATTTTTTAAAATATGTTAATGTTTCTGGTTTTTTAGAATTCGAACATCTGGAAATGTCTATTTTTATTTTTGGTCACCTTGTGTAGCATGCAGGGACTTAGTTCCCTGACCAGAGACAGAACCCATGGCCCCTACATGGGAAGTAGAGTCCTATCTGATTGTTAGGGAATTCCCTGGAAATGTGAGTTTATTCTGACAGGCCACAGTACTGAAAGAGACATTGACCTTGAAGTGTTGGAGGACTGAGTTTAACATTGTCTTCTATCTCCTCTCAGTATAAAGTGATTTTTACTTCTGTTTAGGAGTATATATGTCTTTGTTCACTTTCTTGGAAATTTGCTTCTTAACATTGTTAATTCTCCCATTAACTGAGTTCATGTCCATACACCAACTGTAGTTCTTCCAGCATATCTACAAATGGATCATGTGACAAATGGACAAAACTAAAGCGTGGAGAAATCCAGATATATTTGGCTGGCCTGGATCAATACAAGTACTATAGACTTTAGCTTCTCCAGAGAAATAAATGAGTTAGTGCAAATTCCTCAGGTGCCCCTTTAGGAGTAATATTTACTTTATAATAAGCATTAAAGAGCTGTGATTATGAAATTGGCTACCATGATAAATACAGGAGTAGTAAAATTCAGAGGTTAAGTAGAATCCCAGTGCAAAAGTCAGACAAACATCTGTTCATGTTTCCAGTCTGCACACACAACAACTGTAACCACAGGGACTAATCTTTACTTCCCAGTTTCCTCGTATATGCAAGGTAATTTTTATTTATTTAATTTTTTTTACATTAAAATTCTTATTTATTTATTTATTCATTCACTCATTTATTTACCAATGATGTCAAAAAAGAACAATGCCAAAATCACTCCCATGGAAAGGGTCATGTTTCACAAGGCTCACATAAACTGATGGTTTTAGTTTTTCAATGTGGTGAACAGACAGGAACATTCTGGTGAGGTCATCAGGTGATAAAACAGCTGTATGATTCCAATAAAGTGAAAATACTGATAATCAAATAAAACCATTTTTAATCCAGTTTTAGACACTGATATTTAATTTTTTTCACTCCAAAAATTTTATTAGACTTCTCTAAGACTATTACTGAATTAGTTAATGAACAAATGTACATTCACAAATACATTTCTATCTAATATATACTAAAGAAATATATAAATGGAAGGGGAAAATTATCTTATGCTATTACCATCATGTTTTTACATTTGTGCAAGACTAAATCTTTCTTTTGGATGTGCTTTTCTAAGGAATGATCAAAATTGATTAATTTTTATTTTATTTATTTATTTAAAATTTTCTTTACTTTATTGTGTTGGTTTTGCCATACAATGACATGAAACCGCCATGGGTTTACATGTGCTCCCCCTCCAGAACCCCCCTCCCTCCTCCCTCCCAATTCCCTCCCCCTGGGACATCTCGGTGCACCAGCCCCGAGCATCAACCCTGGGCTGGCGATTGATTTCACATATGATAATTAACATGTTTCAATGCCATTCTCCCATATCATCCCACCCTTGCCCTCTTCCACAGAGTCCACGAGTCTGTTCTATACATCTGCGTTCCTTTTGCTGTCTCGCATGCAGGGTTCTCGTTACCATCTTTCTAAATTCCATATATAAGCGTTAGTATACTGTATTGTTGCTTTTCCTTCTGGCTTACTTCACTCTGGATAATAGGCTCCAGTTCCGTCCACCTGAGTAGAATTGCTTCAAATGAATTTTTTTTTTAATGCTGAGTAATATTCCATTGTGTATATGTACCACAGCTTTCTTATCCATTCATCAGACATTTCTCCAAAGAAGACAGAAAAATGGCTAACAAACACATGAAAAGATGCTCAACATCACTCATTATCAGAGAAATGAAAATCAAAACCACAGTGAGGTACCACTTTACACCAGTCAGAATGGCTGCCATCCAAAAATCTACAAGCAATAAATGCTGGAGAGGATGTGGAGAAAAGGGAACCCTCCTACACTGTTGGTGGGAATGCAAACTAGTACAGCCACTATGGAAAACAGTGTGGAGGTTCCTTAAAAAACTGCAAATAGACCTGCCATATGACCCAGCGATTCCACTGCTGGGCATACACACCGAGCAAACCAGAATTGAAAGAGACACGTGTACCCCAATGTTCATCGCCGCATTGTTTATAATAGCCAGGACATGGAAGCCACCTAGATGCCCATCAACTGACGAATGGATAAGAAAGCAAGGTAATTTTTAAATTACCTCAGAGAATATATGAGGATTGGATCTGATATGCATGTAATACTTAAAACAGTGTCCAGAACACAATAAATGCTGGCTTTTATCATGCTTGTTATTACTGTCACCATTATCCAGCTCTCTGCTTTCAGTCATGTTGCCCAAGGCTTCTGCCTTTTGAACTTAAATTCCTTAATATCCTAATTAAAATCCAATTTCTCCAGTTCTTTTGCCTACCATCCCTGTTTAAGTAGTGGGCTGTTCAGTGCTACAGAAACATGGTCCCTAGACAGGCAATGTCAGCATCACAGGAGCTTGTTAGAACTGCACATTCTTAAGCTGGACCAAAACCTCCCAACGTCTGGGGAAGGACTCTATATAGTAACACGTTTTCCAAGAGGTTTCAGTGCCTGCAGAACTTGAGAAGCGCTTTTCTAAGTCAGTTATAAAGTTTGGTGAAAAACTCTGAAAATGAAGAAAACATTTAGGTTTAAATCCTAGATCTGCCTCTTAACTAGCTAAGTGAACTTTGACAAATTATTTAATCTTCTTGACTCCAGTTTTTCTTTTATAAGTGTCCTATGTCCCTTGGAGCTTTCTTATTCAGGTTATGTGCATGCATGCTAAGTCACTTCAGTTGTGTCCGACTTGGTGCGACCCTATGGACAGCAGCCTGCTGGGCTCCTCTGTCCATGCAGATTCTCCAGGCAGAATACTGGAGTAAGTTGCCATTTCTGTCTCCAGGAGATCTTCCTAGAATCTTCCAAACCTGGGTCTTTTAGGTCTACCTGCATTGGCAGATGAGTTGTTTACCACTAGTGCCACAAGCTATATTAATGAAAGTGTGTGGGGGGGGTGCGGGGGAAGTGACCATCAGTTGCTCAGTTGTGTCCTACTCTTTTTGACCCCATGGACTCCAAGGGATCTTCCCAGTCCAGGGATTGAACCTGATTCTCCTGCATTGCAGGTAGATTCTTTACCATCTGAGCCACCAGGGAAGCCCCATATTAATGAAGAGACTCCCCCAATTTGTGGTTTGTACAAGAGATTCACGTATTTCTGCATAGTAGCCCAGAGGCAGGAAGGTGGTCCAGAGTGAACTGGTGGTTTTGTTCCATGAGGTCATTTACCAGGATCCATCTATTTTGACTCTCTGCTGTCTCTTGGGATGTTTTGTCTGTGTGGTTGACTAGGCTCCACGACACTGTATCAGGCTTCTATTTTAGGGAAAAGAGAAAGGGGGAGTAGAGAGCATAGCACTTTCTTTTAAGAAAAATGATGCAAAGTTTGCACATTTTGCTACTGGGCACTTGATCAGCTGTGGCAGGTTTTATGACCAGTGATCATAGGCCCTTAGTGAGAACTGGGTCATTGGGCCACACCTAGTGGGAAGCTTAGTAATGAATCTCTGGGTGACCAGGTGCCCTGTACAAATTCAGGAGCTGTGGGCATTCTGACCTAAAACAGTGGGTACTCATGGAACGTATAGTAGCACCCCCAGCCCACAGTAGGCACCCCACCATCACTCATATGGGTACAACTCTTATGCGTATGAGTGTTTGGAGGTAGCATGGTGTTGAAGAATCAGGCATGACGGGCACAAAGGCAAGTTCTACCATCTGTATAGAATGTGACCTTGGAAAGATGGTCTCGTCTTTGAGATTCACTTCCCCCATTTTCTCAGACAGAAACTATAATCTCTTACCTCACTGTGCTTTTTATGATGATGGAGGGTTGTCCAATTCAGGCTACCTCCGACCCCAAGTCAGAATGCATTTTGACTCTTTTAATCACAATGAAAACAGGAGATATTCAAAATCAGAACGTTTCACATGTCACTAATTCCTTATCAAATTCAACTCCAAGCAACATGCTGCAATTACAGTGCAGCTTTTGGCTCTCAGCCTGGAGACAGGAATCTTAATCCTAGGGCCCATTTGATGGTTGGTGGGGCATGCATAACAGACATCTCGCCAACAGCCTAAAGCACAGCTCTCAGCTCCAAAGGAGGGAGGGGTGTTTCTGTCCTTTTGTTATATTCTCCAGGGCAGAAACTGTGGGCCAGCAGTGAAACATAATTACAATTTTCTATTGTTTTATTTGGAGTATAAACAAGCAAGTTCCTGGCTAATCAATTTATAGAAACACATATAAAACCAAATAAGCAGCCTTTCTCAAGGAAGGGTATTAAACAGGATTTGCATATGCCATTTACTCTGGCAGAGCAGAAATGCTGCCTTTACAAAGAGCAAACACAGACCTTTTTAAAGAATAATGCTCTTCATGGCAACTAGTTCCATCTGTGTTGACATCAATTTGGTAAGTATTTTTTGGCCAGCCATTTTCCAACTCTTGGAAGGTTTTCTGTATTCTTTAGGTTAACAAAGTCAAGGACAGCTCTACTCCATCTGGTCTCTATTTCCTTCCTTCATAAACCACATCAGAAGTGAGGAGTAGGAGAATACAGTGTTCTTGTGAATTACCATATTGCCAAGAGCCTGACTCTGTATGCTCTCGTTTGGGGCTCACTTTCTCTGATTACCAAGGAAAGTCTGTAGTCGTGGAAAGAGGGGCACAAGAGATCAAAGAAGGTTGGAGGCCTTCTGAGGTTCCTTCTGGGGTCCACAAAAGCTGTGCCTGACATGGAGATTTGCGAGCAGGATTTTATATTAGAAGTGATTCCAGGGAAGGGGAATAAAGGTCAAGGAAGGAGAAATAGGAAAAGGAAAGTCAATATAAAGATGTGTTATCAAGCTGTCCACTGCTGCAGACAAATGAATTAAAAGAAATATAAATCAATAAAAAAGTGCTCAATCTAATAAATAATAAGATAAAATACTGAAACAAAGAAACTTTACTTCAGGCCTAAAAAACTGGCAAAGATTAAAAGAAAAACATACAATGTTGTTCAGGAAGGCATAATACAGATATTTTCATTTACTGCTAAAAGGAGTCAGTATTCTAAATCCAGATATTTATTTTATGGCAATAAATAAGAGAGGTACATAAACTTGCATATGTAAAAACAGAGGCTGCAGTATTTTTAAATTCCTGAAATATTGAAAAATGGTAAATATTCTCTCCCATCACTCTCTAATCTCCACTTTGCTTTACTTTTTCCTATACATTTATTAATATCACTGCCTCATACACACACACACACACACACACACACACACACACACACACACACATCTTTTGCTTCCTTACTATTTTCTTTCCTGGAGTGTTACTGAACTTGGGTCTGACTGCTCACTGCTTATAAAGCAATACTCAAGAGGCACATGATGGTAGAAACAGAAAGGTTATTTTAATCAGAAAACTGGCATTCTCCGGAGCAGGCAGACTTGTGTCCCAAAACAAAACCAAAAAGATGGTTCGTATCCAGGAAAGTTTTAAAGGGAAAATGGGGAATTATCTCAGTTAATCACTGAGATAGGGGGTCAGATTCATTGTCGCCTCCCATTGCATGCAAGCTTTTGACGTCTGTGATATTTCTTTAGATGCTATCTTATTCACACAGTTTATTCACAAGATTCTGAAGGGGAAACTGGGGAAAAGGTCTGGTTGTCTGTTAATTACTTATTCTTCATTTCTATTTCTTTGACCTAATGAAAGAATCAACAGGTTAGGCAAGGCTTTGTGTGAACTAAAGATTTGAAAGGTGTGCTTGTGCCGGAGATTAATTAAGACACAGCTTTGTGAAAGCAACAAAACAAAAGCAGTCTCCTGCAGGAGAGCTCTTAACAGTAAAGAGCTGCTTACAGAATCCCAACTGTGAGACACCATTCCGTGTCTATGGGATTATGGGCCGAGGTCCACCTTCTGTAACTTCTTCATGATGCCTTAAGGTGCCGCATTCTCAGACCAAAAGAGGTGGGTTTGAATCCTCTCTTTGCTGACAATTGCAGTTGCTCACTTAACATATATGGACCAAGGACCAAGCGAAGTCGCTTAGTCGTGTCTGACTCTTTGCGACCCCATGGACTGTAGCCTACCACGCTCCTCCATTCATGGGATTTTCCAGGCACTGGAGTGGGTTGCCATTTCCTTCTCCAAAGGATCCTCCCAACCCAGGGATCAAACCTGGGTCTCCCACATTGTAGGCAGACACTTTACCATTGGAGCTTCTAGAACACTATAGGACACATAATAGTCATACAGTAAGTGGTCTTTGGATGAATAAGTGAGCTAATCATTAGAAAGTCTGCTTAAATTTAAAATGATATGTCTGTATAATGAACATCTTTTGATATTAAAATCATATCTTTGAAAAATATTTAAGATGTGAGAAAATACTACATATGATGAGGACATAGAAAAACAATGGCTATCTCAGACCAATGCTGCTGCTGCTATTAAGTCCCTTCAGTCGTGTTCAACTCTGTGCGACCTCATAGACAGCAGCCCACCAGGCTCCCCTGTCCCTGGGATTCTCCAGGCAAGAACGCTGGAGTGGGTTGCATGAAAGTGAAAGTGAAGTCACTCAGTCGTGTCCGACTCTCAGCGACCCCAAGGACTGCAGCCCACCAGGCTCCTCCGTCCATGGGATTTTCCAGGCAAGAGTACTGGAGTGGGGTGCCGTTGCCTTCTCCATCAGAGCCATGAGTTTATAATAATTTTTGTTTCCTGTTTGTATATCCATCTGCACTTTCCAAATGTTTATCAATGAGCATGGGCTTTATTAATAATTAGACAAATGTTGTAAAAGAGGGAAAAAATCCTAGAGGCCCAGCTCAAATGCTGTTCCATTCTCTGAACTCTCCAGCACAGAGCTTGATCTCGACAGTCCCTAGAACACTGTGACTGTGCCACTCACCAGTGACTTCCGATGTGCCTGCAGGACCTACTTGTCTCCTTTGTGTGTATTCCTCTTGGACTAACACGCTCTGCCCCCAGGGTCCTATGTGGAGGGTGAATACAATGTCCTAAGGCAGGCAGAGGAATAAGAAGATAAACAGAGAAAGAGAGGAAAATGTGAAGAGACCAAGACAGCAGAGGGACCGGCAGGAAATCAGAACCAAAGCCTCGCTTGGTCCCTAAAAAATGACTCTTGAGGTTTCTGCACCCTAACACAGGGTAACCTTTAGCTTCAAACAATTCCCTAGAATTTCCTGCTGGCTACATTTGAGGTCATTGGTGCCCACTCTAAATGAGTACACGAATTCCCAGAATGGAGAGTTCAGGCGATTGAGAGGTACTAAAGAGCTCTGCTGTAAGCTGCAGGAAAGGGCAGAGCCGGTCAACAGGCAGAGATGAGCAGCCGTGATGAAAACGTGAAGCGAGGACTCCAGTTACTGACTGGGCCAGTTACTCTCTAACCTGCCTTCTCCATGTCCTTCCGCCAACCCCTATGAAACGCAGCTTCAGCCTGCATGAACGTACCTTGGCTGATTTTTCAATAAATGTGCCAGTATCAACCATCCAAATGGGAATTGGACTTCATGACAGGCTGCGCAGGTTTCAAAAGATGATGTTGTTGTGCTGTGCAATTTGGGAACTATTCTCTGGGATCTGCCAAAAGTCACTATCTTCTTTTGTGTGTGTATTTAATTTTTTGGAACAGATAAAAAAATCATTCAAAATCTAATTTGGTGAATATAATTGAGCCTTTTACTTCTGACATAAAAAGGAAGTTAAGATGACTGGATATTTTATTAAGTGTATAAAGAAGGAAAAGAGCTAAAATTCATTTACCATATTAGATGCTTTTACAAAAGTCCTTCCAGTTAACTGCAAGACATCATTTTCTCTATTTTTGGCTGTAAAAGCTAAGTCTCAGAAAGTTGAGGAACTTGCTGAAGGCCCCACAAGTAAGTGTCAGAGCAAGACTCCAAAATTCATGATCTTTTCATTGCAGCTCAGTGCTTGAAGTATCCTAAAGAGGGAATCTGTAATAGTTCTGATTAAGGGAAGCACAATTACCATTCTAAGGGGGAGAAAAATTTCAGGATACTTGGGTATATTCTTAATACATAAAGTGCTATCAAATGTAACCAGAATAAATGAGAAAATATGGTACCAGTTAATCCAGGTTCCTATCATGCCTTATGTAACTGGACAAATAACTACTGGTCTAGCTCTTATCAAATTGTTTAATTTTTTATTTAATATTATTTTATATTTAATAATATAACATTATTTAATAACCTTGAATGGAGACTATGTTTTTGCTGTTGAGTCCATATAAAAGAAACCTATTTGTGGGGCACAAGTAGAGACACAGACATAAAAAATGGATATGTGGACACAGGTAGGGAATAAATTGGGAGACTGGGATCGATACATATACACTGCCACATGTAAAACAGATAGTTAGTGGGAACCAGCCACACAGCACAGAGCTCGGTTTGGTGTTCTGTGATGACCTAGAGGTATGGGGTGGGGTGGGGGCGGAGGAGGCCCATGAGGGAGAGGATATGGTATACACATAGCTGATCGGCTTTGTTGTACAGCAGAAGCCAGTACAACACTGTAAAGCAACTATACCCCAATAAAAAATGAAAATAAAGTCTAAGAAGAAAAGATTTTATTGCATTCCTATATATAAATGTCTCATTTTTAATGTAAAAAGAGATATGAATGGTGTTGTTATCTGGACATCAGTAACACCTCATTACCACTTGCTCTGGGTGCTCACCAGACTTAGTCCTGCTCTGACTAGAGTCATATCCAATCAGCCAGAGTTTCCACAACATCCTGTTTCCTGCTCTCTATGTCAGTCCACTCTGTGCGCTGGAAATGCATCCCCTATCATAACTGATTCTTACCTTTCGGTGTTCAGATTAGTTTATACCTTCTCCAAGGCAACCCTTCGTGACAATCCCCCAACTCCAAATTAAATCAGTTGTCCTTTTTTTGGACTCCCAAAAAACATAAGAGCATAATCTCTCAATTTGGTTTACACTATGTTTGTCAAAAAGTAACTCAATGAGGAATATTTGGTTGTACAAATTCCCTTGCATTTAGTGTGATTAGAGCTACCCAACATTGCTTGGGAGACTTACCCTTTTCCCTTTTCAGTATGCAAAATAAATCTTACTTCATAATTCCACAATTCTCTTTTCAGCAAAACAGCACTATGCAAATGCAGTCATTTCATTAAGTGACAATTGATGTCAAAGACATCTTAAACTAGATTTAGGCATTGTAAATGCTCAGAGCTCTCGTCCTCTGGAGATCTCTAAACTGTGATTACGAACAATTAGAATTAAATTTATTTGTGGCATTTAATACCTAAAAATATTCCATGTCCCTGGGCATCCTAATTGGTGACTTTTTTCTCTGAAATATTCCTCTTAATTGCCTCTGGCAGTGGTGAAGACAGATCCAATTAAGGACTCATTCCTTGGAGTTAAAAAAAACACAACAAAACAAAACTAACAACACTGGTGTCAAAAAAGCAAGGTAAATTACAGTTGATGGACTTTTCAAAGCTGTTTAGGGTTCTCAAACTGGAGTGATTCCAATATAAAGAAATAAGAGCTTCTCAAAGGGGTTACACCATAGTGTTCTTGTCACTTATTGTAACAACGCATGAACCCCATGGCATGTTGTTCAGACAGAATTGTTGAAACTTAATGAACTGTCCTTGACAACGGGAGAAACATTCAAAATCTTTAGGAGAGAAAACTCAAGACTTTGAGCTTGGGTACAACTTATGACTTGTATTCTATCAGTTGCGTCGCCTTAGTCAACTCATCTAAATTTTGAATGTAAGTTTGTTTACCTCTCTGTAAAACAGAAATAATATTACCTTCCTTAGAAGCTTCTGGAAAAATGAGCTGAGATAATGAAGGAGGTGCTATCTCAGCACTGCAGACAAAGTGTCTTCTCAGTCAGCATCTTGACTTTCTTCTTTAGCCTTCTTCTCTAGCCTCCTCCTTATTATTTTAATAGACATGGCTCTGCAAAACTAATGTAAGCTCTCTAAGCCCTCCTCTTCCTCCTTCTCCTCCTGGGCAGGTGAGACCCTGGCTCTTAGATTTTTGTACTTCATGGACTATTATTTTAATGGGGGAACTGAGAGAGGGTTAGCTATTTCCTTTGCAATGTAAGGATATTTTGAAAAACAAATGCTGTCTACTATCATCATCATTTCACTCACATACACACACACACAAAGACCTTGTAACAACAACAGCAAAGGGATATAATCCCAGGAGAATAAAATAGTCCTGATATTGAATATATTTTTAAATTATGAAAAATCAAATCCTGTGTTGACTCTGTTTTTCTCATGTAGTCAGAAACATTAGTGAGAGTTACATCAGTGACAAGCACTGGTCTGCACCCTGGCATACAGAGCAATGGACCCAAGAAGTCCCATCTTCAGAAGGACATCATCTAGGCATGGCTGTAGACAGGATTTCTTAGAACTCAGGGGCCTGGGTGACTGAACTCATCTTCCAGAGACCGAAGAAGCCAAGTTGGGGAGAGGCTGATGGCTTTATCTGCCTCAGGTATGTCGGGGCACTACCTGGTGGAAGGGATGCCCACAACTCTTATAGAAGTGCTGGATCAATACTTTATTTAGAGAGAGACAAATTTCTCAGTAGAATTCAGGGCTCTGCCTCCCCTCTGCGGCTCAGGGCTCAGGCTGAGCACCAAGGTGAGTGCAAGTGTGTGTGTTACTGTGTGTTTATGTGGGCGTGTTCGTGTGCATGTGCAGACGGGAGTGCACACACGTGTGTGTGTGTGTGTGTGTGTGTGTGTTTATGCACAGGGGTTGTGGAGCAGCTATTATTAGTCAAGTCTGATTTGTCAATACCACTGGGTGCTAAGTGGCAGTCACTCAGTCACATCTGACTCTTTTCAACCCCATGGAAGGTAGTCCACCAGTCTCCTCTGTCCATGGAATTCTCCAGGAAAGAATACTAGAGTGGGTAGCCATTCTGTTCTCCAGAGGATCTTCCTGATCCAGGGATCAAACTCCAGCATTGCAAATAACCTTCCCTAAAACAAATCCTTTTTATTTTTATTTTTTGAAGTCTCTGATTCTCTCTTTTATTTATTTATTTATTTAATATTTATTCCTTTTTCTTTATATTATTGTGTTGGTTTTGCCATGTATTGACATGAATCCGCCATGGGTATACATGTGTTCCCCTTCCAGAAACCCCCTCCCACCTCCCTCCCGATTCCATCCCTCTGGGTCATCCTGGTGCACCAGCCCTGAGCACCCAGTATCATGCATCAAACCTGGGCTGGCGACTGATTTCACATATGATAATTTACATGTTTCAATGTCATTCTCCCATATCATCCCATCCTTGCCCTCTCCCATAGAGTCCAAAAGACTGTTCTATACATCTGCATTCCTTTTGCTGTCTCGCATGCAGGGTTCTTGTTACCATCTTTCTAAATTCCATATATATGTGTTAGTATACTGTATTTTTGTTTTTCCTTCTGGCTTACTTCACTCTGGATAATAGGCTCCAGTTTCGTCCACCTCAGTAGAACTGATTCAAATGTATTCTTTTTAATGGCTGAATAATATTCCATTGTGCATATGCACCACAGCTTTCTTATCCATTCATCAGCTGATGGGCATCTAGGTTGCTTCCATGTCCTGGCTATTGTAAACAGTGCGGTGATGAACATTGGGGTACACGTGTCTCTTTCAATTCTGGTTTCCTCGGTGTGTATGCCCAGCAGTGGGATTGCTGGGTCAAATGGCAGTTCTATTTCCAGTTTTTTAAGGAATCTCCACACTGCTCTCCATAGTGGCTGTACTAGTTTGCATTCCCACCAACAGTGTAAGAGGGTTCCCTTTTCTCCACATCCTCTCCAGCATTTATTGCTTGTAGACTTTTTGATAGCAGCCATTCTGACTGGTGTGAAATGGTACCTCATTGTGGTTTTGATTTTCATTTCTCTGATAATGAGTGATGTTGAGCATCTTTTCATGTGTTTGGTAGCCATCTGTATGTCTTCTTTGGAGAAATGTCTGTTTAGTTCTTTGGCCCATTTTTTTTGACTGGGTTGTTTACTTTTCTGGAATTGAGCTGCAGGAGCTGCTTGTATATTTTTGAGATTAATTGTTTGTCTGTTGCTTCATTGGCTATTATTTTCTCCCATTCTGAAGGCTGCCTTTTAACCTTGCTTTTACTTTCCTTTGTTGTGCAGAAGCTTTTAATTTTAATTAGGTCCCATTAAAACAAGCTCTTTTTAAATGTACCCATCAATATGGGGGTTGGAGGCTCTGTAGGAGCTGTGGTTTAAAATTCTGAAAAAAGACTAAACTCTAAATGTGCTCATACATGAAGAAAGACCCAAGGCCAGCCCACATGGCTCAGAGGGCACAGACTATCATCAAACACCTGAATAACTAACCATGGTACTGAAGAGAACTTAAGACTCTCCCCTTGCCCCAGGTTTCACCTGGCAGGGCACTGTTGAACCTTTGGATGGAGAGATTCAATTTTCTAAGACATTTGGTCAGTTGGTATCTGTCTCCCTACTATTCAGCTGTGAATGCTCATGAAATCAGACCAATCAGCATTCAAATTCTGGTTTTACCATAGACTATCTGTATGAAGTTGGGCAAGCTATTTAATCTCTTTGCCTCAGCTTCCCCATCCGTGCAGTGATTATCCTACCACCATGAAGGGTGATTGTGGGAATTAGAAATAATAAGGACAAAGATCCTGGAATTAGTGCTTGCCACATCAGAGATTTTCAGTGAAAAGTAACCTATTGTCTTTATTCAGTTGCATTCTTTATGTCAGGGAGGATGCTAAGTGGAGTAGAGCAATTTCAACATTTAGATTTAGAAAACCTGGTTTAGTTTAATCTATGCTGTTACAACCTTAGGCGAGTACATCGGGAATAGGAGCAGCTTGGGCTGGCTGATTTTTGAGACATTCCCAGTTCTAACACCTACTCTTCTTGTTGGGGTGCGAATGAAATGACCAGAATGGGTGTTCACAGGTGTATACTTGCCTCGTCTCCCCTTCCTGCCTTGTCTCCAAGCCTTCTGCCACTCTCTTTCCCCACCATTTCTCTAGGCAGCCTCTGCACTCATGTACTGACTGTTTTCTCTCTGCTTTCTATCCCTCTCATTCAGGTGGCACAGTGGTAAAAAAAAAAAAAAAAATCTGCCTGCCAAAACAGGAGATGCAAGAGACACGGGTTTGATCTCTGGACCAAGAAGACCCCCTGGAGGAGGGAATGGCAACCCATTCCAGTATTCTTTCCTGGAGAATCCCATAGACAGAGGAGCTTGGCAGTTACAGTCCATGGGGTTTCAAAGAGTCAGAGATGACTGAGCTACAAACACTTCACTTCACTCCCATAAGTCTGAATCAGATACACTCCCCAAATGGGAATGATATTGGATGTGAACACAGGATCGTTGTCTCTGATTCTGGCCCTGATTGGTAAGTTAAATCTTTCTTTTCCTAGTTTCTTAGATCTTGGTTGCTGTGAATAGATTTGGCTTTGTTTATTAGACTAATTTGGGAACTTTGTTCTGTTCTGTGTCAGAACTCCTCACCCCAGTTTTCTGACTTCTTGTGACCCATTACAGAACCAGATTCCCTGTCTTGAGGGAATAGGAAAAAGGCTCAGTTGAGCAAGTCTTGGTCCTTCCATTTGCAAAATGACAGAGTTAGAGCTCAATGGATATAAAGTTTGAGTATGAGAATGGCTACATCAGACTCATCTGGAGGACACACTTGACACCAGTGTGTGAACATTTCTCTCAGGTTTGTGGGTGATTCCACAATGGATCTTTATTCTTTCAACAATATTCAGATGATTCTAACTTTTAGCTGGTTTTGAAATCCACTCACATAGACACTCCAAATATTCCATTATAAATTATATACAATTGTGACTTTAAGGCACCCATGTCAGTAGGGAAGTTTATTTTTGAGCTAGTGAATTTTTCATTGCCCTCAGGCCTTAATATTTATATATACTTGGGATTGACTCCATGTATGTATTCTCCATTGAGAATGGCTAAGCTAAGGTGATCACAAGGATATAAACTTTAGGTTGATATAGTGAGTTGTAGACTCTTAAAACCTTTTATTTACATTGTATGTCTCAATTATTACAACCCTGGGAATCCATCAGAATGGGAGGCTAATTGTCCAAGGTTTACATCTAAGAATATTGAGGTTCAAAATGGCATGTCTTTCTTACTCAACGTTACATGGGTAAACCAGCCATATCAACGTATCAGAAATGTTGTATTTCAGGCCCCACCCACTTCCCTACTAGGAAACACTTGGAATTTAGTAGGATCCATGAGTAATTCTCCTTAAAATTTGAGAACAGTTGATTATGATTTTTCCCCCAAGCTCTGAGATCAGGCACAGCTTGTGGCATATAAACTATCAGGAAGTGAAGTTATCATTTACAAGGAGAGAGATCACTGCAGCCAGTATCAAAATCAGGTTGTGCACAGTTTTCTTGGTGAGGACACTGTATGGCACAAGGAAGGGAGTCGGGGCTGTCAGCACCCATCAGACACCCAGGCAAGGAGCAAAGAGGGACAGAGGTAAGAAAAGTATTCCCTTTGGAGATGACTCTGAGATCAGGGCTTCTTTCTGCTGACAGGTAAAGGGGACTGTGTGTCTCTCAGGGTCTGACCTTCCCATAGTGATACAGAAGGGAAGAAGAACAAGGCAAATTGAGAACTTAACATCACCCAAACAGTAATTAATCATGTTCTTTAGTTGTATTAAGTAATCCTCAGTAACTTAAAAAGAAAGAACATTTGAAGTCTTTTTTTTTTTGTTGTTTTCTCATACCATTTTCTGACAGCATTGACTTACAGGCAGTACTGAGACGTGTCCATTTCTTTATTCATTCATTCATTTTATATTTGCTAAGCACTAACCAGGTGCTCAGTGTTTGGGCTGTGAAAATGAAGGGATAGAGGTTCTTCCTTATGATGCAGTGGGGAAGCAAATTGAGAAGAGGGATGATTTTAATATAAAATAGTACCTTTATTTCATTTTGTTTCATGTGAAGATATGCCTACTTGATTTTTTCCCCCAATTTTTACATCTCCTAACCAGAGAGAAAAGAAAATGGCCCATTGAGCCCAATCCAGATAAAACCTAGACAAAACTGTGATAAATTTAAGTTGCATTCCCCTCTGCTATGCCCAGAGGACTAGAGTCACTGGGACAGTTTGAGCCATTAGGTCATTTCTGTGATTGGGGTGGAGACAGAGAAGTTACCAAAGACACAGGAGAAAGAGTGTTAGGAGATGCTTTTTCCGGGAAATAACTGTGTGATTATTTTGGTTTAGTGGCCAAGTCATGTCCAACTCTTGTGACCCCGTGGACTGCAGCCCGCCAGGTTCCCCTGCCCATGGAATTCTCCAGGCAAGAATATTGGACTGGGTTGCCATTTCCTTCTCCAGGGGATGTTTTCCAATCCAGGGATTGAACCCAGGTCTCCAACATTGCAGGCCAATTCTTTACAGACGGCACCTGCAGAGAAACCCAATATACCTCTGCATTTGAACTCAGAGTCTGACAGCTAGATCAAAGATACAAATTTTAAGTTGTGTTTGGCTGAAAATTGGGTGACCATAAACATACCCAGTCACAAATAGCAATGTTAGATTCTCTACAAGGAACAGTATTTGGTGTCTGGCAGGCACTAAAATTAACTTATAAAGTAAAATGCAATTTAAAAAAAAATAAAAATGACTTCCACCTCTGGGAAGATGCAATAGACATAATTCTTATTCCTCTCATTAAGTACAACGAAAGTCCTGTAATTACACCTAAAACAAATATAAGAAGATAAAACAGACCATCCAGGGATCTTAAGGTTTGAGGAGCTACACATCAATGAATTCCTGAGTTTTCTTTTTGCCTCATCTGTATCTGACATGGAGGTAGAGAAGACAGCAATTGGACATACAGAGGCAAACAAATAAGTAAATAAACCTTGCCCTAAGTATCACCCCCCTCTACAAAAATTAGCTCAAAATGAATCATGGCCGTAAATGTAAAATAGAAAACTTTAAGAATGAAAACATAGGAGAAAACCTTTAGGGTCCAGAGCTAGGCAAATAGTTTTCTGGAAGGAAAAATGGCGGCAAGGGTGAAGAGCTAACTTATTGAAAATAATAAAGAATTTTGAATTTTCAGAGGAATCCCATGAGGGAAGCAGCAAAAAGACAAGGAAATGAAGAAAACAGGGAGAAGCAGAAGGCCAGAAGCTTATTGTAAGAGCCTCTCAAAAGGAAATAAGGCCAGAGAGGAATTCCACATGGATGAAGCAACTGAGGAACTGTTATAAAAAAGGGTATCTAATAAACAATTTTAGTTATCATATAACAACACTTCATTTCACCCAGACACTTGATAATAATTTTTTGTTAGTGTTCCTTTGGAGGTCTAAAGGAGAAATGGTCCCATTCCTTATTTGGGATGATGGATGGCAGAGAAAAGAACTTCCTAAAGTGAGACTTCAATGAGGAGAAGGGTGTGGTAAAAATAGAAAATTGGAATTAGAGGTGATCAGGAAAATAAATCCCCGTAGTTTTACAGAAAATTTGAAGTTCCTGGTTATCAGACACATAGTACATAAGATAAGTATTAAAGCTCCAACCTCCATCCCTACCATTTTATAAAAATTGTTAATGAAAAAACATCCCAGAAGACTGATGGGGGGTGGGGGGCAGTGGATTTCCTAGTGACAGACAGGTTACAGAGTTAGTATGAAACCTGAGTTACAAACTCATATGCTTAATTTAATGAGTAACTGTTGTTGTTGTTTAGTCACTAAGTTGTGTCTGATTCTTTTGTGACCTCAAAGACTATAGCTTGCCAGGCTCCTCTGTCCATGCAATTTCCCAGGCAAGAGTACTGGAGTGGGTTCCCATGCCCCCCTCCAACCCAGGGATCAAACCCACATCTCCTGCATTCGCAGGCAGACTATTTACCACTGAGTCACCAGGGGAGGCCCAACATCAGTAATAGCATTGGTCAAATCCTTTAGCATTTATAAGGACGCTCATGTGCCAAGTAGTAAGCTATGAACTTTCAGCTCTAAGACCACTGTTCTACACTCTTCTTTGTGATGCAGAAACTGGAATTGCGCACACCACCTTCATCCTTTACCAGCTGGCTGCCTGCTGGGTTTCATCGATAGGAGACCTTAGGAAACTGGAAAACACGAGCAACAGAGAGAGGACGTGCCCTTTTGCACATGCTTATGCTTCCTGCCAGCCAAGGCTCTCCCTCTTGGTAGTGGGAATCTGTCCCTAGTCTCCAGCTTTTTTTTCCCCCCAGTAACCTCAGAACCAACTTCATCATGTCAAAGACAATAGAACTAACTAGATTGCAGCCCTTCTCAGAAGTCTAGTCCCAATGGTTCTTGGTTTCTTCCTCAAGCATCTAAGGTCTGTTAATGCCCATCTCTTTGCATTGTTGCCCCATCCTAAGAGATGGTAGGTGTTTCCTGCAAAACTATCTCGGTGTTAGCTCAACATTCCCTTTTCACCTTTTCTGTTCCATAACACATTCTAAGCCAAACTCTTGAAATACTATATATGCTTTCCTTTTTCCCTGGCCAGTCCCTGATACTATACTAATATAAATTATATTTATAAATGGAATACTTTTATGAGCAGATGTACAAACGAAATACCTCACTTCCTTTGAGATTGAGATGGACAGCATGCAGACCTCAGAAAGCAATTAGCTTTGTCTGGGAGTGCCACTTTAAATTAATCATCTTTTATGATACTATGGAAATTATATTTTCCCAAAGAATGGATTTAATAGGGACAGTTTTGTCTCTGGGTATGAAATAACAGTATTGGGTAGTTTTCCCACCAGGTTACATAGGAGGTTAACACCAAATCAATTA
This sequence comes from Antilocapra americana, assembly GCA_007570785.1. Lineage (NCBI taxonomy): Eukaryota > Metazoa > Chordata > Mammalia > Artiodactyla > Antilocapridae > Antilocapra > Antilocapra americana. The sequence continues at coordinate 17,298,791 of ML661325.1, read as the reverse complement.
TTTGTCTTCTAATCCAATCTGTTATAATAACATGGAAGAAATTATTTCACTAACAAATTTACAATGGTCATAGCAAATGGGATGAGGGTTGAGGTTTCAAGTTTTTCTGAAAAGGTACTTGTACAGGTAATAAATAGGCACTTAGCATCCATGGATCTCCCCCTCAGTTACTGCAGTGTTTGTTCCAAGCACAAAGGCAGGTTGCATGTAACTGAGATGCATATTCAGATTTTGGTTTAATCTGAGACACCTCTACATACACACACTGGATATACTCAAGTGCCTCACTGGGTGGCCTAGGAGAATCATAGATTAATTCTTGGAGTTGTTGAAAGGTAACTGGCTTACTTAAGAGTGAATTTAAATGAGCATCAGAGAAACCTTGGGTAAGGAAGGTCTTTCAGATAATACTCCCTGAATTGAAAAACGCCAATCTTGACAGGACTTCATTTCCTGCCACTGGTGTATTAGCTTAAGGCTAAATGGAAATTTGGAGAAAAAAAAAAAGCAAATTTATTGCTTTACATAAACTGAAAACTCCAGGGTTAGTTTTTCTCTAAGTATAGCTTGATTCAGGGCTCAAATAATGTTAAATGGATTTGTCTCTTGACTCTGCTTCAGAACTGGTTTAGTTCTCAGTTCTGCACAGAATATTAGGATGCTCCACATTTATGTCATCTCATCCCTGTTCAGCGGTTGGGAGAGTCTGCTTTTCTGAGCACTCAAACAGAAGTCCTCAAGTTCTTGGCTCTGCGGGACCTGCCTTGGGACATGAGCCCATCTCGAAACCATATGATGGCAAGGAGGACAGAATAAGGTGACAAGATAGTCTGGACCACATGTTGCATTCTTGTGTCCTGTGCATGAAATCAACTTTATCTCAAAGCTGACATGGAACTTGGAAAGAAGTAGCTTTCCCAAGGGAAAATGAAGGTATCAGTGCCACAAAAAGATGGAGAGGATTTGAGGCCACATACTCCACTATGTTTTTCTCCTATTACAAAGTCACACAGAAGTACCTCTCCTGAGTACCTTTTTATCCAGCAACTGCCTGAATAATCAGGATCTTGAGTTAGCTTCTTTCTTCTTGCAGTCATAGAGAGTTCATTTTTATTCTGTGGTGAGCCTCCATAGGTAATGTTTTGAGTTGTGTGTCGCAGGCTGTCCTATTGCCTTCTTAAGGGCATTGATGAGACTCTTGAGGAAATATAATTTAGCTGACCTTAGGTGTGTTCTCTGATTGCAACCTCGATGGCTTGACTCGAAATTTTTTTATTAAATTGTTTATTTTAATTGGAGGTTAATTACAATATTGAGTGGTTTTTGCCATACATTTACATGAATCAGCCATGGGTGTACTTGTGTTCCCTATCCTGAACCGCCCTCCCACCGCCCTCCCCATCCCATCCCTCAGGGTCATCCCAGTGCACCAGCCCTGAGCACTTGCTTCATGCATTGAACCTGGACTGGAGATCTGCTTCACATATGATAATACACATGTTTCAATGATATTCTCTCAAGTCATCTCACCCTTGCCTTCTCCAACAGAATACAAAAGACTGTTCTTTACATCTTTGTCTTTTTTGCTGTCTCACATATAGGTAATCATTACCATCTTTCTAAATTCCATATATATGCATTATTATAGTGTATTGGTGTTTTTCTTTCTGGCTTACTTCACTTTGTATAATAGACCCCAGTTTCATCTACCTCATTAGAACTGATTCAAATTCATTCTTTTTATTGGCTGAGTAATATTCCGTTGTGTATATGTACCACCAATTTCTTATCCATTCATCTGCCGATGGACATCTAGCTTGCTTCCATGTCCTGGCTATTGTAAACAGTGCCGTGATGAACATTGGGGTACACATGTCTCTTTCAATTCTGGTTTCCTCGGTGTGTATGGCTAGCAGTGGGATTGCTGGGTCATATAGCAGTTCTCTTTCCAGTTTTTAAAGGAATCTCCACATTGTTCTCCATAGTGGCTGTACTAGTTTATATTCCCACCAACAGTGTAATAGAGTTCCCTTTTCTCCACACCCACTCCAGCATTTATTGCTTGTAGACTTTTTGATAGCAGCCATTCTGATTGGTGTGAAATGGTACCTCATTGTGGTTTTCATTTTCATTTCTCTGATCATGAGCGATGTTGAGCATCGTTTCATGTGTTTGGTAGCCATCTGTATGTCTTCTTTGGAGAAATGTCTGTTTAGTTCTTTGGACCATTTTTTGACTGGGTTGTTTACTTTTCTGGAATTGAGCTGCAGGAGTTGCTTGTATATTTTTGAGATTAATTGTTTGTCCATTGCTTCATTTGCTATTATTTTCTCCCATTCTGAAAGCTGTCTTTTCACCTTGCTTACAGTTTCCTTCATTGTGCAGAAGATTTCAAGTTTAATTAGGTCCCATTTGCTTAATTTTTGCTTTTATTTCCATTACTCTGGTAGGGGGGTCATAGAAGATCCTGCTGTGATTTATGTTAGAGAGTGTTCTGCCTATGTTTTCCTCTAGGAGTTTGATAGTTTCTGGTCTTACATTTAGATCTTTGATCCATTTTGAGTTTATTTTTGTGTATGGTATTAGAAAGTGTTCTAGTTTCATTCTTTTACAACTGGTTGACCAGTTTTCCCAGCACCACTTGTTAAAGAGATTGCCTTTTCTCCATTGTATATTCTTGCCTCCTTTGTCAAAGATAAGGTGTCCATATGTGCATGGATTTATCTCTGGGCTTTCTATTTTGTTCCATTGATCTATATTTCTGTTTTTGTGCCAGTACCATACTGTCTTGATGACTGTAGCTTTGTATTATAGTCTGACGACAGGCAAGTTGATTCCTCTGGTTCCATTCTTCTTTCTCAAGATTGCTTTGGCTATACGAGGTTTTTTGTATTTCCATACAAATTGTGAAATTATTTGTTCTAGTTCTCTGAAAAATACAGTTTGTAGCTTGATAGGTATTGCATTGAATCTTAAGTTTGCTTTGGGTAGTATTCTCATTTTCACTATATTGATTCTTCCAATCCATGAACACAGTATATTTCTCCATCTATATGTGTCCTCTTTGATTTCTTTCATCAGTGTTTTATAGTTTTCTATATATAGGTCTTTTGTTTCTTTAGGTAGATTTATTTCTAAGTATTTCATTCTTTTCATTGCAATGGTGAATGAAATTGTTTCCTTAATTTCTCTTTCTGTTTTCTCATAGTTAGTGTATAGGAATGCAAGAGATTTCTGTGTGTTAATTTTATATCCTGCAAATTTACTGTATTCATTATTTAGCTCTAGTACTTTTCTGGTGGAGTCTAGTGTTTTCTATGTAGAGGATCATGTCATCTGCAAATAGTGAGAGTTTTACTTCTTTTCCAATCTGGATTCCTTTTATTTCTTTTTCTTCTCTGACTGTTGTGGCTAAAACTTCCAAAACGATGTTGAATAGTAGTGGCGAGAGTAGGCACCCTTGTCTTGTTCCTGATTTTAGGGGAAATGCTTTCAATTTTTCAATATTGAGGATAATGTTTGCTGTGTTTTTTTTTTTTATCATATATGGCTTTTATTATGTTGAGGTATGATCCTTCTTTTCCTGCTTTCTGGAGGGTTTTTATAATAAATGGATTCAACATTTGTTAGCCATCTGTATGTCTTCTTTGGAGAAATGTCTGTTTAGTTCTTTGGCCCACTTTTTGATTGGGTCATTTATTTTTCTGGAATGGAGCTGCCGGAGTTGCTTCTGTATTTTTACAATTCTTTGTCCGATTCCCTCCCCGGGACGGGTCTCTGTCCCTAACTCTTTTGCCTCTCTTTTTATCTTTTATATTTGTCATGCCTCATTTTCAAGACAATAGGCTGCCTTTCTGGGTACCTGGTATCCTTCATCAGCATTCAGAAGTTGTTTTGTGGAACTTGCTCAGCGTTCAAATGATCTTTTGATGAATTTTGGGGGGAGGAAGGGGCCTCCCTGTCCTATTCCTCTGCTGTCTTAGGACCACTTGTTATCCTTTGACTCCAAATTAAGAAAACAATAATGCAATAAGATGGCCTGTCCCTATGTGCCCTAGCTGCTGATTTCAGAATTAGAAATGTCCAGTTTATAAGATATGAATAACCCAGACAGATTGAAGCATAAGCTTCAGCAGTCTGAAAGGTGCAGTGCGATGATTCAGACAGTTTTTGCTATACAGCGGACAACTAGCTATAGCTCTGCTTACACAGAAGGAAAGGGAGAGGAAGAGGAAGATGGCTGAAAATGGGATCTAAATGCTTATATAACACGTGGGAAACCCGGTTGTAGGGAAACTAGTCACTTGGACTTTTCACAGCAAGATAATAATACCAGGATCCAAGAGAGATGCGTCTTACTGTTCTGGGCCACAACTCACTGAAGAAACTAAAGGTAGCAGAGGGTAGGTTTGATGAGATGGTAGGAGCCCATAGCAACAGCCTGTCTGTTCTGGTCAAGTACCTCAGTGAGCTGGGCCTCCCAACCCAGACAAAGTAGAAACTCCTTGCACAAATCTCTTTCTAAGATGCCTTGGGAAGTCCACATTCCAAGTTTGTTCCTTTCTTCTGGCGGTGTCAAACTCTGTATCCAAGAGAGTTCAACCACTGTCATCCAGCCTGATTCTCTTTCTCAGAAAATATTCCCTGTTCATGGTCATAGCTGATACACCCAGTGCGGACATTGGATCCCAACCTAGGAACCTGGAATTGGGACCTGGGAATGGGGAAAGTGAGCGATTTGGCCTTGGGGAGCTGAGCTTAAAGGTCTCCTCCTTGTCCAGATTTTTTGGATGGTCTAGTTGTATGATAAGGCACAGCACTCACATTTTCCCCCACCACTCCCTCTCCCACCACCTCTGCACATTATCCAAATGCCCCTCCTTTTCTTTCTTACTTACCTGCCTCTTTTGCTTACAGAAAATGGAGGTGTTGCTTCTTTAATCAGAGAACACATAAACACTTCAATTTTGCTCTCACTCAAGTGTTAAAAACACAACATAGCAAGAATTAGAGATGTGTGCCATGTATTAGCTAACAAAAAGGTTACAGACATCAAAAGTCCTTCATACACTTGTTACTTTAACACATGCATTCCCTCTGAATCATCAAAGCTAACAAAAGAGACTGATACCATGAGTGATCCAAATAGAATTCTGGTTTGGCTTTGAAAATTGTACTGTTCTGACATTTGAATACTGGAGTGCCTGGAGTTCAGAGAATTCACAGCATGGAAGCAACCATATGGCACCTAGTGGCCAGTGGTCTCCAAAAAAACAAGTGATATCTCAATCCCACCTCCTGCTAAATGCCTCTTTGCTCTGGATCCCCTGCCAGTGATGAGCAGACATGCCTTCCACCCAACTACATAGCACCAGCCGACATGGAACTAGCTACACCCTCTCATCTTAGATGGTGCTCTTTCTCCTCATACTTTAAGATGGACAGCAGATATAACAGAAAGAGAAAACCCAAACCACCTTCTATTTTTCCTCCTTCTTTTCCCCTTTTCCCTAGTAGAACACATTAAATTCTCTTTGGGAGGACAGAGTTCAAGGATGCTTAGAATATTACTCCTGTCTTTAAAGACTTTGTTAGGCTTACTATCCATTGGATGGTTTAAGAATGAAAATTATACCACACAGCACAGGGAACTATGGTCAACATCTTGTAATAATCTATAAAGGAAAATAATTGCAAAAATAATATATGTATCTACCAATGGCTAAATCACCTTGTTGTGCACTTAAAACATCATAAGTCAACTGTATTTCAGTAAAATATGTATATTAAGAACAAATAAAATAAAAATACATATATAAAACAAGAAAATTAAACTATACCTAAAATAATTTTCTGAATGGTCATTTAAAATGATAATTCAAATGATTATTTGAAAAAGTAGCTTGTCCAAGGCTGCAGAGCACAGTAAAGGAGTAGCAAAAAGTGGTATGTGTGCTAATGTGCTCAGTTGCTCAGTCGTGTCTGACGCTTTGAGACCCTAAGGACTGAAGCCTGCCAGGCTCCCCTGTCTATGGAATTTTCTAGGCAAGAATACTTGAGTGGGTTGCCATTCTCTACTCCAGGGGATCTTCTCAACCCAGGCATCAAACCCCAGTCTTGTGCTTCCTGTATTGGCAAGAGGGTTCTTTACCAGTATTATCACCTAGGAAGTCCCATGGAGAGAATGAGATCACCTAAAATTCAACTCCCATTATGGCTGGTTTAAATAATTACATTTTTTTTCTTTAATTGTTTTTGCCATACATTGTCATGATATCACCATGGGTTTACATATGCTTCCCCTCTGGAACCCCCCCTCCCTCTTCCCTCCCCCCCGGGAAATCTCGCTGCACCAGCCCCGAGCATCAATCCTGGGCTGGCGATTGATTAGACATATGAAAATTAACATGCTTCAATGCCCTTCTCCCATATCATCCCACCCTTACCCTCATCCACAAAGTCCACGAGTCTATTCTATACATCTGCGTTCCTTTTGCTGTCTCGTATGTTGGGTTCTCGTTACCGTCTTTCTAAATTCCATATATATGCGTTAATATACTGTATTGTTGTTTTTCCTTCTGGCTTACTTCACTCTGGATAATGGGCTCCAGTTTCGTCCATCTGAGTAGAATTGCTTCAAATGAATTTTTTTTTAATGCTGAGTAATATTCCATTGTGTATATGTACCACAGCTTTCTTATCCATTCGTCAGTTGATGGGCATCTAGGTTGCTTCCATGTCCTGGCTATTGTAAACAATGCAGCGATGAACATTGGGGTACACGTGGCTCTTTCAATTCTGGTTTCCTCGGTGTATATGCCCAGCAGTGGGATTGCTGGGTCATATGGCAGGTCTATTTGCAGCTTTTTAAGGAACCTCCACACTGTTTTCCATAGTGGCTATACTAGTTTGCATTCCCACCAACAGTGTAAGAGGGTTCCCTTTTCTCCACATCCTCTCCAGCATTTATTGCTTGTAGACTTTTGGATGGCAGCCATTCTGACTGGTGTAAAGTGGTACCTCATTGTAGTTTTGATTTGCATTTCTCTGATAATGAGTGATGTTGAGCATCTTTTCATGTGTTTGTTAGCCATTTTTATATCTTCTTTGGAGAAATGTCTGTTAAGTTCTTTGGCCCACTTTTTAATTGGGTTGTTTATTTTTCTAGAATGGAGCTGCAGGAAATACAAAAAACCTCGTATAGTCAAAGCAATCTTGAGAAAGAAGAATGGAACGGGTGGAATCAACCTACCCGACTTTAGCCTATACTACAAATCCACAGTCATTAAGACAGTATGGTACTGGCACAAAGACAGAAACATAGATCAGTGGAACAGAATAGAAAGCCCAGAGATAAATCCACGCATTTATGGACACCTTATCTTTGACAAAGGAGGCAAGAATATACAATGGAGAAAAGACAACCTCTTTAACAAGTGGTGCTGGGAAAACTGGACAGCCACTTGTAAAAGAATGAAACTAGATCACTTTCTAACACCATACACAAAGATAAACTCAAAATGGATCAAAGATCTAAGCATAAGACCAGAAACTATAAAACTCCTAGAGGATAACATAGGCAAAACACTCTGTGCCATAACCCAAAGCAGGATACTCCATGACCCACCTCCCAGAATATTGCAAATAAAAACACGAATAAACAAATGGGACCTAATTAAAATTAAAAGCTTTTGCACAACAAAGGAAACTATAAGCAAGGTGAAAAGACAGCCTTCAGAATGGGAGAAAATAATAGCCAATAAACAAGAGACAAACAATTAATCTCAAAAATATATAAATAATTACATTTTATCCACACAAAGGAAGTAAGGCCTTTAAAAGATTGAGATAAACTTATGTATATGAAAATACGCCCAGGTTGTATTGCTAAAAGAGGCTACAATATAGAGTGTACCTGGCATTATGTCTTTAATTAACTAAGTACCAAATTTTTGTACCAGTGTAGAAAAAAATTGGAAAAAAGCTTATCACACTATTAATAATGGTTGCCTCTACAGGAAGAATTGGATAAGTAGGGATGAAGACCTTTTACTCTTTATCTTATAGCATTCAGGTGGAGCAAAGAAATGAGCAATATTTTTCGTTACTTTTTTTATTTTCATGTTAGTAAATTGAGTGTTTTTCCAACTCTCTGTGGTCCTATTCTCTAAAAAAAAATTTAAAGCAAATTTATCTAAACACCTTTTCCTCACTTCTAACTTTATAACATTGATAGTGTTTTAATGAACTGGAGAAGTCTTTTATATTCTTGTGTGTTTTGTTTCTTTGATTAATATTTTTGCTCATTTAAAAATTTTTTAGATAGTTTGTCTTGCTGACATTTACTTTTAAGTGTTTATTTTAAATTATGTTAATTTGTATTAAATTTAATTAGATCTAAATACACTTAATGTTGTCAAGTTAAAAGAACTCTGTATCACGGGGGAGACAGGATTCAAAAGAGCTTTCAAACCTGTAACTTATTTGATCAGATGAAGTGACACTATAATAGCTTTCATTTCATAAAAATTAGTCTTCAATTGTAGACTGCAGACTGCACATGTGCTCAGTCATGTCCGACTCTTTGTGACCATGGACTGTAGCCCTCCAGGCTCCTCTGTCCATGGGGTTCTCCAGGCAAGAATACTGGAGTGGGTGCCATTTCCTTCTCCAGGGGCTCTTCCCAACTCACGGATGGAACCCTTATCCTCCAAGTTTCCTGCAGTTGCAGGCAGGCTCTTTACCTCTGAGCCACTGAGGAAGCAGTCTTCAAAAGAATTGATTTAAATTACTTTTAAAAGTTAACACAATTTTTGGAGCAATTTTAGGTTCATAGCAAAATTGAGGGGAAGGTATAGAGATACTCTGTATACACCCTGTAGAACTGATTTTTTTTTAAGTAAACTAGTTTTTATCAAAATGACTTTACCAAAAGTACAACATTTAAAAGTAAAACAAAAAAGTGCTACCACTACCACTAATTAAAACTTATTGAAAACTTATTTGCCAGGTATAATTTGAGTATATCACATGTATTAACTCATTTAAACCCCATTACAAAACTATGATAGCTCCTCTTACAATCCTCATATTGCAGCTCAAAAAGGCAGCATAGATAAGTTAAATAACTTGCCCAAGAATACACAGCACAACACAGGAGCAATGGAGAGTAAAGGACAGATGAGCTCATTGGTAGATTTATGAACCAGGAACTATTAGAAACTAAGGAAGGGGGAGACTGACTACCTCAGGAAAACTAGGAAGGCTTCTAACATTGGATGCAGTGTTGTATATACCATATGAGCAATACTGTTAAGGCATTGAAACATGTAAATTATCATATGTGAAATGAATCGCCAGCCCAGGTTTGATGCATGATACAGGGTGCACAGGGCTGGTGCACTGGGATGACCCAGAGGGATGGAATCGGGAGGGAGGTGGGAGCGGGGTTCTGGAAGGGGAACACATGTATACCCATGGTGGATTCATGTCAATGTATGGCAAAACCAACACAATAATATAAAGAAAAAAGTCTTTCTTGAATTTGTTACAATAAAAAAAAAAAGAACAGAGCAAATAAATTAGCTATTTAGGCAAAGGAAGCAATTCCATTTAAAGAACTCCAGTGGAAGAAGACTGGTCATACTGTAAGCAGCTCATTTTCAGATAAAAACTAAAATACAGTATTATGGGTACTTTGGAAAAGAAAAAAAAATTGATAGTCTAACAACCTCAAAACAAAAGTGACTCTCAACTTATATTTCTCAAGCCTATATTGGAAGACTAACTCTGTGAGTGCTCTCTTCTAGGTGCTGGTAGGTAAAATAGGGAGTTGAGAATATTACAATAAGTATATTGTCTATTCATATCCAAGTTTCATTTTTAGGGGGAAGTCTCTTTCTGAGTAATAACCACCTCTAGTTGTTCTTTATAAGTCTCCTTGGCTAGATAGAAAATACACAGGAGAACAGCTGGGCCAGTACGGCCGAGATTTGTCTGCACTCTATCATTCAGATGTGTGTGCACATGTCATCGTGTTATTTATCTCATTTCTTCTGAGCAAACTCTCAGCACTGTGGGAACCACTTCCTCCACTGATGATACCACTATTGATATTCTAGAATTGATTAAAGTAGGCCAGGAAGGGCTCCCAGGGGATACAGATGAAACTGTGTAAATGCAGCCTGCTTGTTAGAGTTGTAGCTCATCAGTGGAATCAGCCCTGGCATTGATGGATGACTGCTTTGTTATAGACTGGCTGGTTGGCCCGATGAGGAAGCCCACCCTTTGTTCGTCACCATGTAAAAAAGCCCCACTCTTCAGTGGCACCAGCCGAGGCTGTCATCTGCCAGATCAGTTTGCATCTCCTAATTCTCATTTAGACTGATCTACAATAAGTTAGCAACTGTCTTGTGTACTTGGGTTTCACTACATGATTTCAGTGGCTAAACTTGCTATTCTTGGGGACTGAGGATGCAGGGAAAATAATAGCATTTTATTTATTTAGAATTAAGTTGGACAATTCTTCGGAGATGGTTTAGGTTAATTAGTCTTCTGATTTCACAGATGAAGGTCAGAAAGGAGACCTGAATTTCCTGAGGTCACACAGCTGGCTGTGAACTGAGCTGGCACTAGTCAGATGATTTCTTTGCTTCAAGGCCAGCACATTCCCACTAAATTTTAACTGATAATAATCTAGTAACATTTTGTGATTTTTAAAAAATTGTTAGGGGATGCAGTAACTTTTTCGAAACTTCAATCAGGAACATTGGTTTGGGACTTTTGAAACACGCAGGAGAGAAATTAGGCCGAGGAACTCGAGGATGGAAATATGAGGTTGGCATCATGACAGCAAAAGGGGCGAGTAGAGATTCTTTCATTGTTTGGATCTGTCTACTAATATCCACGGACAGAGAACTCTGTATAAGAAGTAAAGTGTAGGTCATAGCTCAACAAAGTGGCCCCTCTCTATGCCGTGTTAAGCACATATGAGTAGGGTCTGAATTGGAGAGGTGTGGGGCATTCTGACATGAATTCTTCTCTTCTGCTCCTTGTAAAGCCTAACACAATTACTATTCTGTCCATAAAATCATCCTCTTCACAGGACGGCAAATATCCATATTTAAAGAAATAAGTGTATGTCAAATAAATGGAAAATCCTTCCAGGTCAATCCAGAGAGATGAATGCATTAAACTTTGCTTCAACACTAGTGATAGAAAGTGGATTACTTATAGAGACAGCCTATCCCACAACTGGATAACTTAACAGGAAGAACTGCGACCTTCCTTAATGCTGTCATCTGCTTACAGTGACATCCACCCACTGGTTCCCTCATGGGATGTAAGACTACCCTGAGGGACTCATAGACTAATAAACTCTGTCTTTGGTTCCCCTTGCCCTGTAACTAGCCAAGATCATCTCTGCTTGGTGCCTTCTCTGGATGTCTTTGTAAACAAATATTTACTGTACAAATGTCCTATGCCTAGATTGTGCTAAAAGCTAGCCAGATAAGGAGTCTCTTTGTCAGTTCATAACACAGATATTTAGAAAAATAATCAGAGTGGAACACAACAGGGATGAACATCACACAATGGAAACAGAGGAATGAACAAATACACCTAGTATCTGGTGCATGGTAGCTGCTTAGTAAGTATTTGTATTAAAAAAAAATAAGTTCCTGATCTTAACATTGAGGCGAGGGTAATTAGAGACACTTTGGGAGTGAGTTGACATTTGAATTAAGCTTATGAAAGCTAAACACTTTCGGACTTTACCACTTAAGAGGTACCGATCTGAACTCAATAGTGCATTGAGATATTGGACACAGCACAGTCAGGTATGGTGAATTGTCACGGCAGGAATTTCACCCCCTTCTTCTGGCTTGCAAGTGTTCCCAGCGAGAGAGATGAACCGCCAGCAAGAGCAGGCCCTCCGGGTTTTCCTCGGTTCAGGACTTCACGGTCCCTACAACCTTAGCACAGTCCCGTCAGTCCATTCTTCTCCAGGCTTGCTAAGGAAGTGGAAAAGCTTCAACTTTCCTCCCCTGAGCTGTGGCTCCGGGCCACGAGTGGACTGGCAGCTGCTGCAAGTTGCTGAATGGGCTCACTGACAAACAGACTTGGCGCTGACACCCACGCGGGCTGGTCCGCGCCTCGCGTACCACAGGCAGCAACCACCCTGCCGCCGACCCTGGTGTGAGGCGGCAGCCCAGGGGCACTCCGAAGCCTGTGATTGGCTGAAGCTGGCGAGGGTGGCGCGGGTGCTGCCGGGAGAGGCGGAGATGCAGAGGCGCGGTCCACGTGTGCACGCCAGCGTCTGTGGCGCGGGTGCTGCCGGGAGAGGCGGAGGGGTGCAGGCGTGGTCCACGAGAGCTTGTTGGAGTCTGGTACTCATTCCAGTTTCTTCCTGGAACTGCGCTGCGGATGCTCGCCTCCGGGCCAGCATCCCCAGATGAGGCTTCCAAAAGAACTTCTTTCCACTCCACTGTCTCCCCGGTCTGCTTAATGCACGTACTGGCCAAGGCGTGCAGCGCAGGCCTCAGGGAAAGCTGACGTTGCGTGGAGGCCCCGACCCAGAAGAAACTGGGGGGCCTGGCGGTGGGGCGGCTTCAGGGACAGTCTCAAATGCAGCAGCAGGTTCATCAGAGAGTTCCTGAGATGGCGGTGGAGCCCGGCTCTGCAAACCCATATGGACTTCCACAACAGCCTGGTGGGTATGAAGGTAGGTGGCGCCGGGTGGAGGACGCAGGGGAAGGGAAGATGGCATGGGGCTCAGGGCTGGTCACAGGGGCGGGAGAGAGGGGCTTCGGTGGCTGAGAGGGCTATTGGGGAGGGTGAGAAGCGGCTGGTGAGGGGAAGAGGGCAAGAAGGGGAATCTTTTCCTCTGTGGCTCAGTTTTAGCCATATGGTGCAGCCAGGGCCCTTGTATCTTGCTTTGGCAGAGGGGAAGAAAACAAAAAACATCCAAATGGGTGAGCCCTGAAGTAGCCCAAAGTACTGATCCATAGGTTGTTATAAAGCATTTGGCCCTTCTTCCCTACACACTTTCTATAACCACAGGTTAAAAATAAGATCCTGAGGAGACCACTGGGAGACAAGAAAGACAAATGTAAAACCTTAGTATAGTGGATAACACTGTTATAAGGTAATTGAAATTTGGTGAGAGAGTAGAATTTAAATTTCCTTGCCAAAAAGAAAAGTTAAATATGCGAGGTGATGGATGTGTTAATTAAGTCAATGGGGAAATTCTTTCAGGATATACCTATATATCAGATCGTCACATTATACACTTTCAATAGTATAATTCTGTCAGCTGCACCTCAGTAAAGTTTGAAAGCATTTTTAGTCAGTCTTAGGATCAACAGGAAATGTTCGTTTGTCATACATGCACACATATATATGTGTACACATGTACATACATATATGCATACATGCGCATATACAGATACATTTGTATACATGAGGAGTGTGTGCATGTGTATCCTTAGCTCTTAGGGATGAAAGAAGGCCTTGAGATGCTTTATTTTATTGCTTTTGCATCTATCTGATCTTTAGTCACTCTCTGACCTGGAGAGGTGAACATGATAAGAGGTGTCAGCCACAGTTTTTGCAAAAGTTTGCTATTTCCTCTGAGGCTATGGCTTCTCACCTGCAAAACTGTGATGCAGATGCTAACTTCACTGCGTCATCAGGAGAATTAAAAGAGATGTGAGCTGTGCAGTGGTTTGCTCAAAGCAGGTGCTTAATTAATGGTAGCAGTTTATTAGTGCTATCATCAAATGTATCTGTAGCACCAAGTGGCCTCTTTTCTGTTACAACACTAGAATTGTTGGTTTGCATGAGAAATATTATTGGTGGTTTTTAAAAACTTAAGGCTTTAGGCTGCCGAAAAGCCACCATCACAAACCTCGTGCACGCACACACACACAAATTTAATTGATTTTTATGTATTGGAGCAAGATTCAAATATCTTTTATTCTCTTTGCTTGTTAAGATTCCCCCACTAATAAGTTAAGAGCAAAATAAATGAGATTATATTTATTTTGAGAAAAAGAGAAAAGAGATTATTTCTAATGCAAGTATCAGAATCTCAAGATTTTAAAAGTACCTTGTTTCCTGTATACTCTGGAAAATAGAAAAAAGGACAATCCTCTGATGAATGAATCTCATTTTCTAGGGTTTCAACTTAGCTACAACATTTGAGAGTGCCAACCTCTCCTTCTCTTTCATCCTCAAAGGCAATAATAAGAGTACTAATATTCATAATATAGCAAATATTACTACTTCCACCTCCCTAGCCTAGGACTACCATGTTTAAACATCATGTAAGATTAGTCACTGTTGTTTTGTTATTTATTTATGTTGTCTGGGAGGGGAACAGTTATAGTAGTGATCAGTTGTTATCATATGCATGTCAAAGTCAAAATTAGTCAACTAGTCTCATAGTAGTCATGACTTTTCCTCCCGTATCTTTTTTCCTCCTATCCCTACTTTCATCCCCCCTTTCTCCCTTCATTGTTCTCTTCTCAGTTTCCCTTATTTTCCCTTCCCTCCTGCTGTCCCTCCCTTCTTTCCTTTCTTTTTTCTCTCCTCCTCCCTCTCTTTTCCCTCTCTTTCATTTTCTCCTTATATCCCATCCATAATCTTTGCTTCCTTCTTTTCTCTTTCTATAAACTGTGTACTGAATGTGACCACAATTCAGCCACTCTATAAGGTTATTGGGCTAACAAGATGAATAACCGCCAAATTTTCATATACCTCAAACCTTGTATTGACAATTTGCTTAGTGCTTTGTTGTGTACAGAGAGTTTTTGCTCCTTCATTCTCAGAGTGAAAGAAATCTCTATAAGGGAGACACATCTTGAGACTCAGAAAATGTGAATGATTTGAATATTTAATAAGACTATGACAAGGGAACTAAGATTTGCTTTTTATCAAAAAGGTGAAAAGATATAAATAGGGAGATTATGTGCTTGAACACTCTCCATAAAAAGGTGGATAAAAAATGGGAGAAGCAAGAAATTTCTATCATTAAAACAAACAATTGCTTCCTAGGAATTGTCCTGTACTAAAATATTTAAAATAGACTGCTTTTTCAAAAAAAGAATAATAAATATGAAATTAAGATGATCCCAGATATAATAGAATTCTCCTTTGTAGAGGGTGTGTGTTGTGGGGGTGGATGACAGATATACTTGTATATTCATTCTATTTTTGAAGCTGCACAATCTGTCTCCCTAATGCAATATAATTACCATCTAAAGTGACACACTGCATGAAGCATCTTGGCTCGGAAATGGAGTTTATTGTGTTCTGGAAATATTTACAGTCACATAAGTTAGATACTGTCATAAAACTAGTCTAAAATATTGTTTAAAATGTTTAAGACATTCTCTTTAGAACAGAGGATATAGGTGCTTTTGAGAACTGTGTGTCTGAAGTAGCAGATACCCTTTATTGTCTTGCTCCTTCCTCGTGGCTGGCAGAATTCTGACTTCCCTCAGGTTCCGCCCTGTGCTTTTGTGCTTTAGTGGTCTCAGAGACTGGGTTATCTCTTCAGTAGTTTTTATGGAAGGTGCTGCCTCAAAAATGGGATTTATCATGATGCAGTAAGCTTTCTATTACCTGAGAAAAAGAAGGATCTGCTAACCAATTTTTTAATTCAGTTATTCATACAAATATTTACTGAGGACTTACCTTGTGTAGACATGTAGTAGGGACTGAGGATACAGGAAAAAAGGCAAAAAGCATGAATAGTACAGAAAGAATGACTATGTATGTATATAAATTATAGGTACACCACCACTACTTTTTTACATAGCATCATATATATATACACACACACACATACCTACACATACACATATGATGTGTTTTAGCATTGTGTTTAAACAGAGCCTGAGAAGCATGTTTAACCTTGTCATGGCTTCAAGAACAAGATGGCTTTAGGATGAGAAATGAGAGGCCACTTTTGGGATAGCAGATAAGTATCATCCTCTTTGGAAACTCTTTCTCAATTAGTAATACTGGAAGTATGAAGTTAAAAAGAATCAAGGGATTTTATAGATTGCTCTCCCAAACAAGGTTGAATAATAACTAGATTTAGCCTTTTAACTTAAAAAAAAAAAAAGACAAAGCATAAGAAAAACAGTTCTGGAAAAGGGAATATCTGGTCGTGAAGGAGAGTGGGCCATAAGAGACTGGTTACAAATGAGATTAGCTCTATCATTGCTCAGCTTTCTATCCTGAGAGAATGTTCAGGTAAAGATATAGGGTAGAGGGAAACCCAGGGAACAGTTTCCCTGAGATGAGAAAGAAGAGCTGGGGAAGCACGGCTGATGAGAATTTGCCAAACAGAATACTGGAGAGGTTTGAGCTGTATGGAATGAAAACTGCAGAGTTCTGCAGGAGGATCCACCAGAGTATTCAACTGACTGCTAATCAGTACACACAGGTGAGAAACTCTCCAGGCCATATCACTAAGAGAATACCTAAAAAGATAATAGGAACTAGTGTCTTAACCTCTCATAGGGTTATGAAGAGTGACATCATCCAGAGTGGAAAAGCCTCATAATTCAAAGGATAGCAATTAAAGTACAATGAATGATTTTATTTAAATAACAGTAAAAGAGTAGCCCAAGATTAAACACTGCTTGGACTCCATCTAACAAACTCTAAAAGCAAAATCTGAAAGGATCCAACTATTTGAAATAACTTTAACCATGACCCAGAAAAAAACTCAAAATTATGTTTAGTAATAGAAAAGTATCTATCTCCTGACAAGGTAAAATATACAATGTCTAGTACCAGCATGCAAAAATAAACAAGGAACTGATACTCATAATTAGGATAAAAGTCAATTGGAACTGACACAGATGTAGTGCAGATAATAGATTAGTAGACAAGGACATTGAAATGGTTAATATAATTTCATTCTACAAGTTAAGGTAGCGAAAAGAATAATTGCATATCTTAAGCATGGAAATCAAACCTTTAAAAATGAAGTCTGCAATGCCCCAGAGTTAGGCATATAAGCACACTGGATGGAGATAATGGCCAATGGATATTGCATAAAATTAGTGAACTTGATTACATACCAATTGAAACTATCCAGACTGAAACGTACAGAAAAAAAGGCTGGAAAAAAGAAAATGGAATGATACATCAGCTGAAAGGGGGGCAGTTACATAAAATTAGTGTTCCTGGAGGGAATAAAATATTTTAAGAAATAATGATATAAATTTTCCAACTTTATAAAAATTATTACTTATTTAAAAAGCTAAAAAAACCCACAAGCACAAAAAACATGAGGAACTTCACCAGAGGGCATGATAATCAAATTGTTGAAAATGAATGAGAGAAAAAATCTGAGACATAGACATTACCTAAAAGATAAATTATATACAAGGAAATAGAGAAAAGGGAAGCACTAAATTTCTTGACATGAAAAAAACAAAACAAAACAGAAGCTTTAAGAAATGTAATTGAATCATTAAAGTATGGGAAGACAAGCAAAAAACTGTGAACTCAGTTTTTTACCCAATAAAAATATTTCTCAGAAACAAAAACACATTTGCGGATGAGGATAAGTAGGAAAAGCCCATTATCAGAAGACCTATGCAGTGAAGCCGTTTAAAGGAAATCCTTCAAGCAGAAGGACAGTGATATCAGATAAAAATTGTGTCTATACAAAGGATTGACTATCACTAGAAATGATAATATGTAAATATGATTATTATGTATTAAAATATATTTAACGTTTAAAGCAAAAATGATAATATATTGTGAGGCTATACCATATGCAAAAGTAAAATGTATGGCAACTATATAACTGGTTGTGAAGGAGAAAGGAAACATAGTGTTATATATTTCTTTTAAGTTGTATACTATCACTTAAATACAGGCTATGATATGTTAGTGATGTATACTGTGTACCCTAAAGCAGCCACTACAAAGACACAACAGAATTATAGCCAACAAGGAGAAGAATCTGGAATCATAAAAAATAAAATAACATAAAAATCCCACTAACCCCAGAGAGGGCGGGAACAAAGCAAAAAGAACAATTGGAATAAGTTAAACAAACATCATGGTGGTAAATTTAAAAACAAACCACATTAATAATCACATCAAATGTAAGTGTGTTAACCCCTGAATTAAAGTCAGCAGTTGACAAACTGGAGTTAAAAACAACAGAAAACAAGATTCAACTACACATTACCTCAAGATACACATTTCAGTTATAAAAACAAAAAGTTTAAAAGGAAAGTACAGGGTCGGACATATCAGACTGCCACTAATCAGAGAAAACTTGAATGACTGTAATGATATCAAATACTTCATAGTGAAGAATATTACCAAGGATGTAGGGAGTCATTTTATAATGTAATAGTAGTCATTAAATCAAATGGTACATAATAATTCTAGATGTCTATGCTAATAACAAATTTCAAAATTCTTGGCAAAAAATAAAACTAATAAAATTGCAAGGAGAAATTAAAAAAAATCTACAAATAAATTGGACATTTGAATGCTCTTCCATAAATAATTGGTAGAACAACTAGACAAATCAGTAGGGGTATAAAAATCTTGAAAAACACTATAAACCAACTTGAACTACTTGACAGGTTAAGGTCATGGAAGTGTGTGATCTGATAGAGAGCTAAAAAATAGTTGTCCTGGGGAAAAAAAATTAACAAACTTTAAGAAAACTCAGAAAAGCAGTTTAATGGGCCCAGTAATAAAATTAATGAACAGAGGAATACTTTATAAAAGACATGAAGCTATAATAAAGAACTAAATAGAAATTTTAAAGCTGAAGAGCTCAATAAATGAGATGAAGAATGCAATAGAAAGCATTGGAAATTGAGCAGACCATATGGAAAAGAGAATTAGCAAGCTCAAAAATAGAAATCTAGAGTGATTCAGGTAGAAGAGGAGAGATTTTTTCAAAATTAAAAAATTCTGTGAGAACAATCTGACTCCATCGGGAAAAGCAACATAAGGTTAATGAGTATCCCCCAAATAGAAGAAAGGGAGAAGGGAGCAGTGAGTTTATTTTAAAAAAAGAATAGCTGAGAACTTCTCAACCATGGGGAAGGAACTGGACAAACAACTCCACAAAGCTAAGAGAACATCTAATTGTCTCAATGTCAAAAGACCTTTTTCCAAAACATGTTATATTAGAACTGTCAAAAATGAATGTTAAAGAAGAAAAGTCAATGATAAACAATTTTGAAGGCAGCCAGAGGAAGAAAGACAGCAACCCACAAAGGAACACCCATCAGGCTATGATGAACAGATTTCTCAGCAGAAACTCTACAGACCAGGGGAGAGTAGAATGACATACTCAAAATATTGAAAGATTAAAAATGGTCAGCCAAGAATACTCTATCCAGCAAAGTTACAGATATGGAGGAGTAAAGGCTTTCTCAGGTAAACAAAAGCTGAGAGAATTCACCAAAACTAGACTTGCCTCTAGATAGGGAGTGGAAGGAGAAGGGGGCGACAGAGGATGAGATGGCTGGATGGCATCACCGACTTGATAGACATGAGTTTGGGTAAACTCCGGAAGTTGGTGATGAAAAGGGAGGCCTGGCATGCTGCGATTCATGGGGTCACAAAGAGTCTGACACGACTGAGCGACTGAACTGAACTGAGACTTGCCTCACAAATGTTGAGGAGAGCTTTTATACATGAAAAGAAAAGGTAAAAGTACAGAAAACTTTGAGTAAAGGTGATAAATAGAAAGTCACAACTCTATATCAGAATACATTATTAAATGTTTAATCATAACATAAAAGTTATAAAGGAAAAAACAGCAAAAATAATAGTTACTTCAAATTGATAATGAGCTCACAACGTAAGAGAGTAAGTTGAGACAACAAAAGTATTAAAGAGGTGCTCCGGCCGCTAGCTAGGCGCAGTCGCTCTGGCCCGCAGAGCAATCAACGGAGGCTCCAAATCCACCTGAAAACGGATGAAAGGGTTGGGACAAGAGGCGCAAAGAATGGCAGCAAGACAAAGATTCTGATCAAGCTGCAAAACTTTATTGAGTGCAAGGCGATTATATAGGGGGAGGAAGGGAGGGAGGGGAAAAGAAGGGAGGAGCCCTGATAGGCATATAGGGAGTACGTGTCTTGTGGGTGATTGGCCTGTCGGATATACGTTCGCCGCATGATCCCTTTGGTGATTTGCCAGCCGAATGTATGGCTGGCACGTAATCAGCGCCTTATATGGCAGCAGGCTTGCAGTGCTCCGACCGTAATGGCTCTGGCTGATCGCATCAGCCGGCTGGGCCCCAACAAAGAGGAAGAGGAAATGAATGAACCCATATAGGCAAATAAAGATAAGATGTTTTCAACAGAAAAAAATGGTCATATCATCTATGAGACACTTTACGTAAACCTAAAAGTAACCTTAAAACATAAATCTAGAGCAGAGACATAAAACATAAAAAAAGAGAAAGCTGAGAAAAATATTGTAAGAAAATCACCAAACCAAAATGACAGAAACACAGGAAAGAAATAAGATACAGTGCAACAACAGCAACAAAATCCCAAAATGACAGTGCTATGTACTTATCTATCAGTGATAACCCTAAGTAAATGGATTGATATCACCAATCAAAAGACACAGAGTGGCTGGCTGGATTAAGAAACAATACTCATCTATATGCAGATTTTAGGAGATTTAGCTCTGAAGACAAATGCAAATTCAGAGTTAGGAGATGAAAGATGATACTCCAAGAAAATGGCAGATGAAAGCTGGTGTAGCCCTACTCATATCAGACAAATAGATTTAAAGTCAAAAAAGATAACAAGACAAAGATGGACATTATATGATGGTAAAGGGAATAATTCATCAAGAAGACATGATACTAATTAATACTTGTGTACCTGACATGGGAGTTCCAGAAGTACATAAAACAGTCCGTAATAGAACTATGGGGAGAAACTGACAGCACCACAATAATAGGGGACTTTAACACCTCACTTATATCAAGACAGAAGTCAACAAAAAAATATTGACTTAAATGGAGTGTTATACTAGATGTACCTAATTGATAGGGATTCCCAGCTGGTGCAGTGGTAATCTGCCTGCCAGTGCAGGAGACTCAGGTTTGATTCCTGGGTCCAGAATATCCCCTGGAGGAAGAAATGGCAACTTACTCCAGTATTCTTGCCTGGATAATCCCTTGGACAGGGGAGCCTGGTGGGCTGCAGTCCATGGGGTTGCAGAGAGTTGGACACAATTGAGCAATTGATACATATATAGACTGTTCCATACAAATGCAGCAGCTTCTCAAGTGTGCAAGGACCATTTTCAAGGATAGCCTATATTTTGGGACATAAGTCTCAAAAAGTTTAAGAAAATTGAAACCATATTAAGTATCGTTTTTCACCAGATGGTATGAAGCTACATTTGTAAGAAGAAAGCTGGAAAAATCACAAATATGTGGAGACTAAGCAATATGCTACTGAATAATTACTGGATAAATGAAGAAATGAAATGAGAATCAAAAATATCCGAGGACAAAAGAAAATGAAAGTGCTATATAGCAGAAACTCTGGGATGAAACGAAAGTGATACTGAGAAGGAAGTTTATAGAAATACAGGCCTACCTCAAGAGGCAAAAATCTCTGAAACAATCTAACCTTACACCTAAAGGAACTAGAAAAATAAAAGCAAGCAAAGCCCAAAATCAGTAAAGGAAAAAAAAAATCAAGAGTGGAAATAAATAGAGGCTACAAAGGCAATACAGAACAGATCAGTGAAAGAAAGAGCTGTTTCTTTGAAAAGATAAGTTTGACAAAGCTTTCACTAGACTCAATAAGAAAAAAAGAAAAGGCTCATGTAAAAAGAGGAGAAATTACAATATGTAACACAGAAATACAAAGGATAATAGAATACAATGGACAGCTATATATCAACAAATTGGACAACTTAGAAGAAATGGACAAATTCTTAGAATCAAACAATCTTCTAAGACTGAAACCACTAAGAATTAGAAATGTCTGAATAGACTAATCACTATTAAGGAAATTGAAATAGAAATCAAAACCTCCCAAAAAACAAAGCCAAGGAGTAGATGGATTCACATGTGACTTCTGCTAGACATTCAAAGATAATCTAATACCCATGCTTCACAAACTCTCAAAAAATTGAAGAGGAGGGAATGCTTTATAATACATTTTATGAGACTAGAATTGTCTTGATTACA
Source organism: Antilocapra americana (assembly GCA_007570785.1). Lineage (NCBI taxonomy): Eukaryota > Metazoa > Chordata > Mammalia > Artiodactyla > Antilocapridae > Antilocapra > Antilocapra americana. Next base: position 17,276,569 of record ML661325.1, on the reverse strand, counting down.
AAACCACAGGTAACACACACAAAAAAATCGAAGACCAGAATCTCTGTCTCTTTACATAGATGCAAAAATCTTCAACAAAATAATTCAGTTCAATTCAGTCACTTAGTCATGTCTGACTCTTTGCGACCCCATGAACTGTAGCACGCCAGGCCTCCCTGTCTATCACCAACTTCCAGAGCCTACCCAAACTCATGTCCATTGAGTTGGTGATGGCATCAAACCATCTGTTGTCCCCTTCTCCTCCTGCTCTTGATCTTTCCCAGCATCAGGGTCTTTTCCAGTGAGTCAGCTCTTTGCATCAGATGGCCAAAGTATTGGAGTTTCGGCTTCAACATCAGTCCTTCCAATGAACACCCGGGACTGATCTCCTTTAGGATGGACTGGTTGGATCTCCTTGCAATCCAGGGGACTCTCAAGAGTCTTCCCCAACACCAGAGTTCAAAAGCATCAATTCTTCTGCACTCAGCTTTCTTTATAGTGCAAGTCTCACATCCATACATGAGTACTGGAAAAACCATAGTCTTGACTAGACCTTTGTTGGAATAGTGATGTCTCTGCTTTTTAATATGCTGTCTAGGTTGGTCCAAGGAGTAAGCGTCTTTTAATTTCATGGCTGCAATCACCATCTGCAGTGATTTTTGGAGCCCAGAAAATAAAGTCAGCCACTGTTTACCCATCTGTTTGCCATGAAGTGATGGGACCAGATGCCATGATTTTAGTTTTCTGAATGTTGAGCTTTAAGCCAACTTTTTCACTCTCCTCTTTCACTTTCAATTAAGAGGCTCTTTAGTTTTTCACTTTCTACCATAAAGGTGGTGTTATCGGTATATCTGAGGTTATTGATATTTCTCCCAGCAATCTTGATTCCAGCTTGTGTTTCATCCAGCCAAGTGTTACTCATGATGTACTTTGCATATAAGTTAAATAAGCAGGGTGACAATATATAGCCTTGATGTACTCCTTTTCCTCTTTGGAACCAGTGTGTTGTTCCATGTCCAGTTCTAACTGTTGCTTCCTGACCTGCATACAGGTTTCTCAAGAGGCAGGTCAAGTGGTCTGGTATGCCCATCTCTTTCAGAATTTTCCACAGTTTATTGTGATCCACACAGTCAAAGGCTTTGGCATAGTCAATAAAGCAGAAATAGGTGTTTTTCTGGAACTTTCTTTTTCGATGATCCAGCAGATGTTGGCAATTTGATCTCTGGTTCCTCTGCCTTTTCTAAAACCAGCTTGAACATATGGAAGTTCATGGTTCATGGATTGCTGAATCCTGGCTTGGAGAATTTTGAGCATTACTTTACTAGCGTGTGAGATGAGTGCAATTGTGCAGTAGTTTGAGCTTTCTTTGGCAGTTCCTTTCTTTGGGATTGGCATGAAAACTAACCTTTTCCAGTCCAACAAAATATTGGCAAACTAAATATAACAATATAATAAAAGAATCATCATGCGTGATCAAGTGAAATCTTTTCCAGGGATGGAAAGATTATTCAGTGTCTGTAAATCAATCAGTGTGATACACCACATTAACAAACTGAAGAATAAAAATTATATAACCAACTCAGTAGATGCAGAAAAAGCATTTAACATGATTAACACATATTTATGGTAAAAACTCAATAAAAATGTACCTTAATGCAATAAAAGCAATATATGAGAAACCCATAGCTAACCTTTTAGTCAGTGAGAAAAACTGAAAACGTTTCCTTTAATAAAGATCAGGAGTTAGATGAGGATGCCCATTGTTGCCACTTTTATTCAGTGTGGTATTGAAAGTTCTAGTTAGAGCATTAGGTAAGAATAAGAAATAAAAGCATCCAAATTGGAAAGGAAGAAATAAAATTCACTATTTGCAGATGGAGTAATTTTGTATACAGAGAACCCTAAAAACTACCAAAATACTAAAAGTAAACAAATTAATTTAGCATAGTTTCAGGGTAAAAAATCAGTATAGAAAAGTCTTTTTCATTTCTTTGAACTGTCAGAAATTTAGAAAATTATCCCATTTATTGTTGCGGCAAAAAGAATAAAATACCTAGGAGTAAATTTAACTAAGGATGTGAAAGATTGTACACTCAAAACTATTAAGATATTCTTGAAAGAAATTAAAGAACACCCCAAAATTGAAATATTTTCTGTGTTCATGGATTAAAGAATTAACTTTGCAAACATGTCCATATTAATGTAATATACATATTTAAGGCAATCCTTATCAAAATCCCAATGATGTTTTTTCACAAGAATAGAACAAAAAATTCTAACACCTGTATGGAACCACAAAGGCTATGAATAGCCAAAGCAATCCTGAGAAAAAGGAATAGGTCTGGAGGCATCACGCTCCCTAATTTCAAGTTAAAGTACCAAGTGTAACAATCGAAACAGCATGGTATTGGAAGAAAAGCAATGACAAACCTACAGCGTATTAAAAGCAGACACATCATTTTCCTATAAAGGTCCATATAGTCAAAGGTATGGTTTTTCCAGTAGTCATGTATGGATATGAGAGCTGAGCAGTAAAAAAGACTGAGCACTGAAGCATTGATGCCTTTGAGCTGTGGTGTTGGAGAAGACTCTTGAGAGTCTCTTGGGCAACAAAGAGATTAAACCACTCAATCCTAAAAGAAATCAATCCTCAACTTTCGTTGGAAGGACTGATGCTGAAGCTGAAGCTCCAATACTTTGGCCACGTGATGCGAAGAGTCGACTCTTTGGAAAAGACCCTGATGCTGGGAAAGATTGAAGGCGAGAGGAGAAGGGGACGAGAGAGGTGAGGTTGAATGGCATCACCAACTCAATGAACATGAGTTTGAGCAAGCTCTGGCAGATGGTGAAGGACATGAATGCCTTGTGTGCTTCAGTCCATTGAGTTGAACACAACTGAACAAAATTGTTAGAAAAAGCAGACATCGATGCCTGGCTCCCAACTGAGTCTGGCGCTCGGGTCAAATCTGACCTTCTGGACCTGAGAAGGGGCTTCATTTATGCCCCAGCAGAAGAGAGCCCTCCCTGCCTGGCAGCCCCTGAGAGACTCACAGAGGTCTCCATGGTAGCACCCTTGCTAATCCTTTTGTTGTCCTTTGCCCTGGGATCTGGTGCACAGGATGCCCAGGGTGACGAGTTTGGAGAAGATTATTGACGAAGTCCCATGTCCAAGAGGCTCCCAGCCCTGGCAGGTGGCCCTACACAAGGACAGTCAGCCCCACTGTGGAGGCATGCCATTCAGTGAGCAGTGGGTGCTCATCACTGCCCACTGCATGATGAATGAGTACCATGTGCACATGCATGGTGATCAGCTGGTGGGAGGCCAGAAGATCAAGGCCACACAGTCCTGACCACCGTCCGGGCTACTCCACACAGAGCCGTGCTAGCAACGTCATGCTGGTGAAGCTAAATGGCTGGGCCAGGCTGTCATCCAGTGTCAAGAACATCAACGTGCCTTCCCACTGGGACCCCCCACCCGCCCCGGACCACATGCACTGTTTATGGCTGGGGCACCACCACTAGCCCTGATGTGACGATTCCAGTGCACTCATGTGCACAGACGTCAAGCTCGTCTCCCCCCAAGACTTTAGGACGGTTTGTAAGGACTTGTTCTGTGCTGGCATCCTGAACTCCAGCACCTGTGGAGTGGTGTGCCTGCGACAGTGACCCTGGGAGACCACTCATGTGCAAAGGTGCCTTGTAAGGCCTGGTGTCCTGGGGAAGTTTCCCTTGTGGCCAACTCAGCAACCCAGGCGTCTATACCCAAGTCTGCAAGTAAGTTGATCAGATAAAAGAGATCACGAGAAGATACCACTAATCTCTCCCTACTCCCATCTCTCCATCCCTAAGTCTTGGAACAGGAAATTCACAGAAATAAGGAAATCGGTGACCAGCAGTTCTCCTTGACCTCATCATTCCTCAGAGACATGTCAGAACCTCAGCAGTATGTGTGTAAGCCAACAATACATGTGTAAGCCAGTCAAATCAGTAAGGACCTAAAAACCAAAACAAATACAGAAACCTCGGTGCTGGTAAGGATGTAATGAGACCAGCCCTCTCTGCCACTGAAACTGTAAATTCATATAGTTTTTATGGAAGGTGATTTGGCAATTTGAGTGAGGCATTTGTTCTCTACCTTTGACCTAGTAATTCTAGTTGTCTACTAAAAAAAAAACCAAAAAACAAAACCAAAATGTGGAGCAGAGTTTGAATTTATCACAATATTGTTTTTCATAACACAATAGTGGAAACACTGAAGGTGTCTAGAAACAGTGGATTAGTTAAGCAGTAGGCTAGTTTGAGGCAAGGATATTCTGAAGCTGGTAAGGATAGTAGTTATGCAGAGTTCTTAGTATTATCTGATTATGCTATGTGATATTAAATGAAGGAAGGAAGATACAGAAATATAATGTGTATGTGATTCTCACTATGTAAAATGAAAATATTCACAAAATAAAACCTGAAAGGACATTTACCAACCTGCATTTAAAAAAACAACAACACAAAAACAGACTTGCAAATCAATGGAATAGAATCAAAGAGCCCAGAAATAAGCCCACTTCTATAGGGACAGTTAGTTTATGACAAAAGAGCAAAGAAATACAATTGATAAAGGATATTCTCTTAATAAACGGTGTTGGGAAAACTGGACAAGCACATGCAAAAGAATGAAACTAGACTACTGTCTTAAACAGCAAATAAAATAAAATCATTTAAAGACTTTTAAGACCTAAACCCATGAAACTCCTAGAAGAAAACACAGGTACTATGCTCTTTTAACATTGATCTTAACAATATTCTTTTGAATGTTTCCTCAGGCAAAGCAAACAAAAGCAAAAATAAACAAATAGGACGACAAACTAAAAGCTTCTACACAGCAAAGAAAACCATCAACAAAATGAAAATACAACATATTGCACGGGAGAAAATATTTGCAAATCGTATATCCAATAGGGAGTTAACATCCAAAATAAACTACCCTGGTTGCTCAGATAGAAAAGCATCTGCCTGCAATGCAGGAGACCCAGGTTTGATCCACTGGGTTGATCCTCTGGCGGAGGAAATGGCTATTCCTCCCAGTTCTTCCCTGGAGAATCCCATGGACAGAGGAGTCTGGTAGGCTACAGTCCATGGGATCACAAAGAATTAGACACAACTGAGCAACACACATCCAAATATACATCCAAAATAAACATAAAGAACTTACACAACTCAACAACAATAACAAAACCAATGAAAAATGGTTAGAGGATCTTAATAGACATTTTCCCAATGAAGACTTACATAGGGCCAACAGGCATGTGAAAAAATGCTCAACACTATTCATTACAGAAATGCAACTAAACCTACAGTGAGATACCATCTCACACTCACTAGAATGATTTGTTAAAAATACAGGGAATAACACATGTTGGAAAGGGTGTGGTGAAAGGGAATGTTCATACACTGTTGATGGGAGCATAAAATAGTGCAGCCACTATGGAAAATAGTATGGAGATTCCTCAAGAAATTAAAAACAGAATTATCATGGGACCCAGCTATTCCACTTCTGGGTATTTATCCAAAGACTACAGAAATACTAATTCATATATGTGTGTGTGTGTGTGTGTGTGTGTGTGTGTGTGTGTGTGTGTGTGTATATGTATATATATATACACATATACACTCACCTGTGTGTTCATGGCAGTTACTTACAATAGCCAAGAATCAAAGTACCCATCAATGGATGAACTGACAAAGAAGATGTAGTGTAGATGAGAACATCAAAGTACATACCATCTGGGGAAAAAAAAGAGACTGTGATTAATTAAAAAAGTAAGTATGTATGCCTAGTTATTTCTTTAGTAACCGCAAAACTCAGTGAGCTCTGCTGAACATCAGTTTAATGGAATTGGGAATTCTGTTTGAAGCCTGAAGTTTCCATACAGTTGCCAATTTAGTCACTGAGGGCATGTTCACCCACGTTAAGAGAAAGTGGAATGTGGCCTGAGGTTGAATTTTGCATGCTGATGGCAGTGTCTTAAGTATAAAACCCCACTGTGAGGTCAAGATTAGAAAGATTAAGGGCACAGAGCAATTTTTCTGCTAAGAGTAAGCTCTAGACTTGTATGTCTGCTTGATAACAGGGCTTTGATCTTTCTCATTTTGTTAATCTGTAAATCCAGTCACACTCACAGTTGAGCACAGGAATCTCATACCCACTCATGAGCAAGGCATTCCTCTTGGCTGCTATAAGGCCAGGCAGAAATTCTCTCTGAGAGAATTCACGGTAAGTCTCATGACTTAGGCTTAGGGTTACAAAATGCATTTCAGTTTTAAAAGGAGAAAGGAATGGCACAATAACTATTGTTTGCAATTAAGATAGAGGTGTTAGAATCAGTAAGTCAGACATTTTCTAACTCAGTGTATTTATTAACTCTACATATTTATATGTGCATGTATGTATTAGAATTTACACCAGAAAACAGTTGTTAGCAAACTTAGCCCATTATGTTGGCTTTGTAAAGGTTTCTAGGACTGTGTGTGTGTGTGTGAGTAGAACATAAGCATAGCATTCATAATGGGACATGGAAACATACTGAACTTTCTAATCAGTCACTCAGATGATGAGATTATTCAATGAATGACATGGGGTCAACTGATAATTAAAAAATTATTACTTCAGTTCTTAAAAATCTGTTTCCCATGGATAAAAAAAATCTAAATGTTGGAAATTTGAAAAATTAATATGTCAAAGGATGCCCACAGGACAATTAAAAAAATCTTGTATTTATTGTGTTTGAATGTTGGTGGTCTTAGGTGTGGTATGCAGGGTCTCTTGTGGAGCACAGGCTCTTTGCTGTGGCGTCCAGACGTCTCTCTAGTTGTGGCATCTGGCTCTGCAGTAGGCAGGCGCAGCAGCCGTGGCGGCGGGCTTAGCTGCCCCTCCGCACATGGGACTTTAGTTAGCCGACTAAACTAAACTAAAGGATCGCTAGATGGCAGGATCAAACCCTTCACCTGCCCTGGAAAGTGGATTCCCAACCACTGGACCACCAGGGAAATCCCTGACAATTCTTAAATAGTCATGGAATAGGGAAAAAAGGTTATGAAAACTGAAAACCAGAGTGGAAATTATTGAAAATGGGGCCAACAAACTGTCCAAAAGAAAGTCAAATTAAACTATGAAATGTACAAAAGTAAATTAAATCTCTGTATGTAAAAGTTAATATTTGTAATGTGTCAAAGAACTAACCTCTTGATTCTGCTTTAAAATCTTGCAAATCAATAAGAAAGGGACCAACTTAAAAGAAGTACGAAGGGGAAAATGATTAAGAAAAGGCATTTTAGATTGAAAGAAACATAAGTAACTCATAAATAAATGAAAATGTTCTTTTTTAATCATACTAAAAGAAATGCAAAGGAAAATATCAAGAGTCTATATTTCACATATCATGAGATATGACAGTTTGATAATGCATAACTCTGGGAAGAGTGTGGGGAAATGAGCACTGTTTATGGAGGTATAAATTGAGAAACTCTTTGGAGAAAACCAACTATATCGACCAAAAGGTAAAACTGTATGTAACTGTTTAATCTAGCAATCTTAGTTTTAGAAATTTACCTAGCCATATTCACACATACACAGAGATACATGTACAAAAATAATTAGTGCAGTTTTATTTTAAAAGGCAAAAATCTGAAAATAACCTTGATCCTATCAATAGAGAGTGTTTATATAAATTACATTACAGCTGTATCACAACAAATGTGATGCAGCTATTAAAGAATGTTTATCTGGGAAGCCCCATGGACAGAGGAGCCTGTAGGGCTGCTGTCCATTAGGTTTCAGAGTTGGACATGACTTAGTGACTAAACAACAGAATTGAAGAATGAGGTATGTTGATGTGTTTCAAAATGAACAGAAGGCATCTTTGAATGAATAATGACAAAGTAGAGAAACATGTCTAAAAAAACTCCCATTTGTATAAATAGGAAGAAACTATAGACACTCACATCTATATAGTCATGGCAAAATTTTGGAAAAATATATGTGAAACAGCTAATGATATTAAACTTCTCAGAAGTAATATTGGAGCTCTAGGGTGGCAGGAAGATAAAATATTTTAAATTAATTGGCCCCTGCTACATGGCACACAGTATCGTAATTTCTCAATCAGGGATTTAACATGTTCCCCCTGCAGCAGAAGTACAGATTCTTAACCACTGGACCACCAGGGAAGTTCCTGGATCTGTCTTTATGTGTAACGTTTTGCACTGCACAGATTCTTTTTACATCTCATTTTTATAATAACATACTTTAAAAATATCACTGCACTGTTCTCTAGATCTGCATCTCCATCCCTTCCCTGCAGATAGGTTCATCAGTACCATTTTTCTAGATTCCATGTATATGCATTAATATATTTGTTTTTCTGTTTCTGACTTAATTCACTCTGTATAACAGGCTCTAGGTTCATCTACCTCATTAGAACTGACTCAAATTCATTCTTTTTTTTGTGGCTGAGTAATATTCCATTGTATGTGCACAGTGGGGCAAGGACTGAGTGGGGTAAATGGAGAAAGTAGCATTGACATATCTACACTACCATGTGTAAAACAGACAGCTGATGAGAAGTTGCTGTATAACACAGAGAGCCCAGCCTTACATGCTGTGATGACCTATAGAGGTGGGATGATGGAGAGGAGGGAGCCTCCCGAGGGAGGAGATACATGTATAGTTATGGCTGATATTCATTGCTGTACAGCAGAAACCACAACATTGTAAATCAGTTTTCCTCTGGTTAAAAAATAAAAAAAAATCATTGCACTGAATTTTTTAATATATGACTTAAGAATAATGATATCTATTGAATGAGTGCCTACCATGTATCAAACACTGTGCTATGTTTTATAAATATTATTTTTTAAAATTTGTTTTATTGAAGTACAGTTGATTTACAATGTTATGTTCATTTTTGCTGTACAGCAAAGTAATTCAGTTACATACATACATTCATTTTCATATTCTTTGTCATTATGGTTTTCCGTCACAGGATATTGACTGTAGTTCCGTGCTGTACAGTAGGATCTTGTTGTTAATCTATTCTATATATAATAATTTACATCTTTCAATGCCAGACTTTCAACCCATCCTTCCCCCACCCTTGGCACCCACAAGACTTTTCGGTATGTAAACATTATTTCTAAACCTCACAACTATGAGGTGGAAATTATTTCTTCAATTTAAAGGTGAGTAATGAAAGCTTGGGTATGTTAAAAGACTTGCAAAAATTCACATAACTTTTAAGTGCTACATTTATTCCATCCAAAAGTCTCATTAACCAAATGAATTAGAAGTTAGGGTTCTTAAGAAGCAATGCCAGGATCTAGCACATTTGTGAAAATGAAAACAATTTGCTCTTTTTTTCAAGCTTTATTGTTCATTAGATTCATAAAATGTTCATGGCAGAGGGAGGACCCTTCATCCTGGCATGACATAGTAACTGGTAATGGTCTAGCCCTACTGTAATAAACAACTGTAAAACTAGATAAAGTATGTGAAAAAAAATGCTTTCAGACACTGTACAACAGACATCCCAGAAGCATGATGCCTAAGTAAGGGAAACAAGTGAAGTGAACTCCATGGTTATTGCAGCATTCTGCTCAGAGGCACATTGTGGTCGTAGCATCTGGGACTGGAGACCAAGAAGAGCTCAGGTGTCTGGCTGAATGAAGGAGACAGAGTTCAGAGTTTGGAGATACTGTGGGGGCCGGGAATTTACAGACAGAGTAATAGGAAACAACTGTGCAGGAGAAAGGACTGTAGATGATTGCCTGAGACGCCCACTTAGCATTTAGCCGATACTACTGGGTCAGACTCTGAAAGCCAGGGTGAAAACCCGTCACCAGGAAGCTGAGAAGTCAATGGAGAGTCCAGAGTTGACATGTGATGTGAAGATATCTGAGTTCCCCCCACCACAGACTGTGTTGGCTGCCTCAGATAACTGACACTTCAGAAGGGCCACATCTGAGGATTCAGCCCAGCTGTAACAAAACTTAAAAAAGTCTCAAGATGATCAAGCTGATACACAAGTAAACCAATAGTCTGCAAGTTAAAATTTCTCTCTCTAACTGGGACCAAAAATATAGCATCCTCAATATCTAGGATTAAGTTAAACATAATTAGATGTGCAAAGACACAGCAAAATGATCCACAATCAAGTGAAAAATCAGTCAAGTATTAAGGACATGCAAAAGTGACAAAGATGGTAGAATTAACTTACCAGGACATAAAGCAACTGTTATAGCCAAAATATATAAAAATAAACCACTGTATAAAAAAGTTAATAATATTTGCAACATATATCAAAGAACTAATGTCTTGGTTCTACTTTAAAATATTACAAGTCAAGAAGAAAAAAGAAAGACCAATTTAAAAGAAACAGTAAAAGGGACAATGATTAAAAATAGGCATTCTAAGCAGTAATAAGAACTTAAAGGAATAAATGAGAATAAGGAGGGAACAGATAAAAGTATTATAGTGGAAAAAAACGGAAACTATGAAAGAGAAAAAAAATGAGCATTTTGGTACTGAAAAAAGTAATATCTGAAAAAAGTTTATCAGATATGCTCAGTCATGTCCGACTCTTTGCAACCCCATGAACCGCAGCACACCAGGCCTCCCTGTCCATCATCAACTCCTGGAGTTTACACAAACATGTCCCTTCTCCTCCTATGCTCAGTCTTTCCCAGCAATAAACTTGTAAGTAAATTATAAACTGTACGAAAAAATGGATCAGTGACCTTGAAGACAGGGGAATAGAAATGATTAAATCTTAGGAGAAGTAAAAAAGAATCTCGGTGAACTATGGGACAGTAACAAGTAGTAAGACGTGTAATAGGAGTCCTAGAAGAAGCCAAGAAAGAGCTTAGGAGTAGAGGGAGGCAATGTGTGGGAAAAATAGAGAAGGAAACAATGATTAAAATTTTTCAGATTTCATGTAGAATATAAGCTCATAGATGCAAGATTCAACAAGCCCCAAGCAAGATAAAGAAAATGACATCAATGTCCTTTTTTTTTTAGTTGTTTCCATGTTCTGTTCTCTTTCTCTTTTTATTTTATTTTATTTTTTTATTAGTTTTGCCATACAATGACATGATATCACCATGGGTTTACATATGCTCCCCCTCCCAAACCCCCCCCCCCCCCCCCCCCCCCCCAGGAAATCTCGGTGCACCAGCCCCGAGCATCAATCCTGGGCTGGCGATTGATTACACATATGATAATTAACATGTTTCAATGCCATTCTCCCATATCATCCCACCCTTGCCCTCTTCCACAGAGTCCACGAGTCTGTTTTAGACATCTGCGTTCCTTTTGCTGTCTCACATGCTGGGTTCTTGCTGCCATCTTTCTAAATTCCATATATATGTGTTAGTATACTGTATTGTTGTTTTTCCTTCTGGCTTACTTCACTCTGGATAATGGGCTCCAGTTCCGTCCACTTGAGTAGAACTGCTTCAAGTGAATTTTTATTTTAATGCTGAGTAATGTTCCATTGTGTATATGTACCACAGCTTTCTTATCCATTCGTCAGTTGATGGGCATCTAGGTTGCTTCCATGTCCTGGCTATTGTAAACAATGCGGTGATGAACATTGGGATACACGTGGCTCTTTCAATTCTGGTTTCCTCGGTGTATATGCCCAGCAGTGGGATTGCTGGGTCATATGGCAGGTCTATTTGCAGTTTTTTAAGGAATCTCCACACTGTTTTCCATAGTGGCTGTACTAGTTTGCATTCCCACCAACAGTGTAAGAGAGTTCCCTTTTCTCCACATCCTCTCAGCATTTATTGCTTGTAGATTTTTGGATTGCAGCCATTCTGACTGGTGTAAAATGATACCTTATTGTGGTTTTGATTTTCATTTCTCTGATAATGAGTGATGTTGAGCATCTTTTCATGTGTTTGTTAGCCATTTTTATGTCTTCTTTGGAGAAATGTCTGTTAAGTTCTTTGGCCCACTTTTTGATTGGGTCGTTTATTTTCCTAGAATGGAGCTGCAGGAGTTGCTTGTATATTTTTGAGATTAATTGTTTGTCCGTTGCTTCATTGGCTATTATTTTCTCCCATTCTGAAGGCTGTCTTTTCACCTTGCTTATAGTTTCCTTTGTTGTGCAGAAGGTTTTTGGAAAAGTAGAAGTAAAACTCTCTCTGTTTGCAGATGACATGATCCTCTATATTGAAAACCCTAAAGACTACTAGAAAATTACTAGAGCTAATCAGTGAATATAGCAAAGTTTCAGGATACAAAATCAACACACAGAAATCCCTGGCATTCCTCTACACTAACAATGAGAAAACAGAAAGAGAAATTAAGGAAACAATTCCATTCACCATCGAAACAAAAAGAATAAAATACTTAGGAGTATTTCTACCTAAAGAAACAAAAGACTTGTATATAGAAAACTATAAAACACTGATGAAGAAATCAAAGAGGACACAAACAGATGGAGAAATGTGCCGTGTTCGTGGATTGGAAGAATCAATATAGTGAAAATGAGTATACTACCCAAAGCAATCTATAGATTCAATGCAATTCCTATCAATGTCCATTTTAATCAAAATGTTGCAAACTAAGGATAAAGTCTTAAAACTAACAAGAAAGAAGAGATACTATTGATGACAGCAGAAATTCATAGTAGAAAGCAGTAGAGAAAATTAACAAAGCCAAAGTTGATTCTTTGAAAATATTAATGATAAACTCTTAGAAAGATAAATTAAGAAAGAAAACACAACATGTTTCACCAATATGAGGAGTAGACAAAAGTATATCACTGTAGGTATATGCTACAGTCATTAAAAAGAGTATAACAAAATTCATGAACAACTTAATACCAATATAACTTAGTTTTTTGTACTTTCCTGTGTTGATGCCTTTGTTGAGCCCTGTACTCCCTTTGCATGAAATTTCTCACATGACTTGAGGTGAAAAAGGAAAAATCAGCAAAACATAATACCATATTCAATGCAGCAAGTGATTCTAGATGCTACATAAGCCACACCACATTCTCCAACATTAAGATAGTTTTGGTTGGCCCATGAGCTGAAGGACTTTACTGCCTGATTACAATCATTAGTGTCCTAAAATCTTTTCTGTAACCAGATGACACTTTTAAGATTTCTAGCATTAAGTACAATTTAGGTTTTTACTTTATTCTGGGATAATTAACTGTTCAGTTTGAATGTGTGGAATTCACTCCTCTTTCAGAATCCCTGACCTTCTGTGGCTTATTAACATTATTGCAGGTCAGTATATCTTGTTCTGTTGGGTCAGAGGGGAAAGAATGGCTTAGCAGCCTTGGGAAATATGCTGCCATGTGCTTTCAGGCTGACGTTTATAGAACTGCTGTTGATAAAATTTGAATGAGGCTAATGGAAGGGTAAAATTCATTAGGGAGAAGAGTTTACACTTTGCTGATGGGATGTTGTGTTCCACATTCTCCAAAACAACTCTGAGATTTGAAAAGGGAACCCCATGAAATGCTGTAGAATCAAGGAACAACAAAATAGGCTGGACTTTTGGTAAATTTAGTGAGCATTTACTGAGACCGTGTTAGGTGCAAGAATCAGAAGAACAGAGATACATATGATAACGTTGCCCTGAAATCAGTCTGCAGTCATTTTTATTAATAGCTCTTAGTGTACTTGAGTCACTTGGGAAGCTTTTAATAAATATTTATGGAAGGAACACACCCCAGGCAATTAAACCCTAGTCTCTGGAAGTAAGGCTCAAGCATCGGCAGTTTTGAAAGCCCATGTTACTTCTCACGTGCAAACATGATTGACTGAGGGCGAAAGCACAAACATGCCAGAGGAAACACAACTGGAAAGCTGTGATTTAGCCGGTGTTGGATGTAGAGAGAAAATCTGCATGCATTTTGAGGATTCAGAGGAGGTAGTTAGAAATGAAACGAGCTTTCTAGTGAGTGTAACACGAAGGATTTGGATGGGAATTAATGAAGGAAGTAAGAGGGAAATATGCATGAGAGAAGGGTGAAAAAGGGGAACCATGAGCAGATCTTCATTACCCCCTCTTTTCTTCTTTTTCTTCCCCCTCCTCTTTCTCCTCCTCCTCCTCTTTTTTTTTTTCTCTAATAGCGGGTCAGAGAACATGGGAGAGATTAAAATTAGGTAAACATTAGGAATAATGATGTGTCTGACAAAAAGGTGAGAGGATGTGGAGAAGAGGCTTTTACATACAGTGTTGATGGGAATGTAAATTGATAGAGCAACTATGGAGAACAGTATGGGAATCTCTTAAAAACTAAGCAGAGAACTACCATATGACCCAACATTCCTACTATTGGGCATAAATCCAGAGAAAACCATAACTCAAAAAGACATGTGTTCATTGCAGGATTATTTACAACAGCCAGGACATGGAATCTACCTAAATGCCCATTGACAGATGAATGGATGAGGAAGATGTGGTACATATATCCAGTGAAATATTCCTCAGCAAAAAAGAAGAATGAAATTAGATCATTTGCAGTGATGTGGATGAACCTAGAGTCTGTCATACAGAGTGAAGTAAGTCAGAAAAACAAATATGTGTTAACGCATATATATGGAATCTAGAAGAAAGGTACTGATGTACCTGTTCGCAGGCAGCAGTAGAGATGCAGATGTAGAGAATGGACTGTGGATGTGGGGGATGGAGAGAGTGGGATAAATTGAGAGAGTAGCATTGAAGATGCACACTACCTCGTGTGAAATAGACAGCTAGTGGGAAGCTGCCACATAGCTCAGGAGCTTAACCCAGTGCCTTGTGACAGCCTAGAAGGGTGGGATGGGGGGTGGAAGGGAGACTCAGTAGGGAGCGGGAATATGTGTACTTATGACTGATTGGTGCTGTTGTACAGCAGAAACTAACCCAACATTGTTAAGCAATTATACTCCAATATAAAGGTAACCTTTGGAGCAAGTTTCTAAGCTGGTAAAGATGAATACTCCAGAAGGGAACGATACCACCTTCAGACACTTGCTTAAATGTTATTTGTTGCTGTTTTGTGAGCAGACTTATGGATTTTCTGCATTATGACCTGACTGAGATAATAAACATTCTTCCTTGTCTCTCCCCATTCCAGATCCTGGAAAGCCAGTGGGGTTTCAGGCCCTCTGTGCCCATCTCCGCTGGACTAAACTGGAACATCAGTGGAGGATGCAGGTAGGCTTTGGGACCTTGGAATGTGCTGTTATCCTACACAGTTTTAGTCGAGAAGGTTTCAGTTCACTCCCACCTTACCTATGTGGAAGGCTTCCCAGGTAGCACAGTGGTAAACAATCTAGCTGCTGACACAGGGAACACAAGAGACATGGGTTTGATCGCTGGATAAGGAGGATGCCCTGGAGTAGGAAATGGCAACACATTCCAGTATTGCCTGGAAAATTCCATGGACAGAGGAACCTGGGGGGCTTCAGTCCGTGGGGTTGCAGAGTCGACACGACTAAGTGCAGCACAGCCGCACCTTGTTCCAGCTTAGTTTGTCTTTCATAACTCATCTCAACATTCCTGTCTTCAGACACACCATCCCTGGATGACTCAACTCTATTTCTGCCTTTTAGGATACTGAGATAGAAAAGAATAATTGTGTTCCTTCCCTGATGCTTCTTGTCCTGAAATTTTCCTTGCAGTCCATGGAAATCATAAAGCAATGAAGATGTAGGAGTTCTTCTTGATGGTAACAGTAGCAAAAACAAAAACCCATGTGCATAGTACAACATAGTTCACGTAGAATTTTACAGCAGGTTTCCCCTTTGATGCTTTCCAAATCCTTCAAAAGCCATTGTTAAGAAATGGAAGCAGGCTTTGGAAAGTTAAGTGTTTGCCAAAGTCATTTGGCCAGCACGTGTATTTTTCCAGACTTGTCCCAGACAGTGCCTTTCCCCCATGCCTTTCATATGTGTTTGAAAGGCATTCCTTTCCACTTCATCAGAAACGTGCCAGAAGCTCATAGCCTCTGAGAGGCAGACAAGATCTTCGGCCACCCCTCCATTTATGCACCCAGGGCACTAATCCCCTCCACAGGGTTCTTTACAAGTAGACACTTAGCTTCATTGGGATATTCACAGCAGCGGGCACCTTACTTCCTCAAGCAGCCGGTTTCAGTGTGGAAGTGCCCTACTTACCATCTGCCTCCACACCAATATCAGCAAATTGACACAGATAACTTAATTCCTGCCTAAGTGTTAGCAACAGCGGCACCATTGCTGAGAATATTTGCATTAGAAATAAAAGCCTTCAGACAAAATACCTGAGTAGGAACCAATAAAACTAAAGGTGCAATGTGTGTGTGGGTGTGTTGCTCAGTTGGGTCTGACTGTTTGCAGCCCCATGGACTTCTGCTAGGACTTTTGTGACCCCTGCTGGGCTCCTCTGCCCATGGGATTCTCCAGACAAGAATACTGGAGTGGGTAGCCATTCCCTTCTGCAGGGAATCTTGCCGACCCAGGGATTGAATCCAGGTCTCCTACATTGCAGGCAGATTCTTTACCATCTGCGCCACCGTGGAATCCCCAGAGTGCAATAGCAGGCATCATTAGGGGTGGTATCTGGGTCCTGCCGTAATGGGGAGCCTCGTGGTTCTTACTAGATGAGGAACTTCTGGTTTATTTTGTGACCACATCCTTGGTACCTTCTCCTGCCATTCTGTCTTGTGGGAAATAGTAACAGAAATTATTACCATAATTATTCAAGTAAGGGGCTCTTAAAAAAAACCCAGAGGCATAGTTGGGAGCTGGTGAAAAACTTGGATTCCCCACCCTACTAAACTAAGAAAAAAGGACCCCAAGACTATAAAAATATGCCTTGCTAGAACCTTGGAAACAATGAGTGTTGAAATGTGTGACATTTTATTCATTGATGTAGTTCTTAAATATTCAGCCCCCAACACGTGCCAGTTGTTAAGCATAGTGCTGAAGATACGCTCCTGAGCAAAACCAGACAGGCCTCTGCTGTTGTAGGGTCCAGAGTCTAGAAAGGAGGCCCTTGTTCATTTTCAAAGTTGAAAGTAAATGTGAAGTTTCACCTGAGGTTTGTACCCTTTAAAAGTGATTTTGTATCTTGAGGAGATTCAGGAGAAGTGACTCTATGGAATTCATTGGTCTGAGATATGAAGGTGACCAGCAGTGTTATTAGGGGAAAAGAGTAGAAGGCAAGGGTTGAGGAAGAAAAATTTTTCTCCCTAAAGGTAGTGGCATGTGCAAAGGCCCTGCAGTTGGTGGGAGCATGGTATATTGGGGAGGTGAAAGTAGTGCGTTTGAAGAGCAGGCACTAGGTGAACTCGTAGTACCTGGTGAGGCCTTTCCCTGGAGAAAGGCAGATGTTCATTTCAACTAGTCACAGTTTTTACATCTCTACAGAGTTGTTCGGGCTTCCCTGATGGCTCAGATGGTACAGAATTCGCCTGCAATGCAGAAGACCCAGGTTTGATCCAAAGGCTGGGCAGATCCCCTGCAGAAGGCATAGCAACCCACTCCAGGATTCTTGCCTGGAGAACTTCGTGGACAGAGGAATCTGGTGGGCTATTGTCCATGAGGTCTCAAAGAGTGGGACACGACTGACTGATTGACATTTCTACTGAGTTGGTAGCTTTTGGAGGTTGTTCATGTATCCAGCTGAATAGTTGGAATGTTTTTCTTTTTTCCCTCTGGTGAATATAACCTAGATTCATAGACAAAAAACTAAAGGTCATTCCATCCTGAGGTGGCAAACGGATATGATTTCTAGTGCCAGTCCTTCCAGACTCTTGGTGGCTGCTTGTGGTCATGTCATGACAGGGATTCTGACTCATGTCTGTCTCAGGTTCCATCTTCTTTTTCTCTTTTGGTCAGTCCCTAACTCAATTCTAGTGTCCTGATCATTCTGCTTTTCTGCCTTTGTCTTGGAAAGAAAGAAAGGCTATATTTTCCACTGGGGCTGAGAATTACTTGGAGACGTCTTTCCCTCTGGGTATTAAAAATAGAAGTGGACACCATTCGTGGCATTGACTTTGGAAGGATAGTTTGCCTTTGAAAGAATTCTGGAGCTATATCTTCATTCTCAGCTCTTAAAAACAATTCCAAATGGACTGGTGCTTTACAGTTCTCTGTAAAATTTAGGCAAATGTATGCATTTATTCTGAAAATTTGAGGGATAAATCCTTCCATTGATTAACATTTCTGCTGTTTTTCAGTTTCATTAAATGAGAACAATGATACCAGATCTACAGAGGAAATTACAAAAAATATGTATGCTAACACAAATCAGTATTACCTTCAAGAATTTCAGGTTTTTAAGATTTGGGAAATTTGGCAGCAGAACTTTGTTTCAGATATTGCATGCTACCCAAGAAGATGAAATATTTAGAAACTGGAGATCGCTGGAGGCATAAAATACCAGTGTTTGAAAAAACCTACAATGATAAAATATTTACAGCCTTTCCAAGTGGAATTTTAATAAAAGTGTCAGCAAGTAGAGCTTCAGGGTCAGGTCTGTAGGCTTATTGGCTGCTCCATGATTTTAGACATGTGGGAGAGGTTACCAAGAAGAATGCAGATCTTAATTTATGGTTCTTATGAGTTTAGGGTCAAGTTTGGAGAATTGTTTTAAATACGTATTTACGTATGTTCATGCTACATACTTTAAAAGTATCAAATTTCCCAACTGGGAGTAAATATACTCTCTTCTAAGCTATAGAGTGCCTCAGATGTGTGGACTTAAAAGGCAAAAACAAGATCAGTAAGAGAGGCTTCAAGTAAAAGATGTGTATGGAGTCTTTTTGCAAGCAAGTAAGCTTATTAATGAATCATTCTTGTGCCCAAAGCAATTGGAATAGCATGAAATCAACTGAATACAGAGCAGAGGAATATGCTAGCTCTTTTGAGAGTCTAATATGTACCAGGCTCTTTGCTGCATACTTTATACATACTAGGCTCTTTAATATTCATAAAGATATTTAACACAGATAAACCAGTCCTGGATTGCAAAGGAAGGAATTGAGGGTCTATCGGATAGGTCACTTACTTGACGTGCACGTCTGGGATCTGAACCCATGTCTATCTAACTTAGAGATGCCTCTTCTCTTTCCCACTCCCTGGAAATACCTGTTGAGAGGACAAATAATTCTCTCTACTTTTTCTGTCTTCTAGTTCTAAACACCCACAGGAGACTTGCTTTGGATAGTTTTTAGTAGCTACATTTTGAGATTAATGGAAAGTTGGAGACTCTGAATCTTCTTTGTCATAACCCTCAGCAGAGAGCAGTATGTTTGATGTAATGTGTCTACATGCAATTTGAAATGGTTTTCTTCCTCCTACATGAGTTGTCCCAGATTCCAGCAAACACTGCCTCTCCTGCTTTGTAACCAGATTTTTGCCTTCTCATAATGTACCGCTTTTGGTATAGACATCTTGTAATCTAGAGTTTCAGAGACTCTTTCAGAAAGTGTCTGGAGAAAGATTTAATGATCACCTTCTAAATGTCAGTGGAAATGGAAGATCAGGGAATATGTGACTCAGCAGTGGTCATGCAGCTGCCTGACTTTAAAATCACATAAAGGGAAAGGGGGCCAAATAACATGTACCAGGGTGTCTCAGACGATAAAGACTCTTCCTGCAGTTCAGGAGACCTGGGTTCGATCCCTGGGTCAAGAAGATTCCCTGGAGAAGGGAATGGCAACACACTCCACTATTCTTGCCTGGAGAATTCCATGGACAGAGGAGCCTGGCGGGCTACAGTTCATGGGGCTGCAAAGAGACAGACATGACTGAGTGACTAACACTTTCACTGTCAAGGCACAAATACACACAAGGGAATAGTGTGTACAAGAAATGTTCCTTTCGAAGGCTGGGTTTGTACCCTTATTTATAGCACTCATCACAGTCTGCTTTGCATTTGGAATAGTAAGTATGAGCCTTATCTTCTCAACTAGGCAGTCCATGCACTCTGTGTTTCGTTTCTGTGTGGCCCAGTGGCCCGCACAAAGTCAGCCTTCAGACTGTGTGAGCTGTATGGGTTGGAAGTGTACACACGCCAAAGCAGGGTCAGACACACTGGCCCATTGTGAGGCTGGGTGGTGCAGCAGCAGGAGTGTGGACGTTGGAGTCAGAGAGTCCCCATTGTTTAGCTGTGTGCCTCCGTCGCTCATCCATGAAGTGGGACCAGTAGTCCTTTGTTTTCTGAGAGGTTGGGAGAAATAAATTAAAAAAAAACGTTTTAAGTTGCCCATCACATACTTACAATGAAACAAGTTTCATGAGTCCTTGCCACCTCCACTTCTCTTGCTCCTCAAAGCAAAGGCTTAAGGGGTCAAAGTGCCCACTTTGTGCACCTCCTGGAAGGAGCACAAGCCTATATTCCCTACAATTCCTTACAACCCCTGCCCCTTCCCAAATCTGTATCCCGTATCTGACGCCAAGGAACAAGTTATGTCTAAGTGTTATCCCCACCCTGCCCATCGTCCGCACTGTGATTGACTCTCATCTGATCCATCAAGGATATTTCATGCCTTCAGTTCAGCAACCACACTCATAAGTCAAACAAGCTGCTTGCTTCCCTCAGGTTCCTCACTAAAGTAGTTCACCGCCAGTTCACACCCGAGGGTGCTTTTTATTCTTCTCTTTAAACAAACTCAGTCTGTTTTCCAAGTAACCATTTCTGTTGAACTCCATCAACCCTACAGAATGAGGCCAAGAGGGTGCTGGAAAAATACATTTCTTTTACAGAAATTGAGATGATTTAATACATTGGTGATTAAGGTGGCTGCTCTAGACAGCTCATTTGTAATCAGAGCTACTTAACCCCTTCTTTTTCCAAAGAAAGGAAATTCAATATGTTTATGGTCCTAGCTCCTTCATAATGTTAAACATTTTACATTTGTTTTCTTTTAACCTCACAGAAATGTTTTGGTGAGTAAATGAATATATACATGTATATATGTAGTGTTTATATTATATGTATATATTCAGTAATACATGTGAAAAAGTATATTTCATATATGTCATCCAGCATACTTCCCACACAATAGCAGACATGCTGCTGCTGCTGCTGCGAAGTTGCTCAGTTGTGTCCGACTCTGTGCGACCCCATAGACGGCAGCCCACCAGGCTCCGCCGTCCCTGGGATTCTCCAGGCAAGAACGCTGGAGTGGGTTGCCGTTTCCTTCTCCAATGCATGAAAGTGAAAAGTGAAAGTGAAGGTGCATAGTCGTGTCCGACTCTTCACGACCTCATGGACTGCAGCCCACCAGGCTCCTCCGTCCATGGGATTTTCCAGGTGGGAGTACTAGAGTGGGGTGCCATTGCCTTCTCCATCTGGTGTAATGATTTTTCCTTAGATGATGGAAAGATGTAGGTTTTACTTTTTCCTGTTAGACACATAGTATCCAGTGTAGTCTAAATGAGAGAGAGAGAGGAGATCAGGGCTGGCTTATGAACATGTGACCTGTGCAAAAATTAGAAGGGCCTCATTCTGGCTTTAATGTTCTGCTGTTGCTCTCTTGACATTCATATTCATTTTTTTAGCAAGAGACCCCATGGTTTCATTTTGCATTGAACCTAGTTAGGATATACTAGTTCGGCTATAGTAGTTCAATATCTGACACACAGTGACTACTCAGTAAGTGAATGAATTCACGAATGAATAATTTTTTTTTCCTTAAATGTAAGTTGAAAGTTTCCAAGTAGAAAGGGAAAATATTTTTCAATACAGAAAAATATTTGTATGGAAGCACAGAGGAGAAAAGAACTTCTGTAATTCAGGAAATGATAGGAAATTTGAATCATGACAAGCCCAGCCTACTTGGGCTTTCCTGGTGGCTGAGACAGTAAAGAATCCACCTGCAATGCAGGAGACCTTGGTTCAATCCCTGTGTTAGAAAGATCCCTTGGAGGAGGGCGTGGCAGCCCACTCCAGTACTCTTGCCTAGAGAATTCCATGGACAGTGGAGCCTGGTGGGCTACAGTCCATGGGATTGCGAAGAGTTGGACACGACTGAGTGGTTAAGCACAGCACAGGGTGAGATGAAGTTGGAAAAAAATGAGAATTTTGAAAGCTTTACATGCCATTCTGAAGAGGCTAGGCTTTATTTTATGGCTTAAATCATGTGAGTCCAATAAACAAGTAAATAACAGGGATATGGTATAAAGTTTAGAAAGTTTCTTTGGCTCGTGACAGATGAACTGAGGGCTAGGTAAGTTTCAAGGGATACTTAAGCAGTAGAGGTATGTTGGGAAGGAAAAATAATTTTTCTCCTACCTTTCTTAGTTCTTGGCTAAGACCCCCTGTAGTAAAAGATGGATTAATAAGAGAAAAACAAATTTATTATCATGTGTATATCATGTTTTTATGAAAGATAGCCAGGGAAAAGTGAGTAACTGTGAGGTGGCTTAGAACTCTGACTTAAGTACCATCTTTGGCTAAAGACAAAAGAAGAAAGGTGTGTATCTTGGGGGAGGAGAGGTATGGGGAAAGAAGCTATAGAAGAGTTACCAGGAAAAGCATGATAATCAAGGTCAGGTTTTTTCCACTGATTTAAGTTGGTGCCTTCTCCATAGATAAAATTCTGTGGTGATTTAGTTATCCTTCTCCTCCTGGTACTGAGAGGAAGGCTCCCTTACAATTGATATTTCCTTTACAAATGTAAATTTCCTACAAAAGAGTAATTTCTGCCCTATGTTCAGAGCCTCTTCTGTGTCTGCTGTTTGTCAAAATAATCAACCCCCAAAATCCATATGACAAAGAAGCTTATTTTTGGGTGGCATATTCATTCTGCTTCCATTAACCTCTCAATCATGTTTTTCAGTTTCCAGTGTACATCTTACATATATTTCCTCCATGAGCAATTAATTTTTTAATCCATATTTTAAAATTTTAATCCATTTTAATTTTTCAACTGCTTCTCACTAGCATATAAAAATAAAACTAGTCTTTAAAAAATTATTGGCTTGTGTTTGCAATGAACTATTTTTGCATAATTTTATACTATGATTAAACATTTCTGAAGGTTCAAATTTGTACATTTTTATTTTTATTTTATTTTATTTTTTTAAATATTTGTTTATTTGACTGTATCAGGTCTTAGTCACAGGATGCAGGATCTTTAGTTATAGCACTCAAACTCTTAGTTGCTGCATCTGGGATCTAGTTCCCTGACCAAGGATCAAACTCTGGCCCCCTCCATTGGGAGTGGAGAGTCTTAGCCACAGGACCACCAGGGAAGTTCTGAGACTGGAAATTGACTGCACAACAAGGTGAATGTACTTACTACTGAACTATGCACTTAAAAGTGGCTAAGATAATTTTTATGTATATTTTTACACAATTAAAAAAATAGAAAAGAGCTGTTCTAGCTGGCATGAACCATGCCTTTTGCCTTTAATTACTCTTCTTTCTCTCCTGTGCCTGAAATGCAGACAAAAAACCAAACAGTAAAGCAACCATGTTGCAAGTATGCAGACAGAAGCTAAATAAGCGAGGCACAGGAGAAAGGCAGAAGGAGTCTGGCTCCTGAAGGCATTGCGGAGCAGCCACCCTGACCCCAGATTGCTCCAGCCTTTGGCCTGGTCCTCGAGTTGGCACTGCTTACTCAGCACTGATGAGGGAGGAATGGTCAGGCAGTTCAGTTCAGTCATGTCTGACTCTTTGCGACTCTATGGACTGCAGCATTTGGGGCTTCCCTGTCCATCACCACCTCCAGGAGTTTAGTCAAACTCACGTCCATTGAGTCAGTGATGCCATCCAACCACCTCATCCTCTGTCGTCCACTTCTTCTCCCGCCTTCAATCTTTCCCAGCAACAGGGTCTTTTCCAAGGAGTCAGTTCTTTGCATCAGGTGGCCAAAGTATTGGAGTTTCAACTTCAGTATTAGTCCTTCCAATGAATTTTCAGGACTAATATCCTTGAGGACTGACTGGTTGGATCTCCTTGCAGTCCAAGAAACTCTCAAGAGTCTTCTCCAACACTTCAGTTCAAAAGCATCAATTTTTTGTTGCTCAGCTTTCTTTATAGTCCAACTCTCACATCCATACCTAACTACTGGAAAAACCATAGCCTTGACTAGACGGACCTTTGTTGGTAAAGTAATTATGTATATTTTTTCAAATGTATTTATTATATTTGTTAGATTATTTGAAGAATTCCCAATTATATAATCAGTTTACCAAACAGGCTCAGTTGCATATATTCCCACGAGATATCTTCCCTCAGAGGTTTAATAATCTTAAACTCAGTATAATAAAATATAAGCATCATGTATTCACCCCAGATCTACAACATTCACAGCCCATCCCCATCTCATTTGGTTGCAACTCTATCCTTGCAAGTGGCTCCAGCCAAAACTCTTAGAGACAGCCTTGATACCATTCTTCACAGTCCATATCTAATGAGAAGATCCTGGTGACTCTAGCTAAAATACATCCAAATGATAATTCAGCTTTTATAATTGATCTAGTGAAAGTGAAGTGAAGTGAAGTCACTCGGTTGTGTCCAACTCTTTGCAACCCCATGGATTGTAGCCTATCAAGCTCCTCCGTCCAGGGGGTTTTCCAGGCAAGAATACTGGAGTTGATTGCCATTTCTCTCCAGGGGATCTTCCCAACCCAGGGACCAAACCTGTGTCTCCCACATTGCAGGCAGATGCTTTACTGTCTGAGCCACCAGGGAAGCCCATAATTGACCTAGGCACAACATAAAATATTCATGTATGGTTATAGAAGAAAATACAAGGTTTCTTAGCTTTGACAGTCAAAAATCAATACATATAGTTTGACAATTGGCTCTTAGCATCCACAGCTCCACGTCTGCAGATTCAATAAACTGTACATAGTTCATGTAGTACTGAGGTACATACTTAGAAAATCTGTGTGTAAGTGGACCCGCACAGTTCAAACCCATGCTGTTCAAAGGTCAACTCTATATGATCTTCAGAGTCTTTTCTAGCCCTAAGATTCCATGGTTCTATAGTTTTTCCTATTATATAGTTAAGTAAAAATATATGGAGGTGATTCTCCATAATCCACCACATTGTGAGCTCTTAGAAGGCAGATACTTTTACTTCTTCACCTCTATAAATCTAATATGTAAAGTAGTGTTCTGTACATAGAATGTCTTTAAAAAAATCTTTCTTAAATAAAAAATTATTTTCTATCATTTATAATTATTATACAGTTAATGGAACCAATAAATCACTCACTCTGCCTCTAATATGAAATTCTCTAGATACTGGCAATATAGAGGAAAGGTATAACACCTGATATATAGCAGAGAAAATAGCATTTTCTAGCAGCAAAAATAACTGAAATATATGCACACACACATATAGTAGGAAATAGTGTCACATAATGATGTAGTCAAGTATAGCTTTGGGCTCAGAAAAACTTGGGTTCAAATCAATATGCTGCTACTTTAGCTACTGTTAGCAGGGAAAGATTTCCTGGTTTCTGTGTGCTGCTTTTATAAAACTGCAGATGACACTTTTTTTTTTCAAAAATTTTATGAGGATTATGTTACATAATATGTGCAAAGGGAGAGTATTATATGGAAAAGTAACAACTGTGAGATTCCTAGACCAAAGTTAGAAGAGTCAAACTGGCTTTGTTTTATCCTTATATTTCTGCTTGTATTATTATTGTGCTCATATCTCCTCATTACATAAGACTGACCTGTGATAATAATCATTGTTCCAATTGCCCCCACGTAATCTTGGGGTCCACTCATGAGTTTGCTCTCTCCCTTCAGCCATGTGCTATCTTCAGTTTTTTTGAGATTTTACTGTCCTTAAAGTATTGTGTTATAGCATATATTACATCCTTTAATCCCAACAACAGTCATGCCAAATAGTTATTATTTTCCTGATTTTACAGAAAATGAAATGATGCTTAGAGAGATTACATAATTTGCTCAAATTCATACCACTAGGAAAAAGTGGAAACAGTGACAGATTTCATTTTCCTGTGCTCCAAAATCACTGCAGATGGTGACTGCAGCCAAGAAATTAAAAGACACTTGCTTCTTGGAAGAAAAGCTATGACAAACATAGACAACGTATTGAAAAGCAGAGATATCACTTTGCCAACAAATGTCCATATAGTCGAAGCTATGGTTTTTCCAATATTCATGTATGGATGTGAAACTTGGACCATTAAGTAGGCTGAGTGCAGAATTGATGCTTTCGAATTGTGGTGTTGGAGAAGACTCTGAGAGTCCCCCAAACAGCAATGAGATCGAACCAGTCAATTGTAAAGGAAATCAACCCTGAATATTCATTTGAAGGACTGATGTTGAAGCTGAAACTCCAATACTTTGGCCACCTGATGCAAAGAACTGACTCATTTGAAAAGACCTTGATGCTGGGAAAGATTGAGGGCAAGAGAAGTGGGAGACAGAGATGAGATGGATGTCATCACTGACTCAATGGACACGAGTTTGAGAAAACTCAGGGAGATAGTGAAAGACAGGAAAGCCTGGTGTGCTGCAGTTCATGGAGTCGCAAAGAGTCAGACATGACTTAGCAACTGAACAACACAAAATACCACTAGAAAGAGCATAGTTTTAACCCAGATTTTCAGACTAAATCTTGCTGTTAAACATCACTTTCTATTACTTTACAAATATTTTCTGCACATCACACTAGAGATAGAGAGTACTCTGTAGAGTACATGACAAATGCTAGTCAGTTTCTGGAAAATTAAATAAATTTTTTTTGGGGGGCCCTTGAAGAAAGAAGAAGGTAAGAGTGGCCAGGACAATAGCAAGTAACTAATGTTAATGAAAACTGTTGCCTGCCATATCAGTCTACAAAGGATATTGCAGCTGTCAAATCGTCACATTACAATGGCCCAACAATGAGCCTTGGGGGACTTCAGACTAGAAACAGGGTGCCCACCATCTAGTTGGCAGCAACTACAGCCACACCTGAGGAGACTCAGGATGATAAAGGCCGGGGCACTGGGCCCAGGTGGTTGAGGTGGTTATCAAAGGAGTGATTTCAACGAGCCCAGACTCCGGAATCTTCCGGCATATAGAAAAACACTAAATTCTTTAGCTTGAGATACCTGGTTTTCTTTAACAGTGATCATTTGATGTTCCATCTGCCTGGTCTTTGTTGCAAAACCCCCTGTATATCCTAGCTTCTCCTTTATTTTTTCAAAGCAGTCCTTTAGCACTATCTGAGTGGCTGCCTTTCGGGCTTAAGTCCCCAATTATGTCCACCAAATAAAACATAATTCTCAGCTTTTGGGCTGTGCGGTTTTTTTTTTCTTTTTTTTTTCAGTTGACACTTAAGACTGATAGGGCCCACATGGGGTCTCATTGATAAGATGGCTCGTTATGTCGATCTCGCAAAAAATAAATCACAGTGATGTATGAGACTGACCGAATTTCCCAAATGGCATCCTGTTACCTCACTGGTGCCTGTCTTCTCAAAGCTGCGAGACCACCAGATTCCCATCCCTTCAGAGAATTTTTTGTTGGTGGGCTATAAGAAGGGCTCCCGTCAGAAAGGGAGAACTCTGGTTCTCCTTAAGAGCCAGTCAACCTCTCTTTTCCCTCTAATAAATATCCTTTTCTTACCTGACTGCCCAGCTCCTTCGGTTTCTCTGCACTCGCCTTACAAAGACTCACAGCTTTTTCTTGGTAGAGCACATAGGAGAAGGTGGATATTGGAGTCAGACACACTTGGGTTTGACTCTCAAAGTCACTCACTGACCACAAGTACTGGGAAAGTTGTTTAGCTTCTGAGAGTCTCATTTTTATGTAAAGGAAGATGGTAATTGTAAACCTGCTGGGTTTTTGTTTGCCTTAAAGGAGATAATGAATATGATTTGGTCACACTTAGCACACACAGGCACTCCTGGGAAGACAGTTCTCTTTTCCCATTTCATGAGGTTAGTTTTGAGCTAAGTATCTCATTCTCATTTTACAATAAGGCACTTTCTTCAAGAGAGTTAAACTGGCTGGAGTGGGTTGCCATTTCCTCTTCCAGGAGATCTTCCCGACCCAGGAATTGAACCCGGGTCTCCCGCATTGTAGGCAGACGCTTTACCATCTGAGCCACCAGGGAAGCTTTCAAACTGGCTAAGGAAAACTGTTTTCTATTTCCTCTGCTCCAAAACTGGTTGACACATGTAATCTTTTATTCAATGTATTTATTCAGTACAGTGATATACCACACAATGTGCTGGATGGACCTCAGTATAAAAAGAAAAAAATAGAACTTCAGCATCAGGATATCTATGAGAGTCCTGGCTGTATCAGGTAGTGTAACCTTGGACAATCAGCTCATGTTTCTATTTTTTTTTTTCTATTGTGTTGGTTTTGCCATACAATGACATGACAGCTCATGTTTCTAAACCTCACTTTGTTTATGTAAAATGAATAAAATGCTGTCTCTTTTATTATAGGGCAGCTGTAAGGATTAGAAAAGATAATTAAAATTGCTTTGCACCTAAGAAGGGGTTAGTTTAATTGCTGTTTCTCCTGGCCTTGATACCCTTGGGTAGAATCAGACTGATTGACTAGTTGCAAACCAAGTGATAGTGTGTTGGAAATGTTTCAGGCTCCCTGGGTGTGGGTGTGTGTGTGTGGGGGGGGGAATTTCTGGTTGTCGCATTTGATGATGTCTGTGATATAAATTCTTCCAGGCAGCTCCAACCTACCACTGACAGCTGTTTATCTTGCTCTGTCTTAATAGCATTCCAGTCCAGTGATTTCCTTTGTGATAAGGTATTCGAAGTTTCCAGAGGTTAGGGTGTGGCCATCTCTGGAGGCCACTTTTCTGCCTACCACACATGGCTACCATTTCTTTTGCTCTCTATGCATTACTGTATCCTGTCAACAACACGATTAAAGATAGATACTTACCCCTACTTTGAGGATGTGGGAAATGTGACTCGGAGAGATAAATTTGCCAGAAGTAACCTAGGCAGCAAATGTCAAACTGAGGTCTGAACTGGCATCATCCAATTCCCAAGACCATTTATTTCTCATCTTCCTTTTGTTGTCTCCTCTATCAAGGATGCAGTAAATCAATTCCCTGGTTTAATAGTGAATTTCCATGGCAACAGTTGGGTTGCTGTGGTGGTGGTAGAGGGAGATTTATTTTCAGAGTTGCATGGAGTGGTCTAGAGTTAGTCTGAAAATAGAAGTTGCTCTTGGTGGCATGTCCAGCGCAACTCCCCCCGCTCCTCCCCCCTCCCCCCTCCGAGAGTATTTCTACATAGTCTAGAAATACTAGGTTTATTTTAACAAGGTTTAACTAGTTTAAGCTAGGTTAATTTCACAAAGCTTTGCCCACCATGGTCACACAGGATATTTATTTAAAATGAAAAAAATAAATCAGTGAAAATTAAATGAATCCTTTCCAAATAGCTGTGTTAGAACTCAAAGCTGTCTTATGGAGCAATAAAAATAGGAAAAAGAGTAAATTCCACTTTAATTTCAGCCAGGTTTGTTATCATCCTTGGGAGAGAAGGAAAGCTCACAAAAGCCATGCCTCATAAAGCCATTTTCTGAAAAGTTATCCAAGTACTCCTTAAGAAAATATGTTAACTCAGTTTCCATGGGAATGGCCCCTAATGTTGACATTCTGTAGCTGACAGGAGAAAGACATAATGACAGAAACCAAAATGTGTAGCTATAGAGATTTCTTGTTCATTATCACACCCCATTTGATTTTTCTTTTAAGTGTTAGGCATCAGACCCTATTATATTTTGAATACAGGAACTGACCCATTCAGTTTACATCCATATCATCTAGCATTGTGCAAACAGGAACTCAGTTCTCATACATGTTGGTAGAATGAAGGTGACTATTACATTACCCTGGTAAAGTGGTTCCCAAATGCAAGCAAGCCTCAGATTAGTAGTCTTAGGATTACCTAAGATAGTTGTTCAGTCACTCAGTCATGTCCAACTCTGTGACCCCATGGACTGCAGCAGGCCAGGCTTCCCTGTCCATCACCAACTACGGAGCTTGCTCAAACTCAGGTCCATTGAGTCAGTGATGCCATCCAACCGTCTCATCTCTGTTGCCCCCTTCTCCTCCTGCACCCTTATGTTTCCCAGCATCAGGGTCCAATAAGTCAACTCTTCCCATCAGGTGGCCAGTGTATTGAAATTTTAGCATCAGTCCTTCCAATCTTTCAATCTTCATTCAGGACTGATTTCCTTTAGGGTTGACTGGTTTGATCTCCTTGCTGTCCAAGTCACTCTCAAGAATCCCAGCCCTGTTTCATTCCAGCTATGGGATTGTGGGAATTATTTAAATTTTCTAAGGCTTAATTTTCGTATATACAAAATAGGAATAGAACCCTCCAGTGGGGCTTCCGAAGTGGGGCTAGTGGTAAGGAGTCTGCTTGCCAATACAGGGGACATGGGTTTCATACTTGGGTTGGGAAGATCCCCTGGAGTAGGAAATGGCAGTCCACTCCAGTATTCTTGCCTGGGAAATCCCATGGATAGAGGAGCTTGGCAGAATCGGACATGACTGAGCAGCTGAGTACCTGAAAATAAGTAATGCATGCCAAGAGTCTGAAACAGAGCAGACAGCACAGTATAGAACTATTACAGTACAGGTCAGTCATGCACTCAAGAAGAGGATGGGAGAGGTGAGGATCTGGATGTTGAGGACTATGGTAACAGGTAGAGGGTGTGACTGGATGGCTCCTGCAGTGAGCCAGAGAGGGAAATGGAGAGAGATGCCCACCAAGGACGTCAGCTGCGAGGATGAAGGTGCTTTAGGAGGGCCATACTGCTAGCCAAGTGGAGCCCGTTCAGCAAGGAAGTGGGGAGAGACTGGAGGATGGATTGAGCCAGACACTTCTGATTTGCCCTTTTTTCTGTATATGTATTTCTATGAAAGTATATATTTTAAAATGTACAAGATTTGTTGTAGATAATTTATGTTTTTCATGGGGAAACACTAATAAAGATTCAAAGTGTGTGTATGTGCGTGTGTGTGTATACCACAAACTTTGGGATCAGGTTTGAAACCCTAGAACGTATCACATATTTGGGGATTTCTTTAGTAGATGTCTTTTTTTTCACACGATGCCCGACATCTTACCTAAGCTGAGCTGGTGGCAGAGGTAGGGAGGGCTTGTTGAGAACAGATCACAGTCTGCCTCTCTGGAATCTAGACATTTCAACAGCTTGTCCTGGAGGCAGTGAGAATACATAATGACATGCTTTGACAAGCAGACTAACAACAAACTTGAATCATATTTGGGCCCTCAGGTGAAATCAACTATAAACATAAAATGATTTTCTGAAAGTTGTCTGGTTCAGTTTTTACATGTTATATATTAAAGCCAGTGTTTGGATCCAGATTCAAGTTTGGAACACATGGGATTGTTTGTATGTAAAATATAGTTATGAAATCATTTTAACATTTTGAATACTGTAGTAAAACACAGCATAATGCTATGAGTGGTAAAAAAAAAAAACACACACACAACAACAGAAATGGCATAAAACGAATGGTTGTGTTGTGAATGAGAAGCCACAGTTTTTATTTGGTCTGAACAAAATGCACAAATAGCAAGACAATGATCATTATTCCGCACACAAACACCAGACTGGGAGAAACCCCACGCGGATGTGTGCGGCCGTCACTCTCCTCCATTTTCCTTTCCAGACCTCAGCTTCAGAACTGGCGTCTGAGAACCAGCTTGGGCAGCGTATGAGAGCAGTTGTGCTGTGTCTCTGCTTGATAATCGTTTTTCTGCTGCAGTTTACGTGGACAGCTTTTTTAATGGGAGTGTTATTAGAAAATGCAAACAGGGTTCTAATTTAGCTTGAAATCACCCAAAGGAAAACGAGAATAAAGAAGCAAGTACAACTCAGAAAACCAGGGGAGCCAGTAGCTATAGTATAGGAGAGTGATGAAGCCCTGGTGACAATAGGTGTGCAGGCCCTGCCGTGATTTTTATTTTATTTGACAAAAGGTGTTTCTTAAAAGAAGAAAAAAAAAAGAATTATGTGTAGAAGTGAGCACAAACGGCTGCATCATAAACAGAAGACCTAATTCAGCTTTGGCACAAATCTGTTTTATACACCCCTGGATAGCCGTGTTTCTGAGCCTCCTTCACGGTGACTCACAGCGGGTGATGTTCATATGCCTGACATTCTGGGTATACACAGATTTTTCACAGAACTACAGAAGGTTTTGTGAGAACATACAGTAACTAACCCCACAGAAATCTTTACTTTTCTGCGAGGCACTCAAGAAAGTGCAAGTCGCTCAGTCAGGCCCGACTCTTCGTGTCCCCATGGACTATACCCTCCATGGATTCTCCAGGCCACACTCCTGGAGGGGGTGGCCTTTCCCTTCTCCAGGCGATCTTCCCAACCCAGGAATTGAACCAGAGTCTCCTGTACTGCAGGTGGATTCTTTACCAACTGAGCTCTCAGAGAAGCACTCATGCAAAGTATTTATTGAGAGCCTGTCAATAATAAAATTTATAACAAAATCAGTCCCAAATAAGTATTTGCTTTAAAAGGCTAAAGAATATCATGACTAATCTAAAGTTATTTTTAGAAAGGTCTGTGTTTTCCTGGACTTCTCTGTTCCACAGGTATTATTAAGATGAACAATTTAATATCATTTTAGGATCAGCACAGACATAATTTTTATTGTTAAAGTTGTAATAGAATTTTCTGACTTTCATCATGTATTTTATGGTACAAATTTTTTTTTTCTCCAGAATTAGCTTAATCTAGTTGCTTTTGATTTGGTAGTAGATGCATGCTTTTGACATCAGTGCTGGAAGTATTCTGTGTATCACACAGGAACACAGCCATGCAGTTGGGTTTTGCTGGACTGATGGGGAGGATGCAGGTTATGGACTGTCTCTTACTCAAGAAAGCATAAAGGAATGCAAATGAACAAGGACAATGTTATTAAAGATCATTTTGAGTGTACCCCGATGTTTTTCAGCAAATCTTTTGCAAATACTTAGCAGAAATCAATGAAAACAACAACAAAAAAATACCTGACATATGCCTTAAAATGACAGTACTATGACAGGTGTGCTGCGATACATCCGATCACATTAAAAGTGCAGCATTTTCCAAGGAGAATTGATACTCTTGTTCATGAAGACTTGTTCACAGAAGCTGTGTAGTGGATTAGGCTAGCCACCTCTCAGAGTTCACGTTCAGGCTCTCAAGCTGTAGTGACTGAGTGGTCATTTAATTTCTCAGAATCCCAGTTTTCTAATATTTAAGTTTAGTATAATAATATTTACCACCTAATATTAAGGAAGATTAGATTAGATAACATGTTATCTAATAATAAGTGGAGCATACTAAATGATCTAGCAAATAGCCACTGAGCTGGATGAAAGCAAATGATGATCAGGTAGCAGAGAACATTAAAGGACGTTTTGCCACAAAAATGTAAGTTGTAATAATAGTGATACTTTGAATGGGTTGTTTTACAGTTTTATTTCCCTGGTTGCTGTCAGGAGAGTGAGGATAGGAGAGGGCAGTGGGAAAAGTCCACCAGGAACAGGCCCAGCCGCAACCCCCCTCCAGTCTGTTCCCAGCAGGAAGCTCTGGCACATGAGCGGTCTGCCAGTCTTGGTCTCACCTAGGGGCCGTGGGGGCGGCCTTTGCTACACACCTCCCAGGGAAGTCCGTCACTGGCCACAATATGTGGATCCCAAGGGCGCGGGACCGAGATGGGGAGCTCTCTTGCTTAATGGGGGGCACTCCTCCTGGAAAGGAAGCCCCTGAAGCGCCTGGAGTGATACACCAGCCAGTGAAGGGGCTATGGATAGAGCACCATCAGGTCCCTGTGACTGCCATCCGAACTCAGGAGGGGCTGTGCAGTAGCAGAGGTGCCCTCTGCTAGAAGTATATGGCCTAATGTGTGCCTACCTGCACACATTAAAGATAAGGAAAAGACTTATCCTTTCTTTTCTTTTTTATTCCCTTCCCCAACCCTCCACCCCCCAATCTGGATCAGTCTTTAATTCCTGTTGTCACATTCTTTGTTCCATAATGTCCTACAGTTCAAGATATTCCATGCCATACTTGTCATCTCTGTGTATCAGTCTTGGTATACCCACTGCAATGGGTTTCAGCAACTTTGTCCAAAACTCTGGAGTGTTTTGCCCTTAAAGTGTGAAACACTGTAGAGCGATGTGGGTAAGGCCCAGGGTACAGAGACGTTTAACTTGGGTTTGAAACTTATCTCCACCATTTAGCCCAGTGAGCTGTGCTGGGGGTCTCAGTCTCTGTAAAACTGAATATCTGCCTCTAAAAGAAGTGTTATCTACCTCTTAATATTCCTTGATAATTCAATGAGCTAGTACATTTAAAGCATCTGACACAGGGGAAGCAATAGCTAATTACATAGTGGTCGTAGTCCTCAAACACAGAGGATACCTTTTTGATTGTCAGACTGTATCAGTTACATTTTTAATTCTCTGGTTATTACCATCTCAATAGCTATTGCCACATGTGTACCATTTTTGGGTATCTGTAAGGTCTGATTCTTCCTCATACATCAGCAAGCTCCACCAATGTCTTCTGGCTACAAACAATTTCTAGAAAAGCTTTAGGAATACCCTCTGAGACTGTATTAGTCAGGTGTGGTTTTTCATGAAGCTGTGAGCGATTTTTAGAGCAAGTGTTGCATGGACAACTCTTCCTAAGCACCGCGAAGCCCTTTCTTTTTATGACATATTTTTTCTGTCTCATGTCTACTGTTTTTCAAGTTCCAAAGCCTGAAAATATAATGGAGACAAAATTTTAGCCTTTAGAAATATGAACCGCTATTTGGCCATGGTGGTGCTCCTTTACTCTTAAAGATTACCCTAAGAGATATTATTCCCATTGATTTAGAAACCGAAGCACTAAGAAAGCCCTAAATGTGAGACTGGAAATCATCAAACTCCTAGCAGAAAACAGGCAGAACACTCTGACAAACAATTAGCAACATTTTTGGAGCTATCTCCTCAGGCAAGGGAAACAAAAGAAAAGATAAATGGGACCTGATTAAACCTAAAATCTTTGCACAGCAAAAGAAACCATCAATAAAACTAAAAGACAGCCTCCTGAAGAGGAGATGATATTTGCAAATGATATATCTGATAAGGGGTATCTTATCTCTATCTAAAATACATAGAGAGCTCATACAACTCAATTAAAAAAAACCCTTATTTTAAAAATGGGCAGAAAACGTGATAGACATTTTTTCAAAGAAGAAAGACGTATCGATGACCAAAAGGCACACGAAAAGATGCTCAACACCGCTAATCATCAAGACAATGAAAACCACAGTGAGATACCATCTCATGCTGTCAAAAACAGCTATTGTCAGAAACACAACAAATAATAAATGTTGGTGAAGATGTGGAGAATAGGGAATCCCAGTTCACTGTTGGTGGGAATATAAATTGGTGAATTAGTGCGGACACTATGGAAAACAGTTTGGAGGTCTCTCTAAAAATTAAAAATAGAATTACTGTACAATCCAGCTATTCCACTTCTGGTTATATATCCAAAGAAAATGAAAACACTATAGTTAAAAAAGATATATGTGCCTAGTGTTCATAGCAGCTTTATTTACAATAGCCAAGGTATGGAAGCAATGTAAATGTCTATCAACAGATGAATGGATAAGGAAGATGTGTTTTACGCATATAAAAATGGACTATTAATCATAAAAAAATGAAATCTTGACATTTACTACAGCATGGATGGAGGTATTATACTTAATGAAGTAAGTCAGACAGAGAGAAGATATATACTGTATGTTTCCACTTACACATGGAACCTGAAATATAAAACAAAAGGATGAATGTAACAGAAACAGACTCATAGATACAGAAATAAAACTAGTAGTTACCAGAAAATGGAGAGGTATGTGGGAGAGGCAATATAAGGGAAGGGAACTGAAAGGTACAAACTACTCAATATAAATGAGATACTGAAATTTTCAACCACTATTTTATAATAACTGTAAATGAAGTATGATCTATAAAAGTGTTGAATCACTATGTTGTACACCTGAAACTAACAGTTTACAATGTTAGTAATGTTTTACCAACATTACTTCAATTTAAGAAAAGAAAGCTATTAAAAAGAATACATTTGAATCAGTTCTACTGAGGTGGACGAAACTGGAGCCTATTATACACAGTGAAGTAAGCCAGAAGGAAAAACAATACAGTATACTAACGCATATATATGGAATTTAGAAAGATGGTAACGATAATCCTGTATGCAAGACAGCAAAAGAGACACAGATGTATAGAACAGTCTTTTGGACTCTATGGGAGAGAGGGCAAGGGTGGGATGATATGGGAGAATGACATTGAAACATGTAAATTATCATATGTGAAATCAATCATCAGCCCAGGTTTGATGCTTGATACAGGGTGCTCAGGGCTGGTGCACCGGGATGACCCAGAGGGATGGAATCAGGAGGGAGGTGGGAGGGGGCTTCTGGAAGGGGAACACATATATACCCATGGTGGATTCATGTCAATGTATGGCAAAACCAACACGATAATGTAAAGAAAATAAATAAAATAACAACAAAAAAAAAAAAAAAGGAAAAAGGGAGAGAGATTCAGTCCACATACAAGGTCACAGAGATTCTGTGTCCAGCTGTTTCATGCCCACTACTTGTGGGCTACCTCAGCTGCCCCAGGGCCTCCTGTGCCAAGGTCCTACATAGGCAAGGCCCTGGAAACACACACACACACACACAAAAGATTTGCCTAGACCAGGTTCTAAAGTAGCTATTGTGTCTGTTTCTTCATCAAAGTTGACACTTGGGAGAAGCAGATATTGGTAAATTTCTATTATTTAAGCAATTTGCTGTTGTCATTTATTTATTGACAGTTGTTTTGAATTGTCATTTTAGTGGGTAAAGATACAATAAATGTTACTTTTAACACCAGATTTTTGATTCCGTCTCCATTTGCAGTTGGAATTTTCAGCGGTTTTCATAGAATACAGTGGGGAAAGCCCTGAGCTGTAGTGGTTGCTAAGACCACTTAGTGCTGGTGACGCCGGGTGGTCATCAGATAGCACCATGCTACTCTTTCCTCTTCTTTTAAAGTAAGGCTAACAATACTGGCTATTTATAGCTATAGAGACCAAATAAGATAGTATATAAAAGTGCATATTTAACTGTCAGTAGTTCTTGTTATACATTGAGCAAACTCTGCAGCATAGCGCAGAACAGAGGAGTCCAAAGGGCTACAGTCCACGGGGTCACAAAGAGTTGGACATGATGTGGCTGAACAACAGCAATAATAAATTGTTATGCGTGGTTATAAGACAGAGGGTAGCAGGGTTTGTGCGTTAGTATTGGCTAAAGGTTTCTGCTATCTTCGGATAAATAAAGGACTCATGAATTTAATAGTAAGAAAACGATTAGACAAGTATTTAGGCAGAGCATTCTGTAGGACAATTATATACTGGATTCTTCAAAGAAGTCTATGTCATTAGCGAGAATGAAAAAGTCAGGAACTCTGGATTAGAGGATACTAAGGAGTAAGACATGACTTACTTTGGGTTTAGGTAGTATGGTGTGTGTTTATTTTCAGTTTGAGCACAAACAGTATATGTGTACACATAGGTGTGTGAGAGACTAACAGATATGCCACAGCACTAACAGTTTGTCAGCCTTCAATGTAGGTATTTGGATGCTCAATATATTAATCTTTCACTTTTTCTATAGGTTTGAAATTTCTTAAAATGTATATTTTGGGGGAGAAATATGGCTCATCCATGTGGTAATTTCCACAGTTGTTTCCAAGATACTTATTTTCTCATCCCATCTCCAATAGAATTTAAAGCTTCTTTACCGCCAACACTCATTCCTTCCTGCTCAATCAGGAATCTGCTCCCTGAAGTTTCTCCTAAGGAGGCTGTCTTCTGGGCGAGCCGGTTTGTAAGGCGCTGCTGAGAACCTCTAGGGCGTAGTCTACCACAGTGCCCTCTGCCCATCCTACCCAAACCAGAGCTCTCGAAGCCTCTTCTGAAGATTTTGTATATTTCTCATACCTGATTTGAGTTCCTTCCAAAACAAGATTTTTCCATCTTAGGGGCAAGTTGGAGCTTGAAGTGAAATTTGAGGAGCAAGCTAGGATCATTGAGTAGGTACTTGTGGGAGGGTCTATAGGAAACGGTTGCCTCTGTGTAGGAGCTGTACCTGCTGGCCTGCTGCCAAGCATATGATGGTGTGTGTGCGGGTGTGGTGGGGTGTTCATATTCAACCAGAATTCAGGAAAATGAGCTGGATGCAAACCACAGAAGAACAAGATTAGCTTGACTCTATACAGTTATGTCTGCATCCACCCATCATCATAAGTGACTTCAAATACTGCCAGGGGACAGTGGCCACTGACTCATTTCTGCCCTCCTAATACTCTGAAGGTTTTTTTTTGACCCAACTCTAATCTAGAACTGTACAGGGAAAGGAATTCTGGAAGATATCAGTTCACTCACTCAGTTGTATCTGACTCTGCAACCCCATGGACTGCAGCATGCCAGGCTTCCTTGTCCATTACCAATTCCTGGAGCTCGCTCAAACTCATGTCCATGCAGTTGGTGATGCCATCCAACCATCCCATCCTCTGTCATCCCCTTCTCCTCCCACCTTCAATCTTCCCCAGTATAAGGGTCTTTTCAAATGAGTCAGTTCTTTGCATCAGGTGGCCAAAGTATTGGAGGTTCAGCTTCAACATCAGTCCTTCCAATGAATAGTCAGGACTGATCTCCTTTAGGATTGACTGGTTGGATCTTCTTGTAGTCCAAGGGACTCTCAAGAGTCTTCTCAAACACCACAGTTCAAAACCATCAATTCTTTGGTGCTCAGCTTTCTTCACCGTCCAACTCTCACATCCATACATGACCACTGGAAAAACCATAGCCTTGACTAGACAGACTTTTGTTGACAAAGTAATGTCTCTGCTTTTTAATATTCTGCCTAGGTTGGTCATAACTTTCCTTCTGAGAAGTAAGCATCAAATTTTAATTTCATTGCTGCAATCACCATCTGCAGTGATTTTGGAGCCCAGAAAAATAAAGTCAGCCACTGTTTCCACTGTTTCCCCATCTATTTGCCATGAAGTGATGGGACTGGATGCCATGATCTCAGTTTTCTAAATGCTGAGTTTTAAGCCAACTTTATCACTCTCTTTCACTTTCATCATGAGGCTCTTTAGTTCTTCTTCACTTTCTGCCATAAGGGTGGTGTCATCTGCATATCTGAGGCTATTGATTTTTCTTCCAGCAATTTTTGATTCCAGCTTGTGCTTCATCCAGCCTGACATTTTGCATGGAAATGGAAAGACATGGCTCCCAGCTTACCTACGTGTCTTCAGCACAATCCAGCCCACTCCCATGACTCCTCATTTTCAGTTGAATGCTCATCCCTGTGCCCTTCATCCATACTGGGCATTTCATCTATTGACCTCCTGACTTTTTCCCAGAAGATTCCATAATTGCTTGTTTCTTAAATTAGTGTAGTGTTTTACTCTAACACTTTGCCCATAATCTGGCACATGGTAGGAGTTTCATACATGCTAATTGAAATAGAATGAACAGAGACAGGGAAAATAAAGAAGGAGTTTTGGTGAAGGGAGTTTTGTCAATGAGTATACATCGTAAGGGAAGTGCCAAGATGCTTTAGAAAGCATCTTAGATCAATAATAGAATCCAGCTCATTTCAGTTATGATAGAAAGCTAAAACTAGAGCTTAAGTAAGGCTGTTTTATTTTATTTTTACCTGATGAACATGTTTATAAAGAAAAACATGTCATGAAATCTATAGAAAGCAATGGTATTGGAAGTGACTCAGTTGGAAGGATTGCCCATGGAGTAGCGTCAGCACTTGCCCAAAATTAAAGTTGATGTACACACAGAGACCCAGAAATCTTGATACTTACTCCTTGTTTAACTCTCCTCAGTACTCTGGCAAGGTTCGGTAGCTCTCAGCCTCTCTCCCTTCATTCTGACTCCGTTCTTGCTTTGGATGTCCTTCTGTTCTTTCCCCCAGGTTTCTCCTTTTCAGGTAGTTTCATTCCTCATCCTGAAAGGAAACCAACCTGGTTTCAAATCTTGGCTCAGTTTTTCATTCATGCCTTTTGTGCCTCAGATTTCTCTTGTCTAAAATTGAGAATAATATTTTCTATTGCAAATGCTAACAACCAACCAATTGTAGGTACTTGATAAATGTAAACTTCCCTCTGTTTCCTTCTTTCCAAGCTTAAGAAGAAAGATGAGGAGCCATCTGTTGTTGCTCCATCATGCTCCTAGGTATCTAACCTTTGCCACCCAATGTTCTACCCCTAGATTCTTTCAACCATATGAAATACTCTTCTGGGAGAAATTCTGATAAATACAAATCGCCTCCCTACCACATACCTTGTTATGTTTATGCTGATTGGATTTCTGAGTCTGCTGACTCTCATGATTGCTTAGCCTTAGTTTCCCCCTCCTTATCTCATCTTCTCTTCTTCCATCCCTTCCCTTCATTTCCTCTTTTCTTGACTTCTTCCATATATTAGTTTTCTATTGCTGCTCTAACAAACTACCACAAACTCAGTGACTTAAGACAACACATTTACTATTTTATGGTTTTGAATTCACATGTCCAAAATCAATTTCACTGGTCTAAACTCAAGATGTCAGCAGACCTGTGTTCCTTTGGGATGCTCTGCTTGAGAATCCGCTTCCTTATTGTCTTCAGATTTTAGAGGTTACCTGCATTCCTTAACTTGTGGCTTCTTCCTCCATCTTCAAAGTCAGCTGCGTAGCATCTCTCCTCTCTGACCTTTGCTTTTTTCCTCATATCTTCTCTCTCTGACTCTGAGTCACTTGCTTCCTTGTTATTAGGACCTTTGGGTCCGCCTGGATAATCCAACATAATGCCACATCTCAAGATCTTTACCTTAATCACATCTGAAAATCCCCTGTACTATGTAAGGTAACATATTCACAAGTTCTGGGCATGAGGACATGTACATTTTGGGGGGTCCATTATTCAGCCTTTCACACCCCATTTCTCCCCTCTCTTCCCTCTCCTACTCTTCCCTGCCCCTGTTTTCCTTTCTGGTGACCCTCTTCTAGGAGCACATCTGCACCTTTTCTATTACACATGGTCAAAATAAGTGACCATCATTTTGTTAAACAT
Source organism: Antilocapra americana (assembly GCA_007570785.1). NCBI lineage: Eukaryota > Metazoa > Chordata > Mammalia > Artiodactyla > Antilocapridae > Antilocapra > Antilocapra americana. The sequence continues at coordinate 17,235,410 of ML661325.1, read as the reverse complement.
GTTGCAAAGTGCAGATGACAGGAGAATAGTAATATTTACTCAATTAGATTTTGAGGTAGAAAAACTGACTCTTCAAATACATAAATTGGTTGGAGGATCTGTTGCTCATTCACCTCTGGGAGATTATGTTGGTGGTGATCAACCACACTGAGAACTGCGCATCTGTGATGTTAACCTATTCTCTCTTTTCCTTCCTCTAACTTTTCTTCAGCTAATAATTTTTTTTACACTTTATCTTTCTTATTTCTTTCAATGTTTGTAAATGTCCTGTTATTCTCTTCACAGTTGGTGTGGAGGAGAGAACTTAGATGAGAATTCCAAATAATTGTGAAGTAATTAGTCTCCAATTAAAATAAATAAATTAATTAAAAAAAGAATTACAAATAATTGACATTAGCTCCTAGCCTGACAGTCACTAACTGTATGGCTTTGGACAAACCACTTAGGTCCCTTGAGACTGAATTTCTTTATATGATTAAAGAAAAGGTTAAAAAGTCGTACCTTCTAAACATGCTGTCAAAATTAAACAATAATTATTAAGTAATTCATACAATGCCTGAAAACTGTGGTGTTCCAAGAATGTAAGACTACTGTGAAACTTATTGAGACGGTCGTTTCGAGGTTAAGTGAAACGATGTAAATGTAATGAAGTAAAATGCTGCCGCCCCTGCTGCTACCCCTACTAGTAATAATAGTAATAATTTACATGTGTTGAGTGAATTCTGTAGGCCAAGCCTTGTGCTAAAAGCTTCAAAGCAACCAATGCATTTTCTCAAGCTGAAGAGATAGGTATTAAAAAATTATGTTTATTTTCTGCTGACTCTTCAACTTCGTACTATTTTGAGGCCCAGAGTAAGTCCTCAGGTAACATAAATGCTATTATGTAATAAGATGTCCCAAATGTAGTACTAAACCCTAAGGGTTTTACATAATCTGGAAAATCAGCAATTAAACTTATTGAGCAGAGTCTCTTATAAGAGGTTTTATAACAAATTGTCCACAAGAGGAGTATCTGAAATAGATTGAGTAGGGGGAGCATTATATCAATCTAGTAGAATAGCAATGTGAGGTCACCACCAGGCCCTGGAGGGAAACAAAGAAGAGACCGCCAGCACAAGTAGGAAGGAAGTCCTGGCATCCTTTCTAGGCAGTGTGGTTTCCAAAATTCCCATGTAACTATCTATGAGGGACTATGTGAGCAAGAGACTCCATTGTCAAGATAGTTTGGGAAATACTGGACATAATATTACTTTCTTGCAGATATTCATTGTATTTCATTACATTCAAGGCTTTGCCAAATTTAGCCACAGAAAAACCTACTTAAAATTTCCCTAATGAATTTGACCATGAATCCTCTTTCTTTTAAGGAACGTTCTATGATACCCTATTGCATTGGTATTCCCACGAACACTTCATAAATTCAGAGGCAGGAAATAGCGGGAAACAGTGTCAATAAGGAAAAGAGAAAGTGGAGTCACTCAGTCGTGTCCGACTCTTTGTGACCCTGTGGACTGTAGCCTGCCAGGTTCCTCCGTCCGTGGGATTTTCCAGGCAAGAGTACTGGAGTGGGTTGCCATTGCCTTCTCCAGGGGATCTTCCCGACCCAGGGATCAAACCCAGGTCTCTACATTGTAGGCAGACGCTTTACCGTCTGAGCCACTAGGGAAGTCCTATCAATAAGGAAGGCGGAACCTAATTTAAAAGGACCTTACTGTTCCATGCAGAGGAGGATTTTAGTGTTCTACTGAGACACTAGAGAGAGGATGCAATAAAAAACAGTTGTTGAAGCATTCTGAATAATTAATTAATACTGATTAGCTACTTCAGGGTACTCCAGGAAAAGAGTCAAATAGCAACAGAAGCAGACATAATCCCTGCCAAAAAGGTCTTACAAACGCTTATGTAAAATACAAATGGATATTTAGTAAGCATTTTCCAGCCAGTGCAAAAAGTTGAAAACAACATATTGATTAATGTTAATTTTTCTAACTTGCATTTCACTGTTTTTAAGGTCAAGCTACGTGCTAGGCACAGTTCTAATTATGTTCACATGTGTCACTTAATTGATTCTTTGGACGAACTTGTTAAATATTTATTATTTCCATTGTAAAACCCAAGATTGAGGCTGAAGGAGAGAAAATTGCCCAAGGTCATAGTAAGAGACAGTCATGGAACTAGGATTCAAGCCAAGGACTTCTGGCTGCAAAATGAGTTCTTCTCACCGCTTTTTCTCATTGACCTAAACTAAAAATATGTGAATCAGACTTTGTAAGAATGCATGAGCTAAATGACCAGAGGTACTAGTAGGAGAAGAAATAAACACTTTGAAATCACAGATTTTCAGTGAGTAATTGCATTGATCACTAAATAATGCAGGAGTCGTAAGTCTTAGCACCAAGCACAACCCCCTTTAAGAGGATTAAAAATACAGCCTCCAGAGTGTGGTTTTATCAAGCAGCGGGTTATGACCTTTGAGGGGGGGCCTCAATCTAACTGTCACTCTCCGAATTTTTATTTAGTGCACCGTGGTGTTTACACTACCATGAAACAAACTACAGTTGTGTCTTATGTTTCACAGTTCACTTCCATGGATTTCTGCAGATTCTGGCCCAGCTGTGTGCCTGAAAGTTAGTGCACTTCCCGCCATGGGAGTTTAGGTTGTAGGTACAGCACCCATAGCTATAGTCTTGCCCCTTGAGCTCACTCCCACCTCGTGCTTGCTGGTGAAGAGTGAGGCATATTGCTCAGCGGTAGTCTTAGAAAAAGAATGCAGAAGGAAGAAAGGAAACCAAACTATTTGGGCACATAACACATATTGGGCATGTAACATATCCTGGGCAGCTTCTCCACTCACAGCACTGGTATTAACACCCAGACCTTTTTAACTTTGGGAGAACATGGTCACCATTCCTGCACTGTTCATTCTTTTCCTCCCTCTTCTGCATCCACCCCCTGACAGTGAACATCTTCAAACATCTTCTGTGTATCTGGTGATGCTCAAGATGCTGAAGATACACACGCAGTGGCACTAGGGAAACCCAGTGATGATCCATGCAGAAGGAGAGCCCAACAGGTGAATCACTGTGCTACAGTGAGCCTTACATTAAAGGATTCACCTCGTGGGTAAGTGTATTCATTGGTCAAGATAAGGACTTCATAGCTACATATGTAATATTCAAAGTGGGATTCTTAATTAAAACATACAGCTCCTTTGGGCATCCCTGGTGCCTCAATGGTGAAGAATCTGCCTGCCAATGCAGGAGTCCCAGGTTCAATCCCTGTGTTAAGACAATCCCCTGGAGGAGGAAGTGGCAACCCACCCCAGCATTCTTGCCTGGAGAATCCCATGGACGGAGGAACCTGGCAGGCTACAGTCCATGGAGTCACAAAGAGTCAGACATGACTGAGCAACTAAACAACAGCTCCTTTCTTCAAAAAGCGTCAGCTGGTTAAATAAATAGCTCTCACTTTTAAGATAAAACAAAAACCAAAAAACCCAATTACTGTCTTTTACATTTGAGTTTCTCAGAACATACAAGGTTCAGATGTTATTTATTTTCTATCAAATAAGTTGGAGTTTTTGTTTCATTGTTTTTATTTCCCTAGCATTAATTTTAAATCAGCTTAGTCTAACAATCAAGTAAATCTGTCACTTGGCAGATAACTCCATACTCTATTTTAAAAGGCTGAATCCATTTTAATATTTTATGAAAAATATTATACATTTCCTTTTAAAATTATGTACAATGCAAAGTATGTGCAGTGAAAAGGAAATGTCTCACTTTATCTCACCCCTCAAATTCTCCACTCTCTTCCCTAAAAGTAATCACTGTTAACAGTTTGATATCTATTCTTTTATAACCTCCATGTACATTGCATGTACATTTAGCTTTACAAATTATAATTTAACTTTCACATAAAAAGATCACACTGTTTATGTTGTTTTGTAATATGCCCTCTTTACTTAATGATATATCTCGGTTATATTTCTAAGTCAGTACAATTAAACTTATTTATCTGAACTGAAGTCATGTAAGTCATTTTTTGAATTACTGCTTTATTGATGATTAAGTATTTGTCTATGCTGTCACTACTACAGTTCTGTCTTTGTATCTTTATGATAGACCTTTACAGTATGTTTCTTTAATATAGTATAGTGAAACTTCTAGGCATCCAGCGTCCATTATCTGTTTTTTTCTAATAGTGAAATCCCAATGACTAAATGACTTCTTTTGGAATCTCCCTACCACTCTTCCATGTGATTCAGAGAGGACCTTATCCCAATTAATCAAGTGTGACCAAGACCCGTGCCAGTCAGAATATCCCACACCAAAGACACGCTGTTTGCTTTGGTGATGAGCACTTGACCCATGCAAGTCAGTAAGCATCCTGACTTCCACTTAGCTTGGGAAGATGAGAAGCATCATCCTCTACAGAATGTAAGTCTGATACAACACAGTGTTGAAACTGCTGCAACCTCTCTGCCAATACCATGCGTGACCCTGTCTGGGAATGGAGCCAAAATAAAGGAAGCGGGGCCAAGAAGCAGAGGAAGAAGCAAGTCCTGTTGACCAAACGCCAGTTCCTCAAACAAGATGTTTCCTGCTGCCAGCAATAGCTAGCCCTGGGACGTTACAGTCATGTGAGCCAAGAAATTTCCTTTTTCTGACTAAGCAATTTTAAATTAGCTTTTCTGTTGATGACAACCAAAAGATATCTTGGTGGTGCTGACACCTAGAAGTATAATTCTCTGGCTAATTAAGAGTATATACAGTTGAAATTATGATTGATAATAACAAACTGCCCTTCCATAGATTCTACCAACCAAAATACAAAACCCTAGCTATCAAGAATATCATACTTTTATCTTTTGACAAAATATTTAAAATTTTTTTTTAAATTACATTATCTCATAACTCATTGATTATCTTTTTATATATGTTTTGACCATTTATAATTTTTCTTCTGTGATTTAATTGTGCATACACTTTTTCCCATTTTTCTATTAGGTAATTCATATGACTTTTAGGCAGTCTTTACATATCCTTTAAATTAATCCTTTATTACATAAGGATGGCATCACTGACTCGATGGACATAGGTTTGGGTAAACTCTGGGAGTTGGTGATGGACAGGGAGGCCTGGCTTGCTGAGACTCATGGGGTTGCAAAGAGTCGGGCACCACTGAGCAACTGAACTGAACTGATGTGTATTTTCTTCCAAACTGCCCGTTGTCTTGAAATAATATTTATGGAATTCTCATATGGATGATTAAAAATTTTAACCAGTGTCATGACATCTGTTAGTTATTTTCTCTGTAGTTTTTTTATTTGTCTAATTTAGATGGACTTCCTGAAAAATATTAACCTCCTTGAATTTTTATTTTATATTTAATTTAAAATTTTTATTTTATTATTTGCTTTTAAAAATATTTGGAATTCTTTGCATAATGTAAGATAATATGTAATTGTCGATTGTGCTAAATATTAATGCTATTTGTTAAATAGCTCATTCCTTTCCAGTGATTTGAAGTGTCATTTTATCTTCATTACACCTTAGTCTGTTGCCTAGCTTTACTATGCTTCACTGATCTATTTCACCTTTTTTTTGGCCTCAGGTATATATAAATGCAGTAATCATGTTCTTTATTTTGTTGTATCTTGTCACCATTGGTTTCTGAATTACCTGATTTCATTTATATGGTTGGTTTGACAATTTAATAAATACCTACAAATCCATAACTAGGAGCAAAATCTAGGACCTTAACAATGGACCTATTGGATATATCTCATTTCTTGGCTATCTTCTCCCTATCCCATTTCCTGCTAAACCATTGTTCTCCTGCTTCCTTTGTAAATACTGTTGTAAATATTATAAATACTTTATACGTTATATAATTACTTATAGAATTAAATATTTATTTTAATTTGTTAACTTTTAACAGTGAGACCAGAGATGCCCTTAGCATCTGCAGGGCTTTGGAAAAATATTTTGACTATAAATAATTTTAATCACCCCAAATAAGCATGCCTGAACCTTTCTAGCTGCCCAGTCTCATGCGAAGGCTTTCCAGATGGCGTTGGTGGTAAAGAACCCACCTGCCAATGCAGGAGACATAAGAGACCTGGGTTCGATCCCTGGGTCAGGGAGATCCCCTGGAGGAGGGCATATTAAACGACTCCATTATCTTTCCTGGAAAACCTCATGGATAGAGAAGACTAGGGGAACTATAGCCCATGGGTTCACACAGAATACTTGTATGGCCTATTTGAGCAATCCTTATTAGGTTACCCTTCTGTAATGAGGACCCTGCCACCGAGCTCTAGGAGAATGCCATAGGCATGAGTCCAGACTTCTACAGAGCATTTGGTCAACCCCACCACAGAGTAGAGAGAGAGTACCCCGAAGGAGAGAAACAGTGACTGAGGGCCAGAAGGTCTGGTCTGGGATCAGGGTGCCCACTGGAATGGCACCCTGGACCAAGGCTCATTGTAGCATTGGAGGGGCCTTAGAAAAAGCTGAGGAAGTCTCTCTAAGGCAGGGAGGTTAGACTTGGGGCCAAGGGCAAGGGCTTCCTCTTACCCGTGTCTGAGGGCAGTAATGCCATGTGTGAAGCTTCCTCTTGCATGTGCGTCCAGGAATGAAGTTGGTCATATAAATACTCAGGATTAGCAGATAACGCCAAATCCTTTTACAACGTGGTAGCCCTAATCTTTGTGTTTGCCAGGAATGTCTTCTCTCACTCTACAGCTTTTCTAACACTTGGTGATATTAGAGTTTTAGTTTTTCAATCAGGCATAAAATATATTTCAAGTAATTTTGGTTGGCATTTACCTGAATAATGACATCTTACATTAAACGTATCTTCTTGTGTTTGCTTTATGTGTTGCCTCATCTATAAAAATATCTGTTCATGTTTTTGGGATTCTTAGTGTATTTTATTACTGAAAAAACATATGTTTAAAGTTTATATATCCTTTATAAAACATTGATATTGATACTAATCCTTTGTCTCTTTTGTCAGTGGTATATAATTCAAATATCCCCATTTATAACTTGTCTTTTCACATTTTAAGGTGTTTGTTTATGAACTATAGTTGTTTATTTTAATGTAGACAAGACTATAATTTTTATTTTATAATCAATAATCTTGTTATTTTGCTTAAAATATTTCCCCTAAAGTGAGCTAAAAGATATTTACTTGTAAAATGTACTAAGAGTTTTAAAGTGTATTATATTTACTAATCCATCTAGGCAGAGGTCAAAAAATTTTTCTGTTAAGAGCCAGATAATAAATAATTTGTCTTTGTGAGTCACATGATTCCTGTTGAAACTATTCAATTCAGATGATGTAGCATGAAAGAAGTTAAAAGCAATCCATAAATTAATGCATGTGACTGTATTCTAATAAAACTTTATTATAAAAGCAGGTAGTAGCCTGGACTTGGCCCATGAACCATTGCTTGCTGGTCTTTGATCTAGGATTTTTGTTTTTACAAATTATGTGAAATAGAGAGCTAATAACTTTTTTTATGTGGATTTGGCAATTCATTCTATTTTCTACTTGGTCAACATTTCTTGTTTTCCCCATTAATCTAAATGCAAATTCAACCATATGCCAGACTTCATATGCCAGTCTGTGTCTGGCCTCTCTATTATATATGATTAATAAATTTATTCCTGGAACAGTACCACATTTTCTCAATTAACATAGATTTCATAGAAATCCTATTATGTTACAGGGAAAGTGTTACTCCCTGTTCTTATTCCTCATAAGTGTTTGACTATACTTGACCTTTATTTTTTTTTCATGCTCTTCGCTTGAAAGTAGATGATACAGTTTCTCTGTCAAGTGAAATATTTATCTGCTAGACCAAAATATAGTTTAAAACATACCTCAATCAGCTATAGATAAACTTTGATGATCTAGATTTTCTGACATAATTCAATCCTTGTTTTGTTTGAAGGAGCTGTTCTCAAGCTTTACTTAGTGGGAATAAATATTCTAATGTTAAATTCTTAAATTCTATGGAAAATTCTTAAAGAGATGGGAATACCAGATCACATGACCTGCCTCCTAAGAAATCTATATGCAGGTCAAAAAGCAATGGTTAGAACTGGACATGGAAAAACAGACTGGCTCCAAATCGGAAAAGGAGTACGTTAAGGCTGTATATTGTCACCCTGTTTATTTAACTTATATGTAGAGTACATTATGTGAAATGCCAGGCTGGATGAAGCACAAGCTAGAATCAAGATTGCCAGGAGAAATGTCGATAACCTCAGATACGTAGATGATACTACCCTTAAGGCAGAAAGCAAAGAAGAACTAAAGAGCCTCTTGATGAAAGTGAAAGAGGAGAGTGAAAAAATTGGCTTAAAACTCAACATTCAGAAAACTAAGATCATGGTATCCGGTCCCATCACTTCATGGCAAATAGGTGGGGAAACAATGGAAACAGTGAGAGACTTTATTTTCTTGGGCTCCAAAATCACTGCAGATGGTGACTGCAGCTATGAAATTAAAAGACACTTGCTCCTTGGAAGAAAAGCTATAACCAACCTAGACAGCATATTAAAAAGCAGAGACATTATTTTGTCAACAAAGGGCAATCTAGTCAAGGCTATGGTTTTTCCAGTAGTCATGTATGGATGTGAGAGTTGAACTATAAAGAAAGCTGAGCACTGAAGAATCGATGCTTTTGAACTGTGGTGTTGGAGGAGACTCTTGAGAGTCCCTTGGACTGCAAAGAGATCCAACCCATCCAGCCTAAAGGAAATCAGTCCAGAATATTCATTGGAAGGATTGATGTTGAAGCTGAAACTCCAATACTTTGTGATGCGAAGAGCTGACTCATTTGAAAAAACCCAGATGCTGGGAAAGATTGAAGGCAGGAGGAGAAGGGGACAACAGAGGACAAGAGGGTTGGATGGCATCACTGACTAGATGGACATGAGTTTGAGTAAGCTCCAGGAGTTGGTGACGGACAGAGAAGCCTCATGCACTGCAGTTTATGGAGTCACAAACAGTTGAACACAACCGAGTGACTGAACTGATCTGAAATCAATTTTAAATTTGTATTATTTCAGTTATTTCCAGATATGATGAAAAAAAAGATTTTTCAATAATAAATTTATCTAAAACATGGTTTCTATGATTCCTTTCACATACTGAATTCCCTATAAGATGCTTTATTTGAATAAGTATGCCTACTTGTAGCAGTAACCAACCTCCAAATTTTAGTGGCTCAAAGTAATAAAAGTTTATCTTTCACTCATATCATAGTCCAGTGTGAGTGAGTGCTACATGCAGTTATCCACAGATCCAAAATCTTTTCACATCATGTCACCTCTGTCTTAACACAAAGTTTCAATAGGACAGGAGGAGTACGTGGAGAATCATCCAGATGGTTTTATGTGTCAGTCACAGACATGGAACGTATCACTTCCACTCGATCCTTATTGGCAGAATGTGGTTTATGACTTTATATTTACTTCTAAGGCTTAGGATATTTAGTATTCCTGTATGCACAGGAAGAAAGTGAAATAAGTTTGGTGAATTTATAGCATTGTCTCTTTCACGTATATAACATTTTATGTCTTTTTTTTTTTAGCATTGCATTTCAGTGCATTGTGGTGTTTCAAGAAATTACGACTTTTAGAAAGCATTAGTTTAAAGTGTTTGAGGAACACAACTGTGTTTTACTGTAGATTGAATGTTTCCTTACAGGAAAACTATGGAAAGTAGAAACAAGAAAATGAAGAAAGAGCTGGTAAATTGCTAGGCTGTGAAAAATGTGAAAGTGAAAGTGTTAGTTGCTAAATCATCTGCCAGGCTTCTCAGTCTGTGGAATTCTCCAGGCTAGAACCCTGGAGTGGGTTTCCATGCCCTTCTCCAGGGGTATCTTCCCAACTCAGGGATCGAATTCGAGTCTCCTGCATTGCAGGTAGAGTTTTTACCATCTGAGCCACCAGGAAAGCCCCAGTATGCTGAAGCTATCTTAATCACCAGAGTTGCTCAGGACTGTTTAAAAGATGAATATGAAAAAAAAAAATCTGAATATCTACTGCAGTTAGATTGTATAGAGTATTCTCTGTTTAGGAAAAGACTAAATTCTAACTCTTCCTTTCCTATTTATATTCCATAGGCTAGGTGTTTATTCTATGAAACACTTTTATATAATTTTTCTTCCTGATCCATTTTTGAAAATAGGTGGCAAACCATTATTTGTGAAGTGATATTTTAAAACTTCTACTTCATTCCACCTTCTCTATTCTCCACATTAACTTTAATACCTTGGAATTGATCAGCTTGAAGCCACAGCAATAAATAATGCCTCGAGCATAATGACCAAAGTTATTTGTCACTATCGGATCACTGTGCATGTTGTTGACAAGGCCACTGTTCTGAATTGATTTACAGCCTCAGTAGGCCAGTAGAGGTCGACAGGGATACTGCAGAAATGGAAAATCGGGAATTTATTGAAGAAAAGGAGACCAAGGAAACTATACTTCTCTCTGGCTTTCCATCCACAGCTTTATGGAAACCTTCAGATACACTGAATAGACTATGAAAAATTTGAGAACCAGTGATTCTAATTTTGATGAAATCTGAGCATTTTCAGAGCAATGGAATAATACAAATTCCTTCTACTTACAGGAAAATTTTCCATGAAAAATAGATGGAATTTTTAGTCCAAACTTCAATAGGCATATATTTTAGGAAATCTCAGCCAGTCTAACAAATGTATAAACACAGGGGAAAAGTTATCGTGCAGTTTTCTGTGTTTACTGTTAGATCTTTACATAATTAAGAAAGGTTTGTTTAAAAAAGCTGTTTTATTTTTAATTCCCTATTTTAGGGATCAATTTTGGTGTTTTCATATCATAAAATTAAATTTTATGAACAGAAATTCAATTATAAAATTTTGCTCCTTGGGAGAAAATATTTCACTTATTGTGGATTTACATGTGGTTGCTACAGTGAATGAAATCAAAAGACCAATAGCCAGGACATGGAAGCAACCTAGATGCCCATCAACTGATGAGTGGATAAGAAAGCTGTGGTACATATACACAATGGAATATTACTCAGCATTAAAAAAAAATTCATTTGAATCAATTCTACTCAGATGGACCGAATTGGAGCCCATTATCCAGAGTGAAGTAAGCCAGAAGCAAAAACAACAATACACTATATTAACACATATATATGGAATTTAGAAAGACAGTAACGAGAACCCAACATGCGAGACAGCAAAAGGAACGCAGATGTATAGAATAGACTCGTGGATTCTGTGGATGAGGGAAAGGGTGGGATGATATGGGAGAATGGCATTGAAACATGTTGATTATCATATGTCTAATCAATCGCCAGCCCAGGATTGATTCTCGGGGCTGGTGCATCAAGATTTCCCGGGGGGGAGGGAGGAGGGAGGGGGGAGGGAGGGGTTTCTGGAGGGGGAGCATATGTAAACCCATGGTGATATCATGGCATTGTATGGCAAAAACAATAAAAGGGAGAAAAAAAAAAGACCAAGGGAACAAACCACTTCCTACCAGATGAATACTCAGTTCTCTCCAAATTCATGTTCCACTAGCAAGTTTTATATGCCAAGAATGGATCATTTCCCTGTTCACCCCATGTGTTGTTTGTCTCATAGAAAGGAGAATATAAGGAAAGAAGAGAATGTAAGAGGAGAACCTGAGACAAATGAAAGAAGATTCTTTGAATTTCCCATAGAGTCTCATAGCAAGCACTCTTCTCTGAATACCAAGAAAAATTAAGCTCAAATACTAATGAGATACCACATTGTCAGGTAAGTTGTATGGAATATCAACTAATTTATCTGCTGTTACATCAACTGAAATACTTTATTTTACCAACTGTAGTTGACAGAATAATGGTGCCCTAAAAATGTCCACAAGCTAATCCCTAGAACCTGTGAATATGTTACCTTACATGGCAGAAGAGACATTATCTCCAGATGGAGAGAATAACCTGGATCATCCAGATGGGCCCAACCTAAGACATGAGTCAGTAAAAGCAGAGAACCATCAGTGGCTGTGGGGGGAGACGCAACATGAGAAGGCCTCTACCTGCTATTGCTGATTTGAAGATAGAGTAAGAGGGCATTAACCTGGAAAGCCTCGAGAAACTAAAGAGCCTCCAGCTGACAGCCAGGAAGAAACAAAGAGGGAAAGAGATGGGGGATCATCATCAATTCTGCCAGCCACTTGAATGAAATTAAAAGATGGTTGCTCCTTGGAAGAAAAGCTATGACCAACCTAGACAGCATATTATAAAGCAGAGACATTACTTTGCCAACAGAGGTCCATCTAGTCCAAACCATGGTTTTTCCAGTAATCATGTGAGAGTTGAACTATAAGGAAAGCTGAGCGCCAAAGAATTGATGCTTTTGAACTGTGGTGTTGGAGAAGACTCTTGAGAGTCTCTTGGACTGCAAGGAGATCCAACCCATCCAGCCTAAAAGAAATCAGTCCAGAATATTCATTGGAAGGACTGATGTTGAAGCTGAAACTCCAATACTTTGGCCACCTGAGGCAAATAACTAACTCACTTGAAAAGACCCTAATGCTGAGAAAGATTGAAGGCAGGAGGAGAAGGGGGTGACAGAGGATGAGATGGTTGGATGGCATCACTGATGCAATGGACATGAATTTAAGTAAGCTCCGGGAGTTGGTGATGGACAGGGAGGCCTGGAGTGCTGCAGTTCATGGGGTTGCAAAGAGTTGGACACGACTGAGCAACTGAACTGAACTGAACTGGATCCACACCTGCAGCCTCTAGAGAAGAAAGCAGTAGCTCTGTGGACACCTCGATTTTAGGCTGATGTGACCATGTTGGGCTTATGGGACACAGGATTGTAAGATAATAAATTGCGTTGTTTTAAACCCCTAAGTTTATGGTAACTTATTGCAGTAGTAGTTGAAAACTAATATGCCAGCAATTTGATCACATTCAAGACTTTCCTGACTTAAAAATTCAGATATTTTGTGGATCCCTTTTACACTGCTCCCAAATCACATGTCTGCTCCAACTGAACTTCCGTCTCATAGGCCATAGCATTTATCCTGTACTTGCATTTCTTGGCTCTTGTTATCATTTCTGCCTTGAATGAAATGCCATGCCTTCACAGACCTTCCCAGGTGTACCTGACCAGTCCTTTTCTTAACCCGAATGGATGGTCTGCTTCACCTGTGATATCAAAACTGTGGCACACTTATTTATAAGAGGCAGACTTCAAATTCACCTTGTGGTTATTACAAGTATTCCTGTTAGTTAAGAAGCATTCCATTTTGTTGTGACATATGCCTTGATAAGTCAATTTCAGGTAGATGTGTAGCCACCAGGATCTTGATTTGGCTAGTATCCAGGTTTTAGAAAAAGGAAAAGACATTTGTAGAGTGGAAGAAACATTGCTGTGAGATCCAGGAGAATTTGTAAAGAAGGTAATAAAAAGGAGAGCAGGCAAAGATGTTGGAGGAGGCCACTGAGAGGAAGTGACCACCAGCTGACCCATGAACCGGACCCAGACAACAGGGGGGTCTTCATCTCCATCCCAATCATTTGGATATACATTCTGTCCACCCTTCCCATGGCTGGAGCCACTATGTGAGTGAAGTCTTGAGAAAGCAATGTGTTGCTCTGAGCATCTGGACAGTGTGCTTGGCTGAGCCCCGTTAAAGCCTCTCTATAAACTTTTAAGATTCTGGCAAGCAGGTGCAAAGAGCTACTCATTGTGCAGCCCCAAAGACAAAGCTAGCATGTAAGCTCCCTTGCTTATGAAACCTGCCACTTTCCTATTTGGAGGGGTCTGGCTTTTTCTTCAGTCTCTCTTTCCCTCCATGTATGGGGGCCAATTTTCAGACTAGCAGAAGAGGAGAGGAGCAGCAAAACAAGAGTGTGTACTATGCAGCTTATATACCACTCCTCCTAACTCTCAGTTGCTACTATCTGTATATGTAAATGATCCTATCTATTTCCAGCCGTATTTGATATTTAGCCCCGTGAAAAAGATATAAATATAGTTAAGTCTGGGGTAAGGAAAAATATCTTGTTTTTATGTTGAAACTTGCTATTACAATTGTAATCTGTTGACTAGGACTGAATCATGGCATGCTATTGATATCTCAATATCATGGGCTTTTTTAAGATCAATGTTAAGAAGGATATTATCCCAGCCTTCCAGTTCATCCCACCACCACCTCCCTTCCCCCTTGGAATCTGTACATTTGTTTTCTACATCTATGTCTCTAGTTCTTCTTTGTAAGGTCTTCCCTGATAGCTCAGTTGGTAAAGAAGCCCAGTTTAATTCCTGGGTCAGGAAGATCTGCTGGAGAAGGGATAGGCTACCCACTCCAGTATTCTTGGGCTTCCCTGGTGGCTCAGCTAGTAAAGAATCCACCTGCAATGTGGGAGACCTGGGTTCGATCCCTGGGCTGAGAAGATCCACTGGAGAAAAGAAAAGCTACCCACTCCAGTACTCTGGCCTGGAGAATTCCATGGGTTATGTAGTCCTTGGGGTCGCAAAGAGTTGGACGTGTCTGAGTGACTTTCACTGCTTTGTAAATAAGGTCATCTATACCAGTTTTCTGATTCCACATATATGCATTAATACTATCTTTCTGACTTCTGCATGACAGTCTCTAGGTCCATCCACATCTCTACAAATGACACAGTTTTGTTCTTTTTTGTGGCTGAGTAATATTCCATTGCATATATGTGCTGCATCTTCTTTAGCCACTCCTTGGTTGATAGACATTTAGGTTGTGTCCATGTCCTGGCTGTTGTACATAGTGCTGCAGTGAGCACTGGAGTGCATGTGTCTTTTTGAATTATGATTTTATTTGAATGTGCTCCCAGTAGTGGGGTTGTTGAGTTGGGAGATTGGGATTGACATATGTGCCCTATTGATATTATTGCTCAGTGGTAAAGAATCTGCCTGCAATACAGGAGACGCAGGTTCGATCTCTGGATCGGAAGATTCCCTGGAGAAGGAAATGGCAGCCCACTCCATTATTCTTATCTGGGAAATCCCATGGACAGAGGAGCTTGGAGGGCTATAGTCTGTGGGGTCGCAAAGGAGTTGGACACAACTTAGCAACTAAACAACAACCATAGAATCAGTAACTAGTGGGAACCTGCTGTACAGCCCAGGGAACGCTGTTCAGGGCTCTGTGGTGACCGAAATAGGAAGGAAATCCAAAAATGAGGAAATATGTGTGGACATGGGGCTGACTCACTTTGCTGTACAGCAGAAGCTAACACAACATTGTAAAACAGCTACACTCCAGTAGAAGTTGTAAAAAAGGGAAAGATACATTATGATCAGGAACAGACACCATTTTCCAATGAATATTTTTCTCAGAATTTTTTCAAACTGGAAGAACACTTCTTCCCAGCAGAAAATTTGTCTTGGTTACTGTTGTTTTCAACAGCTGTGACGTGTGTGTGTGTGTGTGTGTGTGTGTTTGTGTGTGTATGTGGTGGGGGTGGGGAGTGAAATGATTAGGAGGGCATGTTTACGAGTTTCTGAGTTCAGAGTTCAACCAACCGTTTCCACATGGTAGAATTTCCCAGAATGACCCAGGTTGTGTTGAGAGTACATTCTCAGGAGATTCCAGGCTTTGTGCAGAGTTTAATTCTGAGATTTAAGAGATATGACAACTTCAGCCTCGCGTGAGTTTTTAGAAATTACTACATGGAAACTACCCTCCCTTCCCAGTGTAGAGGAACACACTTTACCACCCTAAAATGTGTCCCTTTAGCATGAAAATTATTTTAGGCTGATTAAAATAAAAAACAAGACTCAGGAAGTTTTTCTTCTTATCTCACCTTCCCCTTAACTTCCTGAAAAGAATTTAGAGACATGTTCTATTCCAGGAAGAGAGCTATCACCAGGAGATAACTACAGAAAAGTCGACCTAGCTGTGGTAGATTGGGAAAAACTTACGAAAGGCTGCTTTGTATCCGTTTGTCTCTGCATGGCATGCTATGGCAAACACTTCTTTACCAAACATTTGTTTTTCCCCTCTTCCTGCAAATTGTCATCCTTCCCTGGAAGTTCCAGACCCCTACCCCTTTCCTGTAGCTCACAATGACATATAAATTTCAATTGCCTGACTGTTAAGGAGCCTCATATCTTTAAGGTTCCTGTACATACAAGTTTGTTTTTCTTCTGTTAACCTGTTTTTTTTTTTTTTTAATTTGGTTGTTAAATCAGCCAAAGAACCTAGAAAAGTAGAAGGAAAATTTTTCCTCCCTGACACCAGCTATATAGCCTCAGCTTTTACTATCTGTTCTTTTGTTCTTTTAATGACATTAAGTTCAACTTATGTTTGTATGCAGGTAATAACTCAGAACAATTCTGTAAGCAAATTTCCCAGATAGTTCAGACTAAACAAAGAGACAACTGAAACAGTTTATCTTTAAATGTTTGCTTATTTAGGCATGAAGTGACATTCCAAACACTGCCTTTAGGTAATCTAAATAAAGGTTCTGTGAACTGTGGGTAAAAAATAATTTGGGATTCAATTTCACTTTAAATGGTATGATTTTATGATGTGGAAATCACTTCAATCCATTTTCATTAACTCCTAATAATGCTAAATGCTAAAGATATGGAAGTCAGTGAAACATAGCCTCTGCATTGAAGGTGTTTACAATTTAGTGGTGGGAGCTATGGGTGGGAAGAGAGGCAAGCAAATAAAAATGCCTAGGGTAACAGATGCTACAGTCAGTCTCAGTAAAATGTTGTTGTTATTCTCATTTGAAGGAAGTGAAGGAAATTACTGTAAGAGACTGTGTACTTTTTCCAGAAGAAAGGCCAAGGATGCATATTGTATTAGGTGCCAATGCATCCTTCTTAGCAGAAGGGAATACCATCTCCAACCTGAAGCTATTAGAACAACCATGAAATGTAGATTCTCAAAGCTAGATTGATTTTAATAAGTATATTTGAATTTTATAAATACTGCTGAGTTGTGACACAGCTCAATAGAAAGGACAAGCCCTCTGATACTCTAGGAATCAAGTGAGATCTGTTTTGGAAATGAGTTGAAGCATTAAGATAAAATCCCTACGATTAAATATCAAGAAGTATTTCTAACACTTTGATGATGGAATGCAGACACTGTCTTTGTGTCTGCTGGTGTGTGTGTGTCTTAGTTCTGGGTTAGAATCTCTATAGCAAAGTCTTCAATCAGTCTTCGGTGGCTTATTTTTGGAGTGGGGTCGGGGGGCGGCAGAAGAGATTAAGAAAATGCAAATGTTGTGCTTAAAATATTTTGACTAGCGATCTGAAGACTGCAAAACTGGATGAGACTATGAGCCATCACAAAGGACAGTTCCTAAGGGGCTTTGTACACTCTTCACTAACCTTCCCTAACACACACACACCTCCACCAAAATCTCTGCTTTAAGAGGAAGATAATTTGTAGAGGTAGGAAGTAAAGTAAAAAGCAACAGTGTCAGAGTTATGGGGATGGGGTGAGGGAATTGTAACCTTTAAATTTACAAAGCAAGCATGTTTGTGTGTTAAAAGGAGAAGAGAGACTTCTTTCATTTCTAGGAAAAATCAACTATTATAAGATGATGTCCCTAGGGAAAGAGGCTTCAGCAGAACTGATAATATTTTGCTGAATCGCTGCTTAGGTACTTTTCGTTATGGCTTATATTATGAAGACTTGGTCCTTTTGCAGACAAAGATTAAATTGCTTAACTAGTTGAGTGAGTTCCTGTGCTAAGTTTGAAATATATTTACTTAGAAAGGGGGTTACCCAACACACAATGGAGCCAGGCAAACCAAAACATCAGACTTCAGACCAGAGAAAGGTTTACTCTAGGGCCATGCAAAGAGATTCCTAGGCAGTGCTAGTAGTAAAGAGCCCAACTGCCAATGCAGGAGACATAACAGAGGCGGGTTCAGTCCCTGGGTCAGGAAGATCCGCTGGAGGAGGGCACAGCAACTCCCTGCAGGATTCGTGCCTGGAGAATCCCTGGGACATACAAGCCAGGCAGGCTACAATCCATAGGGTCACACAGAGTTGGAAATGACTAAAGTGACTTCGCATGCACAGTTGCAGAGGTGAGTGGCTCATGCCCCCAAAGTCCCAAACCCCTTGAAGGGTTTCAGCAAAGAATTTTTAAAGGCAAGGAGAAGGGAGGAAGGCATCATTAGTTGCAAACTTATTGATGTCAGAATCTGTTGTTCTTACAGCTGTCTACGTAGGTCAGAGGCCAGGTCATGATGTCCTATAAATGCCCAACAAAACAAATGTTACTCTATTCTGCAACTTTTTCATCTCTATATGAATAGACTGTTAAGCATCAGAGCCCTGAGCATAAACTATCCTATATGTTTCAGTCTGTAGGCAACATTCTTCTACAAAAGGTGCAGAACCACCATGACTAAGTGCGGGCAACAGAGCACAGTGTCAGTTGCTCAGTTGTATCCAAATCCTTGTGATCCCATGGACTACAACCCACCAGGCTCCTCTGTCCATGGAATTCTCCAAACAAGAATACTGGAGTGGGTAGCCATTCCCTCCTCCAGGGGATCTTCCCGACCCAGCACAAACGTTAAGTAAAAGGAACAGATCCTGCATGGAGTCAGGTTATTTCTTCCCTATTACAAAAGTGTGTGTGTGTGTGTGTGTGTGTGTGTGGTGTGTAAATGTGTGTACCTACAAGGAAGTACCCAGTGAAGCAGAACTTTCTTCCTTTTGTTCAAGAGAACAGCCATTTCAAAGCTGCTTGCTGTTTCTGTTGCTGATGGTGGTGTGATCAAGCCATCTTTGACTGGAATGTTACTGGTGTGAGAAGACCATCATAAGGACCCTTTGGTTACACCATAGAAAGCAGAACAATGCCCACACGTTGTTGGGAGGATGGACAAGATCCTTTTTTGGCTCTGAAGATTCTAGGGTTTAAATTCTAGAAGGTGAAGTTTCCATATACTTGCCTAGTACTTATTTGATCCATCATATTTCTTCAGGGAACTTTCTGGATGGAAAAATGAGAGGAAAGAGATTATTTCTCTATGAAGACTAAAGTTACTGAGCACTTGGCCGGCTGGCAGAAGACAATGGAATTTCCCAAGTGATATCAACAATCAGGAAGAGGTAAAAGAGCTGAGCTCAAGGCCGAAGCCTGTGATATGGTGGGGAGATGCGGAGTGTGTGGCATGGTGAAACTCTTTCAGAGGCATCACACTAACCCCGTAAAGCAGCCATGTAATTCAGAGGAAAGTGGTAACATGAGGGAAAAGTGAAAGTGTTAGTCACTCAGTTGTGTCCAACTCTTTGTGACCCCCTGGATTGTAGCCCATCAGGCTCTTCTGTCCATGGGGTTCTCCAGGCAGGAGTACTGGAGTGAACTGCTATGCCCTTCTCCAGGGGGTCTTCCTGACCCAGGAATTGAACCCAGGTCAATGAATCTCCTGCACTGCAAGCAGATCCTTCACTGTCTGAGCCACGAGGGAATGAGGGATACTTATAAAGTCAAAAAGCCATAAGGTTATATAATGTTTTTGTTAAGAATTATGGTTGGAGCTGGCAAGAGGTAAGGGTGATTTTAAGAAAGGCTTGCCAACATGATAATGTAAAGAAAAAATAAATTAATTGATTAAAAAAAAGAAAGGCCTGGTAAGCATTACACATGATCACATAGTTGCAAAGCAGAGCACGGACTTAAACAGTACATGAGTGGAGCTAGCAGCTGCTAGAAGATATTGTTTTGGAAACAACTGGTGGTATCCTTATGTTTGGGCATCCCAGGTGGCGCTAGTGGTAAAGAACCTGCCTGCCAATGCAGGAGGCTAAGAGACGTGGGTTCTATCCCTGGGTCAGGAAGATCCCCTGGAGTTGGGCATGGCAACCCACTCCAGTGTTCTTGCCTGGAGAATCCCATGAACAGAGAGGAGCCTGAGCTCTGCTTAAGTCTGTGGGGTTGCAGTTGGACATGACTGAAGCACAGTTCAGAAATTTCAAATTCTCAGTGATACAGCAGTATGTTTGAGACCAGATCCTCAGTGGCTGCCCAGTACCATTTTTGTATGCCCGAACTAAGATTACACCAATAAAATTTCAATTTATTATCACTTTCAACATTTTAGGAAGAGGGAGAATGTGTTTATTCTTTCATTGTAAATGATCAGACCTGGGAGTTGGGGAGAGGGTCCAAGACTGCAGACCAGCATTAAGGATATGCTTAGTTGAGTAGCAAGACGACTCTGGAGAGGAAATTAGATTCTGGCTGTTCTTTGTAACTTTCTCTGCCCCTGTTACTCTGAACTTGCTAAGTAGATGGTGATTTATTTCCCAGGATGGTGAAAAATATTTCCTGAAAACTGCAAATTGGGAATGGGGCAGGAAGGCAATACATCAAAGTTAGATTAAAAATACAAGCAGTTATAGGAAATTGAAAATTAATTGGTTATCCTTTTTCAAAAAAGTGGGAAAATGTAGCAGAATTAGAGAATCATTCATAATAGAGTAAAGCTTTCTAGATTTAATTGTATACTTTGACATTTAGAGATTTATTTAATTGGAAATTGTTGGTCTCTGGTTTTGGAGCTATTTTATTCTTCCCTTCCTTCCGTTCTTTAAGGGAAGTATGGTCAGTAAAAGAACTCGTCTTTCCTTCCTTGAGTCTCCATTCCTCCCACTTGATTTCTGGATTTCTGGTGTTTCAGGTGAAATTTATGGTTGTAATGTGCCCAGGGAAGCCTATTCACAGAAGACATGTTGGTCTCATAGATAAACCCCCAGCCTGGTAACAGACCCAGTTTCTTTACCTGACACAAGATAATTATTTAGCTGTTCTGTTGCTTTTTAACTGTTCTGTTTCTTATAAAAGCTGTTCAGTTTTTTTTAAGTTGTATCTTTCCAAAAATCTGTCCATTTCGTGTAAACTGTCAAACTTCTTAGCCCAAAGGTCTTCACAGTGTTTCCTTGTTTTTTAATGTGTACAATCCTTGGTGACAAATCCTTCACATTAAATATTTTTATTACTATTTTTGATTTATATTCTCTCTCCTTTTCTCATGAAAAGGCTAACTGGAGATTTGTCAATTTTCTTGATTTTTTTCGAAGAACCAGATTTTTACTTAATTTTTTCTGTCTCTTTTTAATATTACTGATTTCTATTCTTATCTTTATTGATTATTTTTCTATTACTGAGTTCTTGAATTCTATTTCTTAGAATGGAATCCTATTGGTTTTAGATCTTCTTTCCTAATTTGTACATTTAATGTTATGTTTTCCACTTACCAGTGCATAAGCTACATCCTACAGATTTTGATTATGTTCTATTTTAAATATTGTAACAGTTCAAAATATTTTGTAAATCTGCTTGTAATTTGGTCTGTGCCCCATGAATTATTTAAATGATATTTTTAATCTCAGGATCAATAGGATTTAACAGTATTTTTTGTTATTTAGTTCTTATTTAATTCCACTGATATGAGAGAATACACTTGGTATAACCTGGATTTCTAACAGCCTTGTTTCATACTCTGAAATATGATCTGTCTCAATGAATCTACAGTGTGTGCTTTGAGAAAGATGTGTATTCTTTGCTTACTGGATGAGGTGATGCAAAAGTGTAATTAGATTAAAGTGGTTCAAAGTGCCATTGAGATTGCTGCTGAGTCCCAGTTGCTCATCACACAACAGGCCAGTAAACCAGAAGATGAATTGTTGGGGCAAGGAATAGTGACTTTATTTGGAAATCCAGAAGACTGAGATGTCAGACTAGTGTCTCAAAGAACCATTTTACCCCAGTCAGATTTCAGAAAGGGTGAGTGGTAGTTGTATGTTGCAAGTTTCTTGGTGCAGGAGTACTTTGTTTTTGCAGGTGTTTCTGTAGGTTGTCACTATGTTCCTGTAAACCTCCAACAAGACATGTTTTTCTCTGTTCTGAAACTTTTTATCCGTATATATATGAGCTCTCAAATATCAGAGCCCTGAGAACAGGCTATCCTGTGTGTTTCAGGCTACAGGCGACATTATTTTAGAAAAGGTTCAGAGCCAGCATGACTAAGTACAGGCAACAGAGAGCAAAGTTTAAACAAGAAGGAGCAGATCTAATATGGAGTCATGTTTGTTCCTCCCTATTACAGGATCTGTGTCCTTATTTGGTTTGTATCTAGCTGTTATATCACATGATGAAAGAGAGTTGTTATAATATCCTAGTATGCTCAAAAATCATTTCCCTTTAATTCTCTCAATATTTGATTTATGTATGTTGAGGCTTTGTAATTAAGTACATAGGCATTGATAATTATGTCTTCCTGATTAATTTCTCTTATCGTTGTTTATGAAAAGTGATCTGTGGTAATACTTGTTTTATTAGAGTTTATTTTATCTGATATTAGTGAAGACATTTCAGTCTTCATATGCTTATTATTAATGTTTCATGTCTTCTGCATCCACTTACTTTAAACTTATCTGGGTCTTTAAGGGTGGTTCTTAAGGCAGTATATAGGTGTGCAGTCTTGCCTTCACCCTGGACAGTTAAAAAGGCTGAGCGCCAAAGAATTGATGCCTTTGAACAGTGGTGCTGGAGAAGACTCTTGAGAGTCCCTTGGACAGCAAGGAGATCAAACCAGTCCATCCTAAAAGAAATCAACCCTGAATATTCATTGGAAGGACTGATGCTGAAGCTGAAGCTCCAATACTTTGCCCTCCTGATGTGAAGAGCCAACTCACTGGAGAAGACCCTGATGTTGGAAAAGATTGAAGGCAGGAGGAGAAGGGGATGACAGAAAATGAGATGGTTGGATGGCATCACCACCTCAATGGAGATGAGTTTGAGTAAACTCTGGGAGATGGTGAAGGACCAGGGAGGCCAGACGTGCTATAGCCCATGGGATCTCAAAGAGTCGGATGTGACTGAGCAACTGAACAGCAAATTGTTCAGTCTCGCCTTTACCCATTTGTCAATTTATATTCATTGGAATATTAAGATCAATAATGGTTTGTATAGTTATTGGTATGGTTGGATTTAGTTCCTCAATTTTCTTATTTATTTGTCCTTCCCCCCCACCATATTCTCTCTTTCTTGATGTATTTTTTTGAGCATTTTTAGTATTTCATTTTATTACTTGGCTTTTTGGTTATATGTGTGTGTGTTTTATTTGATTGTTTGCTTCATTTTTAGTTGTTCCTTTGAGGATCACAATATACATAACTAAATTTTCACAGTCTGTTTAGAATTTCCATTTATATCATCTGTTAGTGACAAATACTGTTAGTTTTATTCCATCTGAAAGTGTCTTTAACTCACCTCATTTCTGAGGGATATTTTCATTAGATACAGAATTTGCTTTGATAAGATTCTTTAATTTAGCACTTTGAAGATGTTATCTTCTGGCTTTGATAGCTTCTGTTGAGAAATCAATAATTATTCAAATTATTGTCCTCCTATAAGTAACGTCATTTTTCTCTAAATGTGTTCAGGACTTTATATTTGAATTTTGGCAGTTTGTCTCTAATCTGTCCAGCATTATTTTATTTGGGAGAACATCAAACATTTCTGAATCTATAAATGTATGTCTCCTATGAAGGTTGGAAAGTTTTCCACCATTATATCACAAAATAATTTTCTTTTTTTTTAATTTTTAATTTATTTATTTATTTATTTATTTATTTATTTATTTATTTATTTTTTATTATTGTTTTTGCCATACATTGTCATGATATCACCATGGGTTTACATATGCTTCCCCTCCGGAACCCCCCTCCCTCCTCCCTCCCCCCCGGGAAATCTCGCTGCACCAGCCCCGAGCATCAATCCTGGGCTGGCGATTGATTAGACATATGAAAATTAACATGCTTCAATGCCCTTCTCCCATATCATCCCACCCTTACCCTCATCCACAAAGTCCACGAGTCTATTCTATACATCTGCGTTCCTTTTGTTGTCTCCCATGTTGGGTTCTCGTTACTGTCTTTCTAAATTCCATATATATGTGTTAATATACTGTATTGTTGTTTTTGCTTCTGGCTTACTTCACTCTGGATAATGGGCTCCAGTTTCGTCCATCTGAGTAGAATTGCTTCAAATGAATTTTTTTTTAATGCTGAGTAATATTCCATTGTGTATATGTACCACAGCTTTCTTATCCATTCATCAGTTGATGGGCATCTAGGTTGTTTCCATGTCTTAGCTATTGTAAACAATGCAGCGATGAACATTGGGGTACACGTGGCTCTTTCAATTCTGGTTTCCTCGGTGTATATGCCCAGCAGTGGGATTGCCGGGTCATATGGCAGGTCTATTTGCAGCTTTTTAAGGAACCTCCACACTGTTTTCCATAGTGGCTGTACTAGTTTGCATTCCCACCAACAGTGTAAGAGGGTTCCCTTTTCTCCACATCCTCTCCAGCATTTATTGCTTGTAGACTTTTGGATGGCAGCCATTCTGACTGGTGTAAAGTGGTACCTCATTGTGGTTTTGATTTGCATTTCTCTGATAATGAGTGATGTTGAGCATCTTTTCATGTGTTTGTTAGCCATTTTTATATCTTCTTTGGAGAAATGTCTGTTAAGTTCTTTGGCCCACTTTTTAATTGGGTTTTTTATTTTTCTAGAATGGAGCTGCAGGAGTTGTTTGTATATTTTTGAGATTAATTGTTTGTCTGTTGCTTCATTGGCTATTATTTTCTCCCATTCTGAAGGCTGTCTTTTCACCTTGCTTATAGTTTCCTTTGTTGTGCAAAAGCTTTTAATTTTAATTAGGTCCCATTTGTTTATTCGTGTTTTTATTTCCAATATTCTGGGAGGTGGGTCATGGAGTATCCCGTTTTGGATTATAGCAGAGAGTGTTTTGCCTATGTTATCCTCTGGGAGTTTTATAGTTTCTGGTCTTATGCTTAGATCTTTAATCCATTTTGAGTTTATCTTTGTGTATGGTGTTAGAAAGTGGCTGTCCAGTTTTCCCAGCACCACTTGTTAAAGAGGTTGTCTTTTCTCCATTGTATATTCTTGCCTCCTTTGTCAAAGATAAGGTGTCCATAGATGCGTGGATTTATCTCTGGGCTTTCTATTCTGTTCCATTGATCTATATTTCTGTCTTTGTGCCAGTACCATACTGTCTTAATGACTGTGGATTTGTAGTATAGCCTAAAGTCAGGTAGGTTGATTCCGCCAGTTCCATTCTTCTTTCTCAAGACTGCTTTGGCTATACGAGGTTTTTTGTATTTCCATACAAATTGAGAAATTATTTGTTCTAATTCTTTGAAGAAGACCTCTGGTAGCTTGATAGGAATTGCATTGAATCTATAGATTGCTTTAGGTAGTATACTCATTTTCACTATATTGATTCTTCCAATCCACGAACACGGTACATTTCTCCATCTGTTTGTGTCCTCCTTGATTTCTTTCATCAGTGTTCTATACTTTTCTATATACAAGTCTTTTGATTCTTTAGGTAGAAATACTCCTAAGTATTTTATTCTTTTTGTTTCGATGGTGAATGGAATTGTTTCCTTAATTTCTCTTTCTGATTTCTCACTGTTAGTGTATAGGAATGCCAGGGATTTCTGTGTGTTGATTTTATATCCTGAAACTTTGCTATATTTACTGATTGGCTCTAGTAATTTTCTTGTAGAGTCTTTAGGGTTTTCAATATAGAGGATCATGTCATCTGCAAACAGAGAGAGTTTTACTTCTTCTTTTCCAATCTGGATTCCTTTGATTTCTTTATCTGCTCTGATTGCTGTGGCCAAAACTTCCAAAACTATGTTGAATAGTAGTGGTGAGAGTGGGCACCCTTGTCTTGTCCCTGATTTCAGGGGGAATGCTTCCAGTTTTTCACCATTGAGGATAATGTTTGCTGTGGGTTTGTCATATATAGCTTTTATTATGTTGAGGTATGTTCCTTCTATTCCTACTTTTTGGAGGGTTTTTATCATAAATGGATGTTGAATTTTGTCAAAGGCTTTCTCTGCATCTATTGAGATAATCATGTGATTTTTATTTTTCAATTTGTTAATGTGGTGTATTACATTGATCGATTTACGAATATTGAAGAATCCTTGCATCCCTGGGATAAAGCCTACTTGATCATGATGTATGATCTTTTTGATGTGTTGTTGGATTCTATTTGCTAGAATTTTGTTGAGGATTTTTGCATCTAAGTTCATCAGTGATATTGGCCTGTAGTTTTCTTTTTTTGTGGCATCTTTGCCGGGTTTTGGAATTAGGGTGATGGAGGCCTCATAGAATGAGTTTGGAAGTTTACCTTCGTCTGCAATTTTCTGGAAGAGTTTGAGTAGAATAGGTGTTAGCTCTTCTCTAAATTTTTGGTAGAATTCAGCTGTGAAGCCATCTGGTCCTGGGCTTTTATTTTTTGGAAGATTTCTGATTACGGTTTCAATTTCCGTGCTTGTGATGGGTCTATTAATATTATCTATCTCTTCCTGGTTTAGTCTTGGAAAGTTATACTTTTCTAGGAATTTGTCCATTTCATCCAAATTGTCCAGTTTATTTGCATATAGTTGCTGATAATAGTCTCTTATGATCCTTTGTATTTCTGTGTTTTCTGTTGTGATCTCTCCGTTTTCATTTCTAATTCTGTTGATTTGGTTCTTCTCCCTTTGTTTCTTGATGAGTCTGGCTAACGGTTTGTCAATTTTATTTATCTTCTCAAAGAACCAGCTTTTGGCTTGGTTGATTTTTGCTATGGTCACTTTTGATTCCTTTGCATTTATTTCTGCCCTGATCTTTAAGATTTCTTTCCTTCTACTAGACCTGGGCTTCTGCATCTCTTCCCTTTCTAGTTGCTTTAGGTGTATAGTAAGGTCATTTATTTGATTCTTTTCTTGTTTCCTGAGGTGAGCTTGTATTGCTATGAACTTTCCCCTTAGCATTGCTTTCACAGTGTCCCATAGGTTTTGAGCTGTTGTGTTTTCATTTTCATTCGTTTCCATGCATAACTGAATTTCATTTTTAATTTCTTCTGCGATTTGTTGGTTATTCAGCAGTGTGTTGTTGAGCCTCCATATGTTGGAAGTTTTGAGAGGTTTTCTCCTGTAGTTGATATCTAATCTCACTGCATTGTGGTCAGAAAAGATGCTTGGGATGATTTCAATCTTTTTGAATTTATCAAGGTTAGATTTATGGCCCAGGATGTGATCTATCCTGGAGAAGGTCCCGTGTGCACTTGAGAAAAAGGTGAAATTCCTTGTTTTGGGGTGGAATGACCTATAGATATCAATTAGGTCTAGTTGGTCTATTGTTTCATTTAAAGTTTGAATTTCCTTGTTACTTTTCTGTCTAGTTGATCTATCCATTGGTGTGAGTGGTGTATTAAAGTCTCCTGCTATTATTGTGTTGTTGTTGATTTCCCCTTTCATATTTGTTAGCATTTGCCTTACATATTTTGGAGCTCCTATGTTAGGTGCATAAATATTTATAATTGTTATTTCTTCTTCCTCGATTGATCCTTTGATCATTATGTAATGTCCATCTTTCTCTCTTTTCACTGCCTTTATTTTAAAGTCTATTTTATCAGATATGAGTATTGCCACTCCTGCTTTCTTTTGGTCTTTATTTGCATGGAATATCTTTTTCCAGCCTTTAACTTTCAGTCTATATGTGTCCCTAGGTTTGAGGTGGGTCTCTTGTAGACAACATATATAGGGGTCTTGTTTCTGTATCCAATTGGCCAATCTTTGTCTTTTGGTTGGGGCATTCAGCCCGTTTACATTTAAGGTAATTATTGATAAGTATGATCCCGCTGCCATTTATTTTATTGTTTTGGGTTCCAGATTATCTATCCCATCTGTGTTTCCTATCTAGGAAAGATCCTTTAGCATTCGTTGGAGGGCTGGTTTGGTGTTGCTGAATTCTCTCAGTTTCTGCTTGTCTGAGAAAATTTTGAATTCTCCTTCAAATTTGAATGAGATCCTTGCTGGGTAGAGTAGTCGGGGTTGTAGATTGTTTTCTTCCATGACTTTAAGTATGTTTTGCCATTCCCTTCTGGCCTGAAGCGTTTCTGTTGAGAGATCAGCTGTTATCCTTATGGGATTCCCCTTGTGAGTTATCTTTTGCTTCTCCCTTGCTGCTTTTAATATTTGGTCTTTGTATTTGATATTTGCCAATTTGATTAATATGTGTCTTGGGGTGTCCCGCTTGGGGTTCATTCTATTTGGGATTCTCTGTGTTTCTTGGACCTGAGTGGCTATTTGCTTCCCCAATTTAGGGAAGTTTTCTACAATTATCTCTTCAAGAATTTTCTGATGGTCTTTCTTTTTGTCTTCTTCTTCTGGGACTCCTATGATTCGAATATTGGTGCGTTTAATATTGTCCCAGAGGTCTCTAAGGTTGTCTTCATTTCTTTTAATTCTTTTTTCATTTTTCCTTTCTGTTTCATTTATTTCTGTCATTCTGTCTTCTACCTCACTTATTCTGTCTTCTATCTCTGTTATTCTACTGTTGGTTCCCTCCAGAGTGTTTTTGATCTCATTTATTGCATTATTCATTGTATTTTGTCTCTTTTTCATTTCTTCTAAATCTTTGTTAAAGCTTACCTGCATCTTCTCAATCCTTGCCTGCAGGTTATTGAGCTGTAACTCCAACTTATTTTCCAGGTTTTGGATCATTTTCACTATCATTATTCGGAATTCTTTGTCAGGTAGACTTCCTATCTCTTCGTCTTTTGTTTGGTCTAGGGGGTATTTATCCTGTTCCTTTACTTGCTGGGTATTTCTCTGCCTTTTCATCTTGTTTATCTTGCTGTGTTGTCCCTTTATTGTGGGGATTCCTCTCTATGGGAGGGGTTGGATGCGTGGTTTGTCGAAGTTTCCTGGGTGGAAAGGCTTGTGTGGTTTTCTGGTGGGTGAGTCTAGGTTTCCTCACTGTTACTAGCAAGAG